>CP092864.1:55148451-55201060 GCA_030710605.1 Cordylochernes scorpioides
GTGAGTGACAACGCTATACGGTACATCACACCCATGTCACATCAGACATATGGCCTCAACCTCAGCTTTTACATCCTTATATTCTATATTTGACACATTTCACAAAATGGGTAGGTACTTGTGCTATCCGAACAGGTCCGTCTAACCTAATTTGACCTGACTTAATCCATCTTGGAGTTGATTCAGCATATTGGTTATCTCACTATATAACATTCTGTTTTAAAATTTAAGAAGCTGACACTATTTTTGTACTGTCTATTTTTTTTAGTGTCTTTAACTAGCTTCTTTATTATTTTGTTCTTTACTTGAAATGTCAAAAATTATATACTGTCATAGACAAAACCTAAAGAAATTGTACCTTTTAACATGTATATCGGGATTATAACTCTGAAAGATATTACATTGACCTTTATTGAAGACACACGAGATAACCAAGTGTGAACATCCCCTGTCACCTTGAAAAAAAGAAAGAAAAAGACGACTGTCAAAATCAAATACATTCCTCTTCCTTAAGTTTTGTCCATGAGTGTATGTATTTTAAACCCACAGGTACAATATATCTAGCAATAACTTGAAATGTCCCAATTCTTCTCAGTATGATGAGAGTGGTTTCAAATGGGAGGAAGACCATCTCCCAAATGATATGTTTATTTGAGAGAGCGTAGTTTCCACAACTTAAAAATATTATCAGAACATACTAAGGTTAGAAATAATCGTTATTTCTCCTTGAAAAAAATTATGATTTTATCGTTTAAAAGAAAAAAATTGGGAAAATGTTCAAATGTCGTTTTACAATCATAAGCCGCATTATATTGTATTATATGTTTCCTTTTTATAAAAATTGGATAATTACGGCCATTGCATAGTTTCTATTAGTATCATCATTTTAAATAAATAAACAAATATCATATTATCAAAAGCCACTTTGTTAGGAATCTTTAAAAGATGAGAGTGATTAGAAAATATATCCCATAGGTAGAAGCTATTCCTGAGGTACTTTTTTGCTTGTCAATATGAAACGAATCATTTTAAACGAAATTTTAATTTCAAAATATAATATACTAAATTTAATTAAGGCATGTTTTTTATTTATAAATATTTTTTCTCCTTATGTAACAATGGAGTTTTAGAGTAAATATATATATATGGCTAACCTACAATCTAAATATCAAAGAGAGGAATGAAATATGTTTATTCTTCGCTAGCATAAATAGAACATAAAATAGAAGAATTTTTATATTCATCGAAATTTGATGAGATTGCTTTGATTTTAAATTGATCCTGATAAATATCTGATATGAACAAAAAGAAATCGTAAAGAAAAGCAAGTGGCTCTAATTGGCGTATCTGGCAGCATTTTGCGCTCCAAGAACCTGAGTTTTAAATATCTTGACTCTATTTAATAATGAAAAAAGAAAAATTTTAAAATCATCAGACTATAAATATAATTTTAAAAATCAATTTATAAATTGTATAACGAGAATAAAAATGGATTAAAAGTATTGTTAAAATCCATAAAATATTTAAGTAATTATAATTTTTTAAATGATCTAAATCTATGTTTTATATGAAATCAAGAAAATTCTGGCGCAAATTTAAAAGGATGAGATAGAATAAATCCAAACATATCATAACAAAGGTTAAACTCGATGTGAATGCATATTTCAAAACTGTTGAAGAATTGAGGTAAGAATTCCTATATGATTACTTTAACATGCCGAAGACATTTCAACTATAAACCAGAGTTATCTAACTCTTGTAACAATCTTAAATGTCAAATCTGGTACCGTCTCTCTACTGATGAGGGTTACAATCAACCTCAACTGGCCAATCTGATCCTTCTCAATCACCTAATCATAATACACCATCAACTCTTTGCTACTTTTTACCCCTCGATATGCGCTTCTTTTATCTCTCTCTTTTTTTTTCTTTCCAATTTTTTTTCTCGATCTTCTCTTTCTTTTAGTCTCTTTTTTTTTCTTCTTTAACATTTATAGTGTTTCAGGTAATAAATTTGATTACTATGCGAATGATCTTATTTGATCGGAATTTATCCGAAGTGATGATAAACAAAGAGTTTTGAGAAAATACACCATCATCCAGCCAACCTGAAGTTATCACATGATATCAACTGGCCCTATCAACCTGATTGGTGGGGTTGATAGAAATCAATATAACGCCGCCAGTTGAACTTCTTTCAGCCCAATCTTAATTATCTTTAAGAAATCTGCTCCATATAGTTCTGCGCTATATGGATCCAACTTTGACCATTCCATAAGCAGAGTTATCTTGATAGTAGAACTATTATAGTTAGGGATGTTCCATATCTCAGTCTCATGAATAGGAACGGAGTACAATTCTGATGACGAAAATAACTATGAGAAGTACGATTACCATTCTCAGCTTGATATGAGCATAAACTTCAAAATATTATAGATAAAAAGGAGCTTGTCAATATTAAACACTCGGTGTAAAAGAATAAATTGCATTTGTTTGACTTGTATCAAAAATATCAAATATTAAAGAAATATAATGGTATCAGTCACAAATGTTTGGAACTGCTTTACGGGTTTTTTTAAAGATATTCCTAGCTTACGTTTCTTATATAACTTGGGTGAATACGAATTGAATCTAGAGGTTGTAGGATTTACTGAGGTTCTTGTAGGAATTTGGTGTTTTGGGTTGCTGATTAGAGCATGAATTGGTTGGTTGAAACGAAATTGTGGAGTTCTTTGCCATGGAAGCTCTTCTTGTGATCTTTGTTATTTTTAAATTGAAATAACCAAAATTTAAATAGAATTTAAAACTTACAAACCGCGTGTAAGCCAAGGATAAAAAAGGGACTCGGTGACAATAGCAATCTGTTGACCATGAAGTCTGAATTCTAGGCTGCTGTGTTTAACAGATGTTCCAGATGGAGAGCCGTGACTTCCCTGTGTTCCAGCTCTACTGACGGATCTAGATAGTGACTAGACTGTAGCTATTGACAGCCAGGGGGGGGGGGGGTCAGTGCTTACACCCCTGAGGTAATGACAAAGATGGCCCTCACTACGTGTTGGCTTGGCGACGTGATTATCATCCATTCCACGTTTGCCAAAGGGACGTCCCTGTGTGCACGTGGACTGGAACTCAACTTCCGCGTCCGATAGCTTGCTCGCTCCACAGACCCGGACTAGGCACTGGGGCTAGGCTGCTGGTTCTGCGTAAAACTTCGATGGGAGGCCTCGCGTGTTGACGTAAGTCCGGCTTTCAGCGTTGTGAGGACCAGCAGTGCTGTCTTCAGTATCTAGTCCGCCCCATTTCACTTTATAGCCAATAGAACACTCTACAGCGAACTATCAGAATGGGAAGTTGGGGTCGGGGGTGTAGCAATACATGACGGTGTGTATAGTCTAACCCCCTCTGTGTTATGTATCTAGATATCACGTGGAGCCCTCACCGTGTCTAGTTAACATTTAGGTAAATGTCTTTCTTTAAGCTCCCTCCTTAGGTCACCGAGTCCCTTCTTTATAACTTGGCTTTCACGCGGAATAAACTCTCTTTTGGAGAATAAAAAAATATAAATAATTCTATATCTTTATATATCTAGAAATTTCTCAGAACTTTAAAATATTTTTTATATTTTCAAAAATATTTTGTGGTGACAAAATCTAACGGGCATATGAAACAAGGAGAACCGAAGTGGCTGTTGGAGAAAGAGGTAAATAGCGCAATTACTGAAGGTTCCAAGTATAAAACAGCAGCAATATATTTAGTGCTCTATACTGTGGAGAAGTCTGTCCTGTGGAGAGGAAGTAGCAAACAAACAGAGCCTATCAGAACTGTACGACTAGAGTCTGTGACAATGTGGTACAACTTGCAAACTCTCCCACGGCGGCGGAGCTTTGTTCCCATTGGTGAACTTAGCAATATATTCCTATTAGTAGATATAGTATATAGCCTAAGATAATCTACTCTCTAATAAATTATACTAATGGCTTTGAATAAAGTTATAAAGTATTAGGAAGTATACCAAAAATGAAGAGGGTACAAGAAGCTATGGGTCAGTTTATAAGTAATGAGAGATCGTAGTTAAAACATAGGCCTTAATCAGTTTAGAGACATTCTCACGCTATATGCAGGTCATTAAAAAAAACATCGTAGTGAAAAATACAACAGTCCAACTTACCTTATGGTACACTTCTTCAACCATCACGTTTCGCTGAACAAGTAAGTTTCTAACTACTTGGATGGAATACTTGAGCAAAACTTTAAAGTTCACACTAAGAAACAAATCATAAAGGTGAACCTGACTCTGTTCAGACTTCTATAATTTGTTGATAGGAAATATCTATTGATTTCTAAAACGAGGTTCAAACCAACAGAGCCAGGATTCAGCCAATTCTGATCAATGCCTTCCCCAGCTGAATCAAAACAGCTCAAGCATACAAGACACGGCTACTAATTGATCTAAGCAAAATTTAGCAGTAAATCACACATGCACCTCTTAAGTAAAAAAATGTATTAGCTTTCGAAAAGAAACACTCAAGATGAACCAACCTATAAACCCTTTTTTTCAGTAATATATATTGTGGCGAAAAAATAATTTATTATTCAATTTAATTTTTCAATGAAAATATTTGGAAACAGATTTAAAATTTTACATTTTCTAAATCATCATTTAGTTGCCTAGCTTGTTTGCCCGATAGCTGTAGATAGTTTGGTTGATAATTGTCGACTAGTCGCCGTGACGTCATCAATAAATACTTTCACATCCCCAGATATACAAAGTCTTAATTTTCTACGCTACAACTGAATATTTTCATTGAATAATTAAATTAAATAATAAATTATTTCTTCGCAACAATATTTTTTATGAATCACACTGGCCAAGCCGATCTTGAAAGATGCCACAAATTCGATATATTTTTTATCGCAGTAAAATGACAGTAGAAAAATTTGTTTTTATTTGAAAATGAAAAATTCGTGCTTAATGATTTCAATTATTTTCTATAGATGGCGTATTAATGCCCTATGTCTAATGATAAAAAGTATAGAAACATAAATTTTCTTGAACAAGGGAAAAAAGGCTCTTTTTACAACAATCTATTGGTACACAAAGCTTTCTAACTTTATTCTTTATCTTCTATCTAAATCTTGTACGAAAATAGGTTTTGTATTAAAAGAAATTATTTAACCGTAAAGTAAAATGGCGATTGTTTATTGGTTCTTGTTCAAGCTATATCTCGGGGTGATATTATAGCACACATCATACTTAAATATATTGTAGCGTAGAAATCAGGTCTTTGTATATCTGAAGATGTGAAAGTATTTATTGATGACGTCACGGCTACTAGTCGACAATTATCAACCAAACTATCTACAGCTAGAGAATATCGAGTAAGCAAGCTAGGTAACTAAATGATGATTTATAAAATGTAAAATATTAAATCTGTTTCCAAATATTTTCATTGAATAATTAAATTAAATAATAAATTATTTCTTCGCCACAATATTATACATTTTATTTTCAAACTACATTCATGTGCAAAACTTAAGGAAGTGAAAGTCTTTGATGTCGCCGGTCGTATGTATTTTTGAAAGAGACAGAGGCAATTTTGTTCATACTTGGTTATCTCGTGTCTTCAATAAAGGTCACTGTAATATTTTTCAGAGTTTTTGTTTGAATCCCGATATAATTTTAAAAGGTACAACTTCCTAAGTTTTGTCCATGAGCGTATTTCTATATTTTAATTATTAGTACACACAGAGTAGAGGGAGAGAGAAAGAAAAACAATTCATAACATCGATGTAAACAATATAACCTTATACCAGGTCTATTAGTATGAAACGCGAAAATGGGCGCCAGAGGCCGCTGTGCAACTTTATTTGAGCCGACGGTGGCGCTGTTGTAGGCGTTTTGTTCTTTGACTCACGTGGCATCAGCATGCGTGCAGTTTTAGAAAAAATCAAATCGTGAAAAATTTCTGGAGCCCGTGGAAAATGGCGATTTCCGAGCCAAAAAGTGCCCATTTGCGGGAAGTTTTGTTGTTCGCCTTCAACTGGAAGAAAAGTGACACTGAAGCCCACCGAATGCTCGAGGAAGTTTACAGCGACCACGCTCTGAGCAAATCGCAGTGTTACAGGTGGTTTAAAAAATTCCAAAGTGGCGATTTTGAACTTGATAATGAACTACATGGAAAACCGCCCCAAAAGTTCGAGGACGCTGAACTGCAAGCTTTGTTGGATGAGGACAGTACCCAAATGCAGGAGAAACTCGCAAAACAGCTCCAGGTGTCTCAAGGTGCTGTTTCTCTACGTTTAAACAGCCTCGGAATGACCCAAAAGCTTTCTAGATGGGTCCCCCACGAGTTGAGCAAAGGGCAGCAATAACGGCGTCTGGTAACCTGCGAAGGGCTGCTCGCCAGGCATGAAAAGAAGTCATTTTTGCACCGAATCGTAACTTCTGATGAGAAATGGATCCACTTCAGCAATCCTACGCGCCAAAAGTCGTGGGGCCTGCCCGGCCAATTTCCAAAACAGACGCCGAGCCCAATCGCTTCGGAAAAAAAGCAATGCTTTGCATATGGTGGGACCAGACCGGCGTAGTATATTTCGAGCTCCTGAAACCTGGCAAAATGGTCAATACTAGTCGCTACAAACAACAAATGCACAGTTTAAGAGAGGCGTTGAATGAAAAAAAGACCGGAATGGCGTGAAAAGCACAACAACCTGATACTGCAGCATGACAACGCTCCAGCCCACAATGCTACGGTGGTCAAAAACACCATGAAAGACTTGGGCTGGGAACTCTAACCCCACCCGCCGTACTCACCAGACTTAGCACCGTCGAACTACCACCTTTTCACATCTTTAGGACACGCCCTAAAAACCAGGGATTTTCGAACTCAGACATACTCCGAAAATGACTTGTTGACTGGTTCGACTCAAAAGGAAAATAAATTTTCAGACAAGGAATTCGAAAATTGCCTGAAAAGTGGTCCGAGTGTATAGCTAATCAGGGCAGTTACTTTGAATAAAAAATCTTTTGTTGTATGGAATTGGTGAACTTTTGAATTCACTGAAAATTTTCGCGTTTCATACTAATAGACCTGGTATATGTTTTATCAGCACATTAAAAAAAATATACTTTTTAAAAATTTTAATTTGACTTCAAATTGTTTGATCAGGGGGAAAGTTTATAGAGCACTTGAGGTCGTATATCCAAGATTAGGCTTAAATAGAATGGCAGCACGCATGCGCGGAGAGTAACTATCGTCTGCCAGAGTGTGATAAAAGGGAGAAGCAATAAGAATGATTTTATTAAAATAGGGAGAGATTTTGTCTAATACAGAAGGATGTGATTGTCTGCATGGATATATCCCCCTTTATTCCCCTAATCTAGATCCAACTAGAGCTAAGCAAATATCTGTCAGAATATTTAAACAGCTCTAATCTATTTTGATGGAACACGGTCTTAATCTGGTTAATATGTTTAGCCATCAATTAATGTATCAATATATTAATTAATTAGTAGAATGATGTGTATCTCTTTTAACTACTATCTCATTTATTATTAGTATTTACATTAGTGGGAGTACCTTTTTAAAATATGCCTTGATTGTTTTTTTGAAGTTTCCTTCTTTAAAAATTAAGGTTAAAACTCTCTCCTACACTCTACTACAAATTTAATAATATAGAAAAATAATAGAAAATTTTATTCTTTGAAATTTTTTTTAAATTCTCTCTATACAAGTATTGTTCTTTAATGATATATTCTACTTGTGGGGAAAATATCCTATATAAAATCAATTCGTGGTATCAAATGATGTTTTGTCAAATTATTTTGTTGGAATCTGTGATATTTTTATATTCGTTTGTGTGTTTGGTGCTTATTGTGGAAAAAGAAAAAAACTCTTAAAAACCCCTTCTGGAGACTTGGCAACCCACTGAAGACGCTGAGAACTATTTCAGAAAAGAAAAATATAGCAATAGAACTCTATAATTTATGCAGATCAATTGTAAATAGATTCATACACAAAAGAGGTAGTGAGGAAAGTTTTAGAACAGATGTGTAAATAAATCCCTTTTCAAACAAAGACTCGTGTGCACAAGGGGAAAGGGAGAGGAATAGCTGTATTGTTTTGTTGTGTGGAGAATTCATACAGGGCAATGGGCCCTAAAAAAGCCTTTTGTTGTTGTTGTTGTTTATTGTGAAAAGAAATTTGAAACAAAAGAAACTTTTCTTATCAAATAAGAAGCGATATTCACTTATAAAAATATTAACAGTTTATAGCGTTCTTAGGTGTTGTGTGTGTATCGTGGGACTCACAGAAATATCTCGAATAATTTCAAAAGTATAAACATAATATCCACATAGGATATAGCGTGTGTTTTGTAATAAATAAATAAAAATAAATAAATAAACATAATTTATCAATGAGGAAATTTGCAATAAAGTTACTTTCTTAACTAATAAAGTAATTTATTGCAAATATCTCTTTTATGAAAATTCGAAACTATTTTAGACGCGTAAGATTCTTTTTTGAAATTAAACAATTTCTACTTTCCTTACTGCAATATGGAAAAATAAATGGGAGGGCCTGGCTTATCAGCAAATACATCAAAATATCTCTTTATTTATAAATTGTATTCATAGATACACACTCATGAACAAAAGGAAGTTGTACCTTCCAGCATGTGTACCGAGATTCAGACAATAACTCTGAAAGATATTACAGTGACCTTTATTGAAGACATACGAGATAACATATATATCAGGATTCAGACAATAACTCTGAAAGATATTACAGTGACCTTTATTGAAGACACACGATATAACATATATATCAGGATTCAGACAATAACTCTGAAAGATATTACAGTGACCTTTATTGAAGACACACGAGATAACATATATATCAGGATTCAGACAATAACTCTGAAAGATATTACAGTGCCCTTTATTGAAGACATACGAGATAACATGTA
Source organism: Cordylochernes scorpioides (assembly GCA_030710605.1). Taxonomy (NCBI): domain Eukaryota; kingdom Metazoa; phylum Arthropoda; class Arachnida; order Pseudoscorpiones; family Chernetidae; genus Cordylochernes; species Cordylochernes scorpioides. The sequence continues at coordinate 55,157,422 of CP092864.1, forward strand.
TATCAGGATTCAGACAATAACTCTGAAAGATATTACAGTGACCTTTATTGAAGACACACGAGATAACATATATATCAGGATTCAGACAATAACTCTGAAAGATATTACAGTGACCTTTATTGAAGACATACGAGATAACATGTATATCAGGATAAAGACAATAACTCTGAAAGATATTACAGTGACCTTTATTGAAGACATACGAGATAAAATGTATATCGGAATTCGGACAATAACTCTGAAAGATATTACAGTGACCTTTATTGAAGACACACGAGATAACATGTATATCGGGATTCAGACAATAACTCTGAAAGATATTACAGTGACCTTTATTGAAGACATACGAGATAAAATGTATATCGGAATTTGGACAATAACTCTGAAAGATATTACAGTGACCTTTATTGAAGACATACGAGATAACATGTATATCGGGATTCAGACAATAACTCTGAAAGATATTACAGTGACCTTTATTGAAGACATACGAGATAACATGTATATCGGGATTCAGACAATAACTCTGAAAGATATTACAGTGACCTTTATTGAAGACATACGAGATAATCAAGTGTGTGCGTGTGTGTGAACAAACTTGTCTCTGTCATCAAAAACTTTCCACTTCCTTAAATTTTATCCATGAGTCTAATTACGTTACGTAGATAAATAGGAAATAAAGGTTCGTTTGATATAATAGTTGAAAATTAGAATGGGGATAAATACTGCGACAATGTGGTTTAACTAATTCTTTACCAATAATATATGAGCTAGTAGATACACAAGCGGAAAATAACAAGCTAAATTAGCATTCAAAACGGTAAAGAGAAATATTATCATTTTTATAGTTAGTTATATGTATATGAAGTGTCAGAAATTATTTAATTAAAAAACAGAGTCGCGTGTTTGTTTAAATGCCTGACTAAAGAGTTGTGATAATTTAAAAGCGCGCGAAGAAACTAACCATTTTAAATAGATTGCGTGTGAGGTAGAAGAACCATTTAGAAGAATAAAAAAGGAAAAAAAATCCGAAATTGGTTGTGTCTGAAGATAAACAGTCTTTTTATTTTGGTAAAAATGTACGCCTTGTGTCCTAAATATATTTGAGTTGGATGCTGTTAATTTGAAAAATGAATGAACAGAGTAACATTATTTATTATATTTTTAAAAGCATAAAACTATCCATTTTACACACAAACCAGATTTTTAAAATTCTATTTATTTTCAATAAATATATAAATACTTGATAATATTATCTCCACACATAGAAATGTCATTTCCTATACAGGATTCGGCCATCGTAGAACAACATGTCACCCTCAAGTAAGACAACTTTCCATGATGTGACTTGGGGAGGCTGATGATGTTTAAAAACTGCTAGAACCAAATGCCGGTATGTTATCAAATGTGTCTGTTTTATAAGAGCAGCCAATCAAGAAAGCCCATCTGCTCTTGGTTTGACACCAGAGATATTTTCCTTCTTCTAAATCAACTATCATTTCTGACTAGGGAACTCCATCTTCTGAGGTTTGAATATCTCAATAAATATTGTACATTTCTATTTAAATGTTGCCGATTCTCTCTTTAAGACCAATCGGATTTAAAACCATTCACTGTACATGACAGCAAATGAAGTCCCGTCTCTCTCTTCTACTTCCCAATTTTCAATGGAGTTTGGGCCTATCTTATGATCTCATCACATTTTCATCTTATTTTACCACATTAGCGGTTTTTACCCACACACACATTAGAATTCTATTCATAATCTTGTCAAAAAAATTATTTGAATTTGACATTAACTATCATTCTAGCAAAAATTACTATAAGAATAGCTTTGATTTCCCCCCTTTTAATTCATGAGGCTTTAAAAGCGTTTTTAATGAACGTAAGATTTTTACCAAAATTCATCATGGTCAAATTGACATTTCATCAACTTAGAGGTGACCTCCTGGATAGAGAGAGAGCCTTTAAGGCTTAAAACCTCGTAGACACAGCGAGGGTTGTGTTATATAGACAGACATATGTCGTGTGGTAGCTGATTGTTGACAGATACAACAATTCAGTTTGTGTATCTACAGCCATTATAGCTATGGACGATCCCCGACCTGGAACTAAGGACCATAATCTCCACTAGACTCTGAGAACCTATATAGGTTGCACGAGGAATGGATTCAACCCTTCCAATACCTAGGACCTTCTGATACTGAAGACCTGAAGGATTGTGTCCATTCCCCACCAGCGGACCTGGACTTACCACGGACCTGTCTAAACGGAACAAGAACTGCTCCTTTGTCAAACCTCCTTCTATAAGGACCACCAAGACGTGAGTAACAACGCTATACGGTACATCACACCCATGTCACATCAGACATATGGCCTCAACCTCAGCTTTTACATCCTTAGATCCTCTATTTGACACATTTCACAAAATGGGTAGGTACTTGTGCTATCCGAACAGGTCCGTCTAACCTAATTTGACCTGACTTAATCCATCTTGGAGTTGATTCAACATATTGGTTATCTCACTACATAACATTCTATTTTAACATTTAAGAAGCTGACACTATTTTTGTACTGTCTATTTTTTTAGTGTCTTTAAATAACTTCTTTATTTATTTGTTCTTTACTTGAAATGTGAAAATTTATATATAATCATAGACAAATCTTAAGTTGTAAGTTTTAGCATGTATATCGGGATTATAACTTTGAAATGTATTACAGTGACCTAATTGAAGACATACGAGATAACCAAGTGTGAACAGCCTCTGTCTCCTTGAAAAAAAAAAAAGAAAGAAAAAGACGACTGTCAAAATCAAAGGAATTCCTATTTTTTTAAGTTTGTCCATGAGTGTATGCATTTTAAACCCACAGGTATAATATATCTAGCAATAACTTGAAATGTCCCAATTCTTCTCAGTATGATGAGAGTGGCTTAAATGGGTAGAAAACCATCTCCCAAATGATATGTTTATTTGAGAGAGCGTAGTTTCCATAATTTAAAAATATTATCAGAACATATATTTTCCTTTTATAAAAACTGGATAATTACGGCCATTGCATAGTTTCTATTAGTATCATCATTTTAAATATATGAACAAATATCATATTATCAAAAGCCACTTTGTTAGGAATCTTTAAAAGATGAAAGTGATTAGAAAATATATCCCATAGGTAGAAGCTATTCCTGAGATACATTTTTGCTTGTCAATATGAAACGAATCATTTTTAACGAAATTTTAATTTTTAAATATATATAATATACTAAATTTAATTAAGGCATGTTTTTTTATTTAGAAATATTTTTCTCCTTATGTAACAATGGAGTTTTAGCTTAAATATATATATATGGCTAACCTACAATCTAAATATCAAAGAGAGGAATGAAATATGTTTATTCTTCGCTAGCATAAATAGAACATAAAATAGAAGAATTTTAATATTCATCGAAATTTGATGATATTGCTTTGTTTTTAAATTGATCCTGGTAAAGATCTGTACGAACAAAGAGAAATCGTAAACAAAAGCAATTGACGTATCTGGCAGCATTCTGCGCTCCAAGAACCTGAGTTTTAAATATCTTAACTCTATTAAATAATGAAAAAAGGAAAATTTTAAAAATCATCAGACTATGAATATAATTTTTAGAATCGATTTAAATTGTAAAACGAGAATAAAAATGGATTAAATATTCTGTTAAAATCCATAAAATATTTGACGAATTATGATTTGTAAAATGATCTAAATATATGTTTTATATAATATCAAGAAAATGGTTGCGCAAATTTAAAAGGAAGAAATAGAATAAATTCAAACATATCAGAACAAAAGTTAATCTCGATGTGAATGCATATTTCAAAACTGTTGAAGAATTGAGGTAAGAATTCCTATATATGATCACTTTGACGTGCCGAAGACATTTCAACTATAAACCAGAGTTATCTAACTCTTGTAACAATCTTAAATGTCAACTCTGGTGGCGTCTCTCTACTGATGAGGGCCACAATCAACTTGAACTGACCAAGCTGATCCTTATCAATCACCTATCATAATACACCATCAACTCTTTGCTACTTTTTTATACCCCTCGATATGCGCTTCTTTTATCTCTCTCTTTTTTTTTTTCCAATTTTTTTCTCGATCTTCTCTTTCTTTTAGTCTCTTTTTTTTTTCTTCTTTAACATTTATAGTGTTTCAGGTAATAAATTTGATTACTATGCGAATGATCTTATTTGATCGGAATTTATCCGAAGTGATGATAAACGAAGAGTTTTGAGAAAATACACCATCATCCAGCCAACCTGAAGTTATCACATGATATCAACTGGCCCTATCAACCTGATTGGTGTGGTTGACAGAAATCAATATAACGCCGCCAGTTGAACTTCTTTCAGCCCAATCTTAATTATCAATAAGAAATCTGTTCCATATATTTCTGCGCTAAATTGATCGAACTTTAACCATTCCATATGCTGAGTTATCATGATGGTAGAACTATTATAGTTAGGGATGTTCCATATCTCAGTCACATGAATAGGAACGGAGTACTATTCTAATGACGGAAATAACTATGAGAAGTATGTAGAAGGGCGTTCTTGCCCGAAAGCTAGAAATTAAAAGATTTTTGAAAAAATACTTATCCTGGATACCTGATATTTTTACTCAATATGAGAAGTATGATTAGCATTCTCAGCTTAATATGAGCATAACCTTCAAAATATTATATATAAAAAAGGAGCTTTTCAATATTAAACACTCGGTATAAAAGAATAAATAGCATTTGTTTGACTTGTATCCAAAAAATCAAAGAAAAAAAGACTAAATTATAATCTTCATTAAAGAAATATAATGGTATCAGTCACAAATATTTGGAACTGTTTTACAGGTTTTTTTAAAAGATATTCCTAGCTGACGTTTCTTATATGACTTAGGTAAATACGAATTGAATCTAGAGGTTGTAGGATATACTGAGGTTCTTGGAAGAATTTGGTGTTTTGGGTTGCTGATTAGAGCATGAATTGGTTGGTTGAAACGAAATTGTGGAGTTCTTTGCCATGGAAGCTCTTCTTGTGATCTTTTTATTTTTAAATTGAAATAACCAAAATTTAAATATAATTTAAAACTTACAAACCGCGTGAAGGCCAAGGATAAAAAAGGGACTCGGTGATAATAGCAATCTGTTGACCATAAAGTCTGAATTCTAGGCTGCTGTGTGTAACAGATGTTCCAGATGGAGAGCCGTGACTTCCCTGTGTTTCAGCTCTACTAACAGATCTAGCTAGTGACTAGATAGTAGTTATTGACAGCCAGGCGGGTGGGTCAGTGCTTACACCCCTGAGGTAATGACAAAGATGGTCTTCACTACGTGTTGGCTTGGCGACGTGATTATCATCCATTCCACGTTTGCCGAAGGGACGTCCCTGTGTGCACGTGGACTGGAACTCAACTTCCGCGTCCGATAGCTTGCTCGCTCCACAGAGCCGGACTAGGCACTGGGGCTAGGCTGCTGGTTCTGCGTAAAACTCCTATGGGAGGCCTCGCTTGTTGATGTAAGTCCAGCTTTCAGCGTTGTGAGGACCGGCAGTTCTGTCTTCAGTATCTAGACCGCCCCATTTCACTTTATTGTCAATAGAACACTCTACAGCGAACTATCGGAATGGGAAGTTGGGGTCGGGGGTGTAGCAATACATGACGGTGTGTATAGTCTAATACCCTCTGTGTTATGTATCTAGATATCACGTGGAGCCCTCACCGTGTCTAGTTAACATTTAGATAAATGTCTTTCTTTAAGCTCCCTCCTTAGGTCACCGAGTCCCTTCTTTATAACTTGGCTTTCACGCGGAATAAACTCTCTTTTGGAGATTAAAAAAATATAAATAATTCTATATCTCTATATACGCTCCAAATTCGTATCTTGGGATTTTTCAGAACTTGAATATTTTATATATTTTCAAAAATATTTTGTGGTGACAAAATCTAACGTGCAAATGAAACAAGCAGAACCAAAGTGGCTGTTGGAGATAGATGTAAATATTGCAATTACTCAAGGTTGCAAGTATAAAACAGCGCAGTAATATACTTAGTTCTCTATACTGTGGAGAAGACTGTCCTGTAGAGAGGAAGTATCAAACAAACAGAGCCTATCAGATCTGTACGACTAGAGTCTGTAACAATGTGGTACAACTTGCATCTCTCCCAACGGCGGAGCTTTGTTCCCAGTGGTGAACTTAGTAATATATTCATATTATTGTAAAAAAAATATATATATATATATAATGGTGTATTCATATATTTGTTATATATATAAAAATGAGATTTCTGTTGATTTTAGATTATTCTTGAGGATTAAGCTATGACGATACAGTCGTGATTAAAATCTTGAAAGTATATACTAAAAATAGTCTTGATCAGTAATTGCTTTAATTGAACTAAAATGATATATAAAAACATCATTTGATAAAAGTACTGCCTGGATTAAGGCGAGTAGAACAAGGAAAGCAAAAGATTATTTACATAATCTACAAAATATTTTAGCCAGCCATCGAGAGACAACAACAATTAGTTTTTATAGGGGAAGCATGACCTCTGGCGGTCGATTTAACAGAGTATTTGAATCTATGAAATATAATTTTAAATAAAATAATATTTTAATATAACATATATGTAGTATATAGCCTTAGAAGATACTCTACTCTCTAATAAATTAAACTAATGGCTTTAAATAGAGTTATAAAGTACTAGGAAGTATTCCAAAAATGAAGAGGGTACAAGAAGCTATGGTACAGTTTATAAGTAATGAGAGATCGTCGCTAAAACATAGGCCTTAATCAGTTTAGAGACATTCTCCTGCTGTTTGTCCATAGTTTCCCCATTTGCTGAGGATTTCTTTAGCGAAGTCCGAATACAATATTAAAATGGATTGTTTGGTTAAACTGGAGGGAGGAGGGGGGAGTTCACCATTGATGAGCCATGTCCAAATATTTTTCTTCATTGCAGTAAAGAAATAGTAGAAAGATATTCAATTTATCAAAAATAAAAATTCGTATTAAATAGTTTTAAATTTCATAATACAGATGGCCCGTTATATATTCTCTTATAAAAATAATCATCTTTTTTTTTCAAAATGCCACGAAAACAGCCGAGGCTATTGGAACGCTCCGCCTGTGCGTATGCAAAGTCAATAAAAATGAAATGAGCTGCGCATGCGTCCCCAGTGGCGCTGGGAAGCAGAAGACAGCCAACGCGCGGGCGAATAAAACGGACTCCATTTAAATAAACTGATTAAGACATAGTATATCTCAGTGATAATCGAGTAAGATATTTGAAATCAACCACTTTTGTACTAATCAATAATGGCTGATCTAATCCAACTACCTCCACTTAGAGACCACCTCCGGGAGAGACTAGGGGAATCTGTAGTTTTAAAGCGGTCTCACAGTTCTACTCTATAAATAAGTGATTAAATAAAAGCATGTATAAGCCAATATATATACACACAAAACATATCCTATATTTGGATTGAAAGAATATCGCATCTTCTATATATTTATGTAGAATGGTAAAATAACTAATACTATTTAAAAGCATCTAGAAACATTTAATAAATTGCAATAATTTCCATTAAAAATTTCAAAGAATTTTAAAGTAGAAATAACCAAAACTATGAAGAATTGATGCGAAACAATAAATGAGAGAGCTTGACTCATCAGTGGCGGACCCTCTACTTAACTATCTCATCTTATTTTCTATCATATTATTAAGAACTATGGAGCTAGTTTCTGATGATTTGTGTCTCAACAACGAAAAAAGCCTTTTAAAGACATCTCGTCTTCTATAGACTCGTCCCGGACTAAGAAAGGAAAACAATCGTAAGAATGTTGCCAAGTGGAAAATAAGGGAAGACAAAAACTTCAGGATGAGACAAGACTTTATTTAGGTCAAGAACAAATTATGGAGGATAAACAAAAGATAAGGAATGAGGGAAGTTTACAGAGTAGTAAAATATAAATATAAAAAATGATACTCTCTTAATACTAGTGTAAGAAAATAAATGCTTTTAAAATAATAAATACTTCCCTACAATATCAATAAGTACATAGTCTTGGTGGTGAGACTTAACAACCAATGTCTTTATTCTTGTCATCTTCCTTTTCATTGTTTAACAATATTCTAAACTTTTTTTTCTGCTGAACTGGTAATACAAGTAGATATAGCACTCATCAACCAATGAATCAGAGAAAAAAGCTTTTAAGTTATTGACATGTTACATTGATAGGTATGAGAAACTGCTAATTTTTGACTTTTCCTCTATAGCTGGGAACAATGAATAATACTATGGGACATCCAATCTTGAATTTCATCTCCGATTAAGTCACATTTCAAGCAACAGTCTTTTTTTCAATATTCTGAGAGATTTTTTGGGAGAAATAGCCAGAGTATCCCTTTTTAAGAAATTCAAACTATACATCATGGACAAAACTTAAGGAATACCTTTTAGCATGTATATCGGGATTGAGACAATAACTCTGAAAGATATTACAGTGACCTTTATTGTAGACACACGAGATAACCAAGTGTCAACAACCTCTGTCTCCTTGAAACAAAGAAAAAAAAATACGACTGTCAAAATCAAATACATTCCTCTTCCTTAAGTTTTGCCCATGAGTGTATGTATTTTAAACCCACAGGTACAATAAATCTAGCAATGACTTGAAATGTCCCAATTCTCTTCAGTATGATGAGAGTGGTTTCAAATGGGAGGAAGACCATCTCCGAAATGATATGTTTATTTGAGAGAGCGTAGTTTCCATATAATATATATATATATATGAGAAAACAATAGAAAAAAATAAAAGATAAGTGGGTCAGGTGTTGATATTAAAAATAAAGAAGGCATCTCCTGACCACGAGCACATGTGCTTTTAGATGGCAGAGCTCCATCTAGTGGAGCAAGAATAAACTAAACGTTTATTTAGCTTGCTCCGTGATATTTGGCCAACCCAATTTCTTGATAAATCAAGAAAGGCCATCCACGAACGCGTTTCGCGCTGTTGGCGCTCGTCAGCGTGGAGTAGGCTATATATAAAATAGTACAAATGTAATATTGTATTGGAATATATAACTTTGAAATATTATCAGAACATATATTTCCCTTTTATAAAAACTGGATCATTACGGCCATTGCCTAGTTTCTATTAGTATCAACATTTTAAATATATGACCAAATATCATAATACCAAGAGCCACTTGGTTAGGAATCTTTAAAAGATTAGAGTTATTAGAAAATATATCCCATAGGTAGAAGCTATTCCTGAGGTACTTTTTTTGTTTGTCAATATGAAACGAATAATTTTTAACGAAATTTTAATTTTTAAATATATTATACTAAATTTAATTAAGGCATGTTTTTTTATTTCGAAATATTTTTCTCCTTATGTAACAATGAAGTTTTATCTTATAAATATATATATATATGGCTAACCTACATTCAAATTATCAAAGAGAGGAATGTAACATGCTTATTCTTTGCTTAGCATAAATAGAAGAAATTTTATATTCATCTAAATTTGATGGTATTGCTTTGTTTTTAAATTGATCCTGATAAAGATCTGATACGAACAAAGAGAAATCGTAAACAAAAGCAATTGACGTATCTGGCAGCATTCTGCGCTCCAAGAACCTGGGTTTCAAATATCTTAACTCTAGTTATTAATTAAAAAGGAGAAACTTAAAAATAATCAGACTATAAATATAATTTTATAAATCAATTTAAATTGTATAACGAGAATAAAAATGGATTAAATATTATCTGTTAAAATCCATAAAATATTTGACAAATTATGATTTTTAAAATGATTCAAATCTATGTTTTAAATGGTATCAAGGAAATGCTGGCCTAAATTTGAAAGGATGAAATAGAACAAATTAGACCAAAAGTTAACTTCGATGTGAATGCATATTTCAAAACTGTTGAAGAATTCAGGTAAGAATTCCCCAATATGATCACTCTGACATGCCGAAGACATTTCAACTATAAACCAGACTTATCTAACTCTTGTAACAATCGCAAATGTCAAATCTGGTGTCGGCTCTCTACTAATGAGGGTTTACAATCAACCTCAACTGGCCAATCTGATCCTTCTTGATCACTCAATCTTGATACACCATCAGCCAGCCAACCTGAAGTTATCACATGATATCAACTGGCCCTATCAACCTGATTGGTGAGGTTGACAGAAATCAATATAACGCTCCCTTTTGAACTTCTTTCAGCCCAATCTTAATTATCTATAAGAAATCAGTTCCATATATTTCTGCGCTAAATTGATCTAACTTTGACCATTCCATAGGCTGAGTTATCATGATGGTAGAACTATTATAGCTAAGGATGTTCCATATCTCAGTTACATGAATAGGAATAGAGTACTATTCTGATGACGGAAATAACTATGAGAAGTATGTAGAAGGGCGTTCGTGCCCGAAAGCTAGAAATTAAAAGATTTTTGAAAAAATGCTTATCCTGGATACCTGATATTTTTACTCAATATGAGAAGTATGATTAGCATTCTCAACTTGATATGAGCTTAAACTTCAAAATATTATAGATAAAATAGGAGCTTGTCAATATTAAACACTCGGGTATAAGAATAAATTGCATTTGTTTGACTTGTATTGAAAAAAATCAAAGAAAAAAGACTAAATTATAATATTCATTAAATAAATATAATGGTATCAGTCACAAATGTTTGGAACTGCTTTACAGGTTTTTTTGAAGATATCCCTAGCTTACGTTTCTTATATAACTTGGGTAAATACGAATTGAATCTAGAGGTTGTAGGATTCCCTGAGGTTCTTGGAAGAATCTGGTGTTTTGGGTTGCTGATTAGAGCATGAATTGGTTGGTTGAAACGAAATTGTGGAGTTCTTTGCCATGGAAGCTTTTCTTGTGATCTCTGTTTATTTTTAAATTGAAATAACCAAAATTTAAATAGAATATAAAACTTACAAACCGCGTAAATGCCAAGGATAAAAAAGGGACTCGGTGACAATAGCAATCTGTTGACCATAAATGTTCCAGATGTTCCAGACGGAGAGCCGTGACTTCCCTGTGTTCCAGCTCTACTAACGGATCTAGCTAGTGTTAGACAGTAGCTATTGACAGCCGGGCGGGTGGGTCAGTGCTTACACCCCTGAGGTAATGACAAAGATGGCCTTCACTACGTATTGGCTTGGCGACGTGATTATCATCCATTCCACGTTTGCCGAAGGGACGTCCTTGTGTGCACGTGGACTGGAACTCAACTTCCGTGTCCGATAGCTTGCTCGCTCCACAGACCCGGACTAGGCACTGGGGCTAGGCTGCTGGTTCTGCGTAAAACTCCGATGGGAGGCCTCGCGTGTTGACGTAAGTCCGGCTTTCAGCGTTGTGAGGACCGGCAGTTCTGTCTTCAGTATCTAGTCCGCCCCATTTCACTTTATAGCCAATAGAACACTCTACAGCGAACTATCGGAATGGGAAGTTGGGGTCGGGGGTGTAGCAATACATGACGGTGTGTATAGTCTAACCCCTCTGTGTTATGTATCTAGATATCACGTGGAGCCCTCACCGTGTCTAGTTAACATTTAGGTAAATGTCTTTCTTTAAGCTTCCTCCTTAGGTCACCGAGTCCCTTGTTTATAACTTGGCTTTCACGCGGAATAAACTCTCTTTTGGAGAGTAAAAAATATCAATAATTCTATATCTTTATATACGCTCCAAACTCGTATCTAGGAATTTTTCAGAACTTGAATATTTTATATATTTTCAAAAATATTTTTCGTGTTGACAAAATCTATCGGACAAATGAAACAAGGAGAATCAAAGCGGGTTGTTGGAGGTAAATATTGCAATTACTCAAGGTGTCAAGTATAAAACATCAGCAATATATTTAGTGCTCTATACTGTGGAGAAGACTGTCTTGTGGAGAGGAAGTAGCAAACAAACAGAGCCTATCAGAACTGTACGACTAGAGTCTGTTACAATGTGGTACAACTTGTAAACTCTCCCACGGCGGCGGAGCTTTGTTCCCATTGGTGAACTTAGCAATATATTTCTATTAGTATATATAGTATATAGCCTAAGATAATCTACTCTCTAATAAATTATAATAATGGCTTTGAATAAAGTTATAAAGTATTAGGAAGTATACCAAAAATGAAGAGGGTACAAGAAGCTATGGGTCAGTTTATAGGTAATGAGAGATCGTCGCTAAAACATAGGCCTTAATCAGTTTAGAGACATTCTCCCGCTATATGCAGGTCATTAAAAAAAACACCGTAGTAAAAACTACAACAGTCCAACTTACCTTATGGTACACTTCTTCAACCATCACGTTTCGCTGAACAAGTAAGTTTCTAACTACTTGGATGGAATACTTGAGCAAAACTTTAAAGTTCACACTAAGAAACAAATCATATTGGCGAACCTGACTCTGTTCAGACTTCTATAATTTATTGATATGAAATGTCTATTGATTTCTAAAACGAGGTCCAAACCAATAGAGCGAGGATTCAGCCAATTCTGATCAATGCCTACCCCAGCTGAATCAAAAGAGCCCAAGCATACAAGACACGGCTACTATTTGGTCTAAGCAAAATTTAGCAGTAAATCACATATGCACCTCTTAAGTAAAAAATGTATTCGCTTTGGAAAAGAAACACTCAAGATGAACCAACCTATTGATCACTTTTTTCAGGATTTTTTTTTTTCTGATGAACCACACTGGCCAAGCCGATTTTGGAAGATGCCACAAATTCGATATATTTTTTTATCGCAGTAGAATGACAGTAGAGAAGTTTGTTTTTATATAAAAATGAAAAATTCGTGCTTAATGATTAATGCCCTATGTCTAAAGTATAGAAACATAAATTTTCTTGAACAAGGGAAAAAAGGGTCTTTTTACAACAACCTATTGGGGCACAAAGTTTTCTAACTTTATCTTCTATCTAAATCTTGTACAAAAATAGGTTTTGTATTAAAAGAAATTCTTTAACCCTAGAGTAAAATGGCGATTGTTTATTGAATATTGTTCAAGCTATATCTCTGGGTGATATTAGCAAATCATACTTATATATTATAATATCATATATATTATAATTTTATTTTCAAACTACGTTCATGTGCAAAACTTAAGGATGAGTAAAGTCTCTGATGTCGCTGGTCGTATGTATTTTTGAAAGAGACAGAGGCTGTTCACGATTGGTTATCTCGTGTGTCTTCAATAAAGGTCATTGTAATATTTTTCATAGTTATTGTCTGAAATCCCGATATAATTTTAAAAGGTACAACTTCCTTAAGTTTTGTCCATGAGTGTATATTGGTTATCTCGTATGTCTTCAATAAAGGTCACTGTAATATCTTTCATAGTTATTGATTGAATTATTAACTGAATCCCGATATAACTTTATAAGGTACAACTTCCTTAAGTTTTGTCCATGAGCGTATTTCTATATTTTAACTATTAGTACACACAGAGTAGAAGGAGAGAGAAAGAATAAGAATGATTTTATTAAAATAGGGTGAGAATTTGTCTAATCCAGAAGGATGGGACTGTCCGCATGGATATATCCCCCTTATTCCCCTAATCTAGATCTAACTAGAGCTAAGCAAATATCTGTCAGAATATTTAAACAGCTCTAATCTATTTTGATGGAACACGGTCTTAATCTGGTTAAGATGTTCAGCCATTATTTAATGTATCAATATATTAATAAATGAGTAGAATGATGTGTATCTCTTTTAACTACTATCTCATTTATTATTATTTACATTAGTGGGAGTACCTTTTTTAATATGCCTTGATTGTTTTTTTAAAGTTTCCTTCTTTAAAATTAAGGTTAAAACTCTCTCCTACACTCTACTACAAATTTAATAATATTGAAAAATGATTGGAAATTTTATTCTTTGAATTTTTTTAAAATTCTCTCTAGACAAGTATTGCTCTTTAATGATATATTCTACTTGTAAAAAAAATCGTATATAAAATCAATTCGTGGTATCAAATGATGTTTTGTCAAATTAATATTCTGGAATCTGTGTTATTTTTATATTCGTTTGTGTGTTTGGTGTTTATTGTAAAAAGAAATTTGAAACAAAATAAACTTTTCATATCAAAAATGCAGCGAGATTCACTTATAAAAAAATTAACAGTTTATAGCGTTCTTAGGTGTTATGTTGTATGTTATGTGGGACTCACAGATATAGCTAGGATAATTTCAAAGGTATAAAAACAATGATTCTGCATTGAAACAAATGTAAACAACCAAAGCACTTTATTTTAATTTTAAATATTATTTTATTGGCGTTTTAATGATGTAAGATATTTTCTCCTGTAGAAGGGCTTATTTGCCCGAAAGCTTGAGAGATTTTTAAATAAAAATATTTTTAAAAGAAACTTTTCCCTGGAGGCTTAATGTTCTTGTTTTAATACTTTCTTAATTAATAACGTAACTTATTACAAATATCTCTCTTTATTTATAAATTGTATTCACAGATATACAGTCATGGACACAACTAAAGGAAGTTGTACCTTGCAGCATGTATATCGGGATTTATACAATAACTCTGAAAGATATTACAGTGACCTTTATTGAAGACATACGAGATAACCAAGTTGTACCTTTTAGCATGTATATCTGGATTCAGACAATAACTCTGAAAGATATTACAGTGACCTTTATTGAAGACATACGAGATAACCAAGTTGTACCTTTTAGCATGTATATCGGGATTATAACTCTGAAAGATATTACAGTGACCTTTATTGAAGAAACACGAGATAACCAAGTTGTACCTTTTACCATGTAAATCGGGATTATAACTTTGAAAGATATTACAGTGACCTTTATTGAAGATATACGAGATAACCAAGTGTGTGTGAACAAACTTGTCTCTGTCTCCATAAAAAAACTTTCCACTTCCTTAAGTTTTATCCATGAGTGTAATTACGTTACGTAGATACATAGGAAATAAAGGTTTGTTTAATATAATAGTTAAAAATTATATTGGGGATAAATAATGCGACAATGTGGCCTAACTAATTCTTTACCAATAACGTATAAGCGAGTCGATACACAAGCGGAAAATAACAAGCTAAATTAGCATTTAAAACGTAAAAGAGAAATATTATCCTTTTTATAGTTAGTTATATATATGAAGTGTCAGAAATTATTTAATTAAAAAACAGAGTCGCGTGTTTGTTTAAATGCCTGACTAAAGAGTTGTGATAATTTAAAAGCGCGCGAAGAAACTAACCATTTTAAATAGATTGCGTGTGAGATGTAGAAGAACCATTTAGAAGAATAAAAAAAGAAAAAAATGCAGAAATTGGTTGTGTCAGAAGATAAACCTCTTTTTCTTTTGGTAAAAATTTACGCCTTGTGTCCGAAATATATATTGAGTTGGATCTTGTTAATTTAAAAAATGAATGAACAGAGTAACACGATTTATCACATTCTTAAAGGTATAAAAACTATCAATTTTACACAAACCATAGAATAGATTTTTAAAATTCTATTCATTTTCAATAAATTCCCTCTAATATAATTACAGGATTCGGCCATCATAGAACAACATTTCACCCTTAAGTAAGACAACTTTCCATGATGTAATTTGGGGAGGCTGATGATGTTTAAAAACTGCTAGAACCAAATGCCGGTATGTTATCAAATTTGTCTGTTTTATAAGAGCAGCCAATCAAGAAAGCCCATCTGCTCATGGTTTTACACCAGAGATATTTTCCTTCTTCTAAATCAGCTATCATTTCTGACTAGGGAACTCCATCTTCTGAGGTTTGAATATCTCAATAAATATTGTACATTTCTATTTAAATGTTGCCGATTCTCTCTTTAAGACCAATCGGATTTAAAACCATTCACTGTACATGACAGCAAATGAAGTCCCGTCTTTCACTTCCCAAATTTCAATGGAGTTTGGGCCTATCTTATGATCCCATCATAATTATATCTTATTTTACCACATTAGCAGTCCCCCCCCCCCCCCCCACACACACACATTAAAATTCTATTCATAATCTTGTAAAAAAAAATTATTTGAATTTGACATTAACTATCATTCTAGCAAAAATTACTATAAGAATAGCTTTGATTTCCCTCCTTTTAATTCAGGAGGCTTTAAAAGCGTTTTTAATGGACGTAAGATTTTTACCAAAATTCATCATGGTCAAATTGACATTTCGTCAACTTAGAGGTAACCTCCTGGATAGAGAGAGAGCCTTTAAGGCTTAAAACATCGTAGACACAGCGAGGGTTATGTTATATAGACAGACATATGTCATGTGGGAGCTGATTGTTGACAGATACAACAATTCAGTTTGTGTATCTACAGCCATTATAGCTATGGACGATCCCCGACCTGGAATTAAGGACCATAATCTCCACTGGACTCGGAGAACCTATCTAGGTTGCAAGAGTAGTGGATCCAAACCTCCTCATATCTAGGACCTTCTGATACTGAGGACCTGGGTTGTGTTATTTCCCCACCAGCGAACCTGGACTACCACGGAGCTGTCAAAACGGAACAAGAACTGATCTTTATCGGACCTTCCTCTATAAGGACCACCAGGACGTGAGTAACAACGCTATACGGTAAATAGCACACATGTAACATCATACACATGGCCTCAACCATCCTAACATCCTCTATGTCACACATGTAACAAAATGGATAGAAACATGTGCTAGCCGAACAGGTCCGTCTAACCTAAATTGACCTGACTTAATCCATCTTGGAGTTAATTCAATATATTGGTTATCTCACTACATAGCATTATATTTTAACATTTAAGAAGATGACACTATATATATATTTTTTTATAATACAATAAATCTAGCAATAACTTGAAATGTCCCAATTCTCTTCAGTATGATGAGAGTGGTTTCAAATGGGATGAAGACCATCTCCCAAATGATATGTTTATTTGAGAGAGCGTAGTTTCCATAACTTAAAAATATTATCAGAACCTACTAAGGTTAGAAAAAATCTTTATTTCTCCTTAAAATAAATTTTGATTTTTTTCGTTGAAAAGAAATACATGCGGGAAAATTTTCAAATGTCGTTTTACAATCACAAGCCGCATTATATTGTATTATATGTTTCCCTTTTATAAAAACTGGATAAATTACGGCCATTGCA
Organism: Cordylochernes scorpioides; assembly: GCA_030710605.1. Taxonomy (NCBI): domain Eukaryota; kingdom Metazoa; phylum Arthropoda; class Arachnida; order Pseudoscorpiones; family Chernetidae; genus Cordylochernes; species Cordylochernes scorpioides. The sequence continues at coordinate 55,174,610 of CP092864.1, forward strand.
TAGTTTCTATTAGTATCATAATTTTAAATATAAAAACAAATATCAAAATATCAAGAGCCACTTTGTTAGGAATCTTTAAAAGATGAGAGTGATTGTCAAATATATCCCATAGGTAGAAGTTATTCCTGAGGTAATTTTTGCTTGTCAATATGAAACGAATCATTTTTAACGAAATTTTAATTTCAAAATATAATATACTAAATTTAATTAAGGCATGTTTTTTTTATTTAGAAATATTTTTTTCTCCTTATGTAACAATGGAGTTATAGCCTAAATATATATATAGCTAACCTACAATCTAATTATCAAAGAGAGGAATGCAATATGCTTTTTAACAATTCTTATTATACAAATTATTATACAATATTATACAAATATATATACAATATTATACAAAACATTTCTTAGCACAAATAGAACAAAAATAGAAGAATTTTTATATTCATCTAAATTTGATGATATTGCTTTGCTCAAAATTGACCCTGAGAAAGATCTGATACAAACAAAAAGAAATTGTAAACAAAAGCAATTGGCGTATCTGGCAGCATTCTGCGCTCCAAGAACCTGAGTTTCAAATATCTTAACTCTATTAATAAAAAAAAAAGAAAAAACTTAAAAATCATCAGATTATAAATATAATTTTAAGAATCAATTTAAATTGTATAACGAGAATAAAAATGGATTAAATATTCTGTTAAAATTCATAAAGGATTTAAATAATTATGATTTTTTTAAAATGATCTAAATCTATGTTTTATATGATATCAAGAAAATGATGACACAAATTTGAAAGGCTGAAATAGAATAAATCCAAACATATCAGAACAAAGGTTAACTTCGATGTGAATGCATATTTCAAAACTGTTGAAGAATTCAGGTAAGAATTCCTATATATGATCACTTTGACAAGCCGAAGACATTTCAACTATAAACCAGAGTTATCCAACTCTTGTATCAATCTTAGATGCCAACTCTGGTGTCGTCTCTCTACTGATGAGGGCCACAATCAACCTAAACTGGCCAATATGATCCTTCTCAATCACCTAATCATAATACACCATCAACTCTTTGCTACTTTTTACCCTTCGATATGCGCTTCTTTTATCTCTCTCTCTCTTTTCTTTCCAATTTTTTTCTCGATCTTCTCTTTCTTTTAGTCTCTTTTTTTTCTTCTTTAACATTTATAGTGTTTCAGGTAATAAATTTGATTACTATGCGAATGATCTTATTTGATCGGAATTTGTCCGAAGTGATGATAAACAAAGAGTTTTGAGAAAATACACCATCAGCCAGTTAACCTGAAGTTATCACATGATATAAACTGGCCCTATCAACCTGATTGGTGGGGTTGACGGAAATCAATATAACCAATTGAACTTCTTTCAGCCTAATCTTAATTATCTTTAAGAAATCTGCTACATATAGTTCTGCGCTATATGGATCAAACTTTGACCATTCCAAAGGCTGAGTTATCATGATGGTAGAACTATTATAGTTATAAAAGTTCCATATCTCAGTCACATGAATAGGAACGGAGTACCATTCTGATTATGAAAATAACTATGAGAAATATGATTAGCATTATCATCTTGATATTAGCATAACCTTCAAAATATTATAGATAAAAAATAAGAGATTGCCAATATTAAACACTCGGGTAAAAGAATAAATTGCATTTGTTTGACTTGTATCAAAAATATCAAATATTAAAGAAATATAATGGTATCAGTCACAAATATTTGGAACTGCTTTACAGGTTTTTTTAAAAGATATTCCTAGCTTACGTTTTTTATATAACTTGGGTAAATACGAATTGAATCTAGAGGTTGTAGGATTTCCTGAGGTTCTTGGAAGAATTTGGTGTTTTGGGTTGCTGATTAGAGAATAAATTGGTTGGTTGAAACGAAATTGTGGAGTTCTTTGCCATGGAAGCTCTTCTTGTTATCTTTTTTATTTTTAAATTGAAATAACCAAAATTTAAATAGAATTTAAAACTTAAAAACCGCGTGAAAGCCAAGAATAAAAAAGGGACTCGGTGATAATAGCAATCTGTTGACCATAAAGTCTAAATTCTAGGCTGCTGTGTGTAACAGATGTTCCAGATGGAGAGCCGTGACTTCCCTGTGTTCCAGCTCTACTAACAGATCTAGCTAGTGTTAGACAGTAGCTATTGACAGTCGGGCGGGTGGGTCAGTGCTTACACCCCTGAGGTAATGACAAAGATGGCCTTCACTACGTGTTGGCTTGGCGACGTGATTATCATCCATTCCACGTTTGCCGAAGGGACATCCCTGTGTGTACGTGGACTGGAACTCAACTTCCGCGTCCGATAGCTTGCTCGCTCCACAGACCCGGACTAGGCACTGGGGCTAGGCTGCTGGTTCTGCGTAAAACTCCGATGGGAGGCCTCGCGTGTTGACGTAAGTCCGGCTTTCAGCGTTGTGAGGACCGGCAGTTCTGTCTTCAGTATCTAGTACGCCCCATTTCACTTTGTTGTCAATAGAACACTCTACAGCGAACTATCGGAATGGGAAGTTGGGGTCGGGGGTGTAGCAATACATGACGGTGTGTATAGTCTACCTCTAACCCCTTCTGTGTTATGTATCTAGATATCACGTGGAGCCCTCACCGTGTCTAGTTAACATTTAGGTAAATGTCTTTCTTTAAGCTCCCTCCTTAGGTCACCGAGTCCCTTCTTTATAACTTGGATTTCACGCGGAATAAAATCTCTTTTGGAGAGTAAAAAATATCAATAATTCTATATCATATTGTATAGTTATGATAGGCTCTGTATGTTTGCTACTTCCTCTCTACAGGACAGTCTTCTTCACAGTATAGAGCACTAAGTATATTGCTGATGTTTTATACTTGAAACCTTGAGTAATTGCGCTATTTACCCTCTTTCTCCAACAGCCACTTTGGTTCTCCTTGTTTCATTTGCACGTTAGATTTTGTCACCACAAAATATTTTTGAAGATATATAAAATATTCAAGTTCTGAGAACTTTTTTCGCCACAATATATATTCCTGAAAAAAAGGGTTTATAGGTTGGTTCATCTTGAGTTTCTTTTCGAAAGCGAATACATTTTTTTACTTAAGAGGTGCATGTGTGATTTATGTGTGATTATTCTGATCTATGCCTTCCCCAGCTGGATCAAAACAGCCCAAGCACATAAGACACGGCTTCTAATTGGTCTAAGAGAAATTTAGCAGTAAATCACACATGCACCTCTTAAGTAAAAATATATATTCGCTTTCGAAAAGAAACTCAAGATGAACCAACCTATAAACCCTTTTTTTTCAGGAATATATATTGTGACGAAAAAAAAAAAATTTATTATTTAATTTAATTATTCATTAAATTATTTTTTCGCCACAATATTTTTTATGAATCACACTAGCCAAGCTGATCTTTGAAGATTCAACAAATTTGATATATTTTTTTATCGCAGTAAAACCACAGTAGAGAAGTTTGTTTTTGTTTGAAAATGAAAAATTCGTGCTTAAGGATTTCAATTCTTTTCTATAGATGGCGTATTAATGCACTATGTCTAATGATAAAAAGTTCTCAGAATTTGAATATTTTATATATCTTTAAAAATATTTTGTGGTGACAAAATCTAACGTGCAAATGAAACAAGGAGAACCAAAGTGGCTGTTGGAGAAAGAGGTAAATATATAGCAATTACTCAAGGTTTCAAGTATAAAACATCAGCAATATACTTAGTACTCTATACTGTGAAGAAGACTGTCCTGTAGAGAGAAAGTAGTAAACAAACAGAGCCTATCATAACTATACAACTATAGTCTGTGACAATGTGGTACAACTTGCAAACTCTCCCAAAGGCGGAGCTTTGTTCCCAGTGGTGAACTTAGCAATATATTCCTATTAGTGTAAAAATAATGGTGAATATATATTATATAGCCTAATATACTATACTCTCAAGTAAATTATATACTATAATTACTGTGAATAGTTATAAAGTATTAGTAAGTTTACCAAAAATGAAGAGGGTACAAGAAGCTATGGTACAGTTTATAAGTAATGAGTGATCGTAGTTAAAAACATAGGCCTTGATCAGTTTAGAGAGATTCTCCCGCTATATGCAGGTCATTAAAAAAAACACCGTAGTGAAAACTACAACAGTCCAACTTACCTTATGGTACACTTCTTCAACCATCACGTTTCGCTGAACAAGTAAGTTTCTAACTACTTGGATGGAATACTTGAGCAAAACTTTAATGTTCACACAAATCATATTGGCGACCTGACTCTGTTCAGACTTCTAGATTTTATTCTGATAGGAAATGTCTTTTGATTTCTAAAACGAGGTCCAAACCAACAGAGACACGATTCAGCCAATTCTGATCTATGCCTTCCCCAGCTGGATCAAAACAGCCCAAGCACATAAGACACGGCTACTAATTGGTCTAAGAGAAATTTAGCAGTAAATCACACATGCACCTCTTAAGTAAAAAAATGTATTCGCTTTCGAAAAGAAACTCAAGATGAACCAACCTATAAACCCTTTTTTTCAGGAATATATATTGTGGCCAAAATATAATTTATTATTTAATTTGATTATTCAATGAAAATATATTTGGAAACAGATTTAAAATTTTACATTTGCTAAATCATCATTTAGTTGCCTATCTTGTTTGCCTATGTCTAATGATAAAAAGTATAGAAACATAAATTTTCTTGAAGAAGGAAAAAAAGGCTCTTTTTTACAACAATCTATTGGTGCACAAAGCTTTCTAACTTTATCTTCTATCTAAATCTTGTACGAAAATAGGTTTTGTATTAAAAGAAATTATTTAACCCTAAAGTAAAATGGCGATTGTTTATTGGTGTCGACTAGTCGCCGTGACGTCATCAATAAATACTTTCACATCTCCAGATATACAAAGTATTGATTTTATACGCTACAAGTGAATATTTTCATTGAATAATTAAATTAAATTAAATAATAAATTATTTCTTCGCCACAATATTTTTTTATGAATCACACTGGCCAAGCCGATCTTCGCCACCAGGCGGCCAGACTGAGTGGACGTGTTTTGCATCGCTCCGCATTATCCGGTAAATATACTTTAAATTTGTTTTAACTTGTATATTATATATTTTGAAATAATTTAAATTCAGTTTATTTTTAAACATATTAAATTTTGAAATTATATATTAATATTGCTAAATCTTTTGGATCAAATCAAACACTTTAAATATCGCTAACAATTCATTAATATTTTACGCTGTCAATAGATATGCAAAACAATGAATGCGTTAATATTAGACAGGTTGGATGAATTATGTAAATATTTTGTAGACAAATTTGATAACAATCAAAAAACGTTGAACAAACAAGATATTGGATATGTAAAAAGTACAACAAAACAGCTAAAGGATAGTGTATTAGAATAAGTGAAACTAGAACAGAGTTTAAATGGAATTGGGGAATGTATGCAGAAAAATTATACCGACATTAGAAACGATTTATCCCAAATAGTAAAACAAATCAGAAACAAGGACTCGTATGCAGAGGTGTTAAAATATGGGGAAGATAAATTTATTCAAAAAGATAAGCAAATTACTGAGGAACAAACTATCATAATAACTGCCAATGAAGGTTAAAACATCTCACAGGTACAACAAAAGGTGAATGATAGTATAAAAGTTTTACGACAGGAGGGAAATAAAATCAGATTTAACAAGGTATTTAATACTAGGAAAGGTACAGTAATAAAATTGCCTAAAGATCAAGATATAGATCGAATGATAGAAAGTTTTACTAAGCAAGATGATCTAAACCAATGCAGTAAAATATACAAGCCAAAACTAAGAGATCCAAACATAATCATAAAATCAGTCAATAAGATGACCAACTTGGCTAATTTATCGACAACGTTATGTGAGATGAACCCTGAACTTTCTCAACTCAGTGAAGAGATCAAAGTGCTATTTCCAATGAAAACCAACAGAGCAGAGCAAGATGTAGTACTGAGGGTTTCACCTAGAGTCTACCAAATTATGAAGAGAAATGGGAAAATTTACACGGATATTCAACGATGCGATATTAAAGATAAAATATTAGTGAATCAATGTCAGAACTGTTTTCTATTTAATCCTAATCATAAGAGGAATAACTGTCCCAATCCCAAAAATGTATTAAATGTGAAAAAGAGGGAGAACACGAATGCTCGACTACAATTAAATGCTGCAACTGCGTCAAACATCCACATTTTAGAAATAGATATTTGGAGCATAAACCGAATAGTCAAGATTGCCCAATCTATAAAAAAGAGATGCAAATTATAATACAAAGAACAGACTATTCTATACATATAGAAGATGCGGGCCAATAATAAAATTCCAGAATGATGGGCCGAAAACTATATATTGACAAAATCAAAATTATTCAACAAAATACTAGAAAAAGCAAAATTGCATAAATGAGCTTTGTGCATCTGATGAAATTAGAAATGCAGATATAGTAATGATACAAGAACCTTATATAATCAAAGAGGAGGTAATATTTCCAGGACCTTGTACAAAATATCAATTGATGAACAGTCCCAATATAAATACGGCAATAATTGTAAGAAATAGCACCTTAAAAATTCAATTAAGTACAGAATTCACTAACTCATTCGCTACAACTATAACCATACAAACAAAAAGTAAGAAAATATATCTTTCCAACATTTATATACATCCGAATTCAATGAAAAGTGAGCACGAGGAATTTATGAAGAAGTTAATTAATACAAATTTACATATACCGGTGATAATTTGCGGCGATTTCAATGCCAGAGCTCCGTTATGGTATGATATCAGGAAAAATTATAATGGACATAGACTGATCCCTATCATAGATGAAATAAACTTAATTATCCATAATAATAAAACTTTCACGTGTCGTGATGCAAGTGTGATTGATCTCACACTAACAAATAAACAGGCAATTGCGGCGATCAGAAATTGGAAGACGCAGCAAATATCGCAAATTTCAGATCATGTAGCTATATCTTTTGAAATATATACAAACGAACAATTTAGTTCAGAAAAATATTATTCCACTTGGAAATTTAATGAGAAAAATGCGAACTGGTTAAGTTTTAGTCAGAGAATTAACAGTACTGAACGAGAAAAAATTGAAAACTTACTAGACATAGTGGATACACCAGAAATGATTGATCAAACGGTAAAAGAACTTACGAACATACTGATTGAGGCAGCACATAATTCACTCAAAGTAAATAATAATATGACAACAAAAAATAATATTAGTAATAAGTGGTGGAATACGAATTTACAGCTTCTAAAGGATCACTGTCATTATCTTAGGAACTGTTACTATAGAAACAAAAATTGCCCTAATCGTATTAAACAATTATATGAAAGCATACGAAATAAGTATTTACGGGAAATAGAAAAAGCTAGGAAAGCATCCTGGAGAATTTTTCTGGAGGAAAACAAATCGAACAACCCTTATGGAAACTTATATAAGGTGTATAAAAACATCAAAAGTGGATCTAATCGGAAGAGAAATATGCAAATTTTGGAGGGTAATACTGATATGGAATGTTTGCAGAAGGGTGAGGAATTATTGAATAACTTATTTCCAGATGATAAATGTGAAGAAGATACAAACATCCATAAAAGTATAAGAAATTATAATTTAAAACTACTCAATAAAGAAAAACCGATGGTTATGATTACTGAAGTTAACGACTTAATTGACAAATTAAATCCAAAGAAATCTCCCGGAATAGACAACATCTCTAACAACATGATAAGGCACACTAAACAATTTATAGCTCCTATATTGGTGAAACTATTTCAAAAATGTTTGGACCTACAATACTATCCTGCTGAATGGAAAAGAGCAGAGGCAATAATTATTCCGAAACCTGGAAAAACAGATTTTAATAACTATAAAAATTATAGACCTTTATGTCTTAATTCCAACATTTCTAAAATTTTTGAAAAAATAATTAATAATAGAATAATAAAATATTATGAAGATTTTAATTTACTAAGTGATCGACAACATGGCTTTAGAAGATCGAAATCTACTATTACTGCACTAACTGAAATAATAAAAATTGCGTTAGAACATAAAACAAGAGAATATGCAGCAATAATTGCAGTGGATATTAGTGCAGCGTTTGATAATGCATGGTGGCCGGCCTTGATGAAAAGACTAGATGAAGATGGTGTGCAGGCTTCAACGATAAAACTTCTACAATCATACTTTGATAATAGAAGAATAAGATTTAGATTTTCCTCAACTGAAATTAATAAGAAACTAAGTAAAGGATGTCCACAGGGAGGACCACTGTCTCCCACATTATGGAATATTCTTATTAATGAGATACTGAATAATAGTCTGGATGATAATTGTGAAACAATAGGATATGCAGATGATATTACGTTAATATGTTGGAATAAAACTCCTGAACAACTAAGAAAGACAATAGATAATGTATTAAGAAAAATCAATAAGTGGTGTGAAAGTCGTAAATTAAAATTGTCAGATGAAAAAACAAAAATATTATATTTATATAAATGCAATAGCGATATAATAGTCTCAGGTAGCAAGTTAATTAAACCGGTTGAAGAACTTAAGATCCTAGGAGTGACTATTAAAAATCACCGAGTCAGAAGCAAACTGGACTTTACGCCTCACGTTAATGAAATGATCATAAAAGTAACTAGAGCTAGTGGATACCTATTTGGCCTGACAAAGAAAGCATGGGGTCTAGACTTTAGACGAAGACTGATATTGTATAAGACATTATATCGAAGTACAATTAATTATGGTTATTCAGTATGGTATCCATTCATAAACAAAAAGTCTAAGGACAAACTAAATTCTCTTCAATATAAAATATTAAAACATTGTATACAGGCCTACAGTACAACATCATCGGACTGTACACACATACTTGCACAAGTCCCCAAACTTACTGATTATATTGAATCTAACATGTTGAAAACCGAAATAAATTACAACCAATTTGACTCTTCAAGTAGGAATATAATTTCTAATTATATAAGGGAAAAAATGCAGAAATACTATGAGAAGACTAATACCATTTTCAAGTCCTTCTTCACTGACTCCCAAATACCCAAATATGTCAAGCCAAATTTTTACAGTGTCCAATTTTTTACTGGACACGGTAACTTTAGATCATATTTGTACAAAGTCAGAAAGACGGATTCGCCTAAATGTTCATGTGGTGCAGAAGAAGAAAATCCTGTACATATTCTAACGGACTGTCGACTTGTAGAGGACTTGAGAGTCAAAAATCAAATAAATATAAATTGTCTAAATCAAATAGTTAATAATAGATATATGTATATAAATTTTAATAGATTTTGTAGAATGTTTTTTAGTAATAGATAGCCTGGGCTGTAATAACTGATATATAGTTATATGCTGTAAATAGCTTTAAATTTCTGTTCTTATCTGTGATGTTCACTAATATTCATTATAGGGTAATTAAATCGTTAACTAACTGACAAATATGTTAATAATTTCTATTATAATAACTAAAATCATATTAATAATTACTGTAAATAAGCTCCCAAACTTGTGTATGCATGCAAATATCCAAGACGGATATCGCGTGCTTTGTAAATGATAATAAAATAAAATCTTTGAAGATTCCACAAATTCGATATATTTTTTTATCGCAGTAAAACCACAGTAGAGAAGTTTGTTTTTGTTTGAAAATGAAAAATTCGTGCTTAAGGATTTCAATTCTTTTCTATAGATGGCGTATTAATGCCCTATGTCTAATGATAAAAAGTATAGAAACATATATTTTCTTGAAGAAGGAAAAAAAGGCTCTTTTTTACAACAATCTATTGGTGCACAAAGCTTTCTAACTTTATCTTCTATCTAAATCTTGTACGAAAATAGGTTTTGTATTAAAAGAAATTATTTAACCCTAAAGTAAAATGGCGATTGTTTATTGGTTCTTGTTCAAGCTATATCTCGGGGTGATATTATAGCACACATCATACCTAAATATATTGTAGCGTAGAAATCAGGTCTTTGTATATCTGAAGATGTGAAAGTATTTATTGATGACGTCACGGCGACTAGTCGACAATTATCAACCAAACTATCTACAGATAGAGAATATCGAGTAAGCAAGCTAGGCAACTAAATGATGATTTATAAAATGTAAAATTTTAAATCTGTTTCCAAATATTTTCATTGAATAATTAAATTAAATAATAAATTATTTGTTCGCCACAATATTATACATTTTATTTTCAAACTACATTCATGTGTAAAACTTAAGGAAATGGAAAGTCTTTGGTGTCGCCGGTCGTATGTATTTTTAAAAGAGACAGAGGCAATTTTGTTCATACTTGGTTATCTCGTGTCTTCAATAAAGGTCATTGTAATATTTTTCATAGTTATTGACTGAATCCCGATATAATTTTAAAAGGTACAATTTTCTTAAGTTTTGTCCATGAGTGTATATTGGTTATCTCGTGTGTCTTCAATAAAGGTCACTGTAATATCTTTCATAGTTATTGAATGAATTATTAACTGAATCCCGATATAATTTTAAAAAGTACAACTTCCTTAAGTTTTGTCCATGAGTGTAATTACGTTACGTAGATAAATAGGAAATAAAGGATTGTTTAATATAATAGTTAAAAATTATATTGGGAATAAATAATGCGACGATGTGGTCTAACTAATTATTTACCAATAACGTATAAGCGAGTCGATACACAAGCGGAAAATAACAAGCTAAATTAGCATACCAACAGTAAAGAGAAATATTATCCTTTTTATAGTTAGTTATATATATGAAGTGTCAGAATTTATTTAATTAAAAAACAGAGTCGCGTGTTTGTTTAAATACCTGACTAAAGAGTAGTGATAATTTTAAAAGCGCGCGAACAAACTAACCATTTTAAATAGATTGCGTGTGAGGTAGAAGAACCATTTAGAAGAATAAAATTGCAGAAATTGGTTGTGTCAGAAGATAAACCGTATTTTTCTTTTGGTAAAAATTTACACTTTGTGTCCGAAATATATTTGAGTTGGATGCTGTTAATTTGAAAAATGAATGAACAGAGTAACATTATTTATTAAATTTTTAGAAGGATAAAACTATCCATTTTACACACAAACCATAGATTAGATTTTTAAATTTCTAATCATTTTCAATAAATATACACTGCGTGACATTGAAAATGGAACACCAAGAAATAGTGGCCAGAAAATTATGCAAATTTCAGGGTAGACGCGCCTAACCGAGTTATGCAAATGATGTAAAATGCGCAGCTCTCGTGCGCACATGGAGTAAGATATAAGGGAACGAACTTGCAGAAAGGACAGTATTCGTGTCGTTATTTCTTCAAGGAAAATCATTGTAGAAATTTTGTTCTTGTGTCAAAAGACACGTGTAATAACAGAGAATGCCAGGTCATCGTAAACGGAGGCAGTTCAAGCAGACAGACGCTTTTACGAGGGGCATGGTGATCGGACTGAAAAGGGCAGGATGGTCCATACGTCAAATCGCAGCTGATACACACCTTGGTGCGTCCACGGTGCACCGACTGTGGAGAAGATGGTTGGAACAAGGAAATGTGGCAATTTATAGGAATGTCGGTGCAACCAGAGTGACGTCAGCACGTGTGGATCGGCGTATCCTTCGACAAGCAGTGGCGGCCCCACAAGCCACTTGTACCGCCATCCTGCAACATGTGCAAGACACCCTAGATCATTCCATCTCGACCAGAACCATTTCCCGTCGATTGGTTGCTAATGGCTTGCACTCCTGCCGTCCGCTAAGAAGACTGCCATTGACCCCACCGAATAGGCGCCAACGTTTGGAATGGTGCCGGGCTAGATCGACGTGGATGACGGAATGGCACAGGGTCGTGTTCTCGGATGAGTCGCGTTTCTGCTTGTCCAGTGATAGTCGCCGTGTACGCGTGTGGCGTCGACGTGGAGAAAGGTCCAATCCGGCAGCAATTGTGGAACGCCCCACCGTGCGACAACGTGGAATCATGGTTTGGGGCGCAATCGCGTATGATTCCAGGTCACCTTTACTTCGTATTCAGGGCACTATGACGGCCCAACGATACGTTGATGATGTGCTGCGACCGGTGACACTCCCTACCTTCAGGGGGTACCCAATGCCCTTTATCAGCAGAATAACGCCCGACCGCACACTGCTCGCATTAGCCAACAAGCTCTGCAAGATGTACAGATGCTTCCCTGGCCACCGTACTCTCCTGATCTCTCACCAATCGAGCAGGTCTGGGACATCATTGGACGCCGTTTGCATGCCTTGCCACAGCAGCGTTCAGAAGACGAACTGTGGCAAATGGTTGAGAGGGATTTGATTATGTATTGAAAAACACTGATGAGTAAAATATACAATTTTAACAATATATTTTATAATTCCTTCCAGAATAGTAAAGTAACCAAATGGGGCTCTGGTACCCTTTAACTAGATTATCCAAAGTGCGTTCATTAGGTGTAACAAGTTGCCACATGGATTAAAAGTTGCATCTAACTGAAAACATTGATAAATTGAGTTGCATTAGATGTATTATAGATGATAAATATGGACATTGCAAAAAAGGATGAAACTTTTCAAATATTTATACATTAATATTATTTATTAAAAACTCTAAATTTGCTAATAATGTTGAACAAAAGATTTCTGAATATTCCATTTTGAAGGGATAATATGTAGAACTGGTGAGTCCTGAAATAACAGTGACCCCAATGCTCATATTCTCCTCCTTAATTATGGGTTAGGTACATGCCTTCATATATCATATAATTTTATCAATGTATCTTTTTTATTACTTTTTACAGTGTATTGCATCATTAAAATTGGGTTAATAAGACGAAAACAATCGATAATATTCTCTTTGCAATCAATGGCAGATTTTAAAAAAATGGATAAACTGCAAAATTTCAAAAAAAAATATGAGTTGGTTATCTATCTATAAATATCTATCAAAGCAGGAGTATGATTATGTATTGAAACACTGATGAGCAAAATATATACAATTTTAACAATATATTTTATAATTCCTTCCAGAATAGTAAAGTAACCAAATGGGGCTCTGGTACCCTTTAACTAGATTTTCCAAAGTGCGTTCATTAGGTGTAACAAGTTGCCACATGGATTAAAAGTTGTATCTAACTGAAAACATTGATAAATTGAGTTGCATTAAATGTATTATAGATAATAAATATGGACATTGCAAAAAAGGATGAAACTTTTAAATATTTATACATTGATCTTATTTATTAAAAACTCTAAATTTCCTAATCATTCTGAACAAAGGATTTCTGAATATTCCATTTTGAAGGGATAATATGTAGAACTGGTGAGTCCTGAAATAACAGTGACCCCAATGCTCATATTCTCCTCTTTAATTATGGGTTAGGTACATGCCTTTATATACCATATAATTTTATCAATGTATATATATTTTTACTTTTTACAGTGTATTGCATCTATTATTTATCTATAAATATCCATCAAAGCAGGAGTATGATTATGTATTGAAACACTGATGAGCAAAATATACAATTTTAACAATATATTTTATAATTCCTTCCAGAATAGTAAAGTAACCAAATGGGGCTCTGGTACCCTTTAACTAGATTTTCCAAAGTGCGTTCATTAGGTGTAACAAGTTGCCACATGGATTAAAAGTTGTATCTAACTGAAAACATTGATAAATTGAGTTGCATTAGATGTATTATAGATGATAAATATGGACATTGCAAAAAAGGATGAAACTTTTCAAATATTTATACATTAATCTTATTTATTAAAAACTCTAAATTTTCTAATCATTCTGAACAAAAGATTTCTGAATATTCCATTTTGAAGGGATAATATGTAGAACTGGTGAGTCCTGAAATAACAGTGACCCCAATGCTCATATTCTCCTCTTCAGTTATGGGTTAGGTACATGCTTTTATATACCTTATAATTATATCAATGTATCTTTTTTTTTACTTTTTACAGTGTATTGCATCATTTAAAATTAGTTAATAATAAGAAAAATATCGAGATATTCTCTTTGCAACCAATCGCAGATTGTAAAATAAGGATAAACTGCAAAATTTCAAAAAAACATTAATTCATTATTTATCTATAAATATCTATCAAAGCAGGAGTTTGATTAGGTGTAACAAGTTGCCACATGGATTAAAAGTTGTATCTAACTGAAAACATTGATAAATTGAGTTGCATTAGATGTATTATAGATGATAAATATGGACATTGCAAAAAAGGATGAAACTTTTCAAATATTTATACATAAATCTTATTTATTAAAAACTCTAAATTTTCTAATCATTTTGAACAAAAGATTCCTGAATATTCCATTTTGAAGGGATAATATGTAGAACTGGTGAGTCCTGAAATAACAGTGACGCCAATGCTCATATTCTCCTCTTCAGTTATGGGTTAGGTACATGCTTTTATATACCTTATAATTATATCAATGTATCTTTTTTTTTACTTTTTACAGTGTATTGCATCATTTAAAATTAGTTAATAATAAGAAAAATATCGAGATATTCTCTTTGCAACCAATCGCAGATTGTAAAATAAGGATAAACTGCAAAATTTCAAAAAAACATTAATTCATTATTTATCTATAAATATCTATCAAAGCAGGAGTTTGATTAGGTGTAACAAGTTGCCACATGGATTAAAAGTTGTATCTAACTGAAAACATTGATAAATTGAGTTGCATTAGATGTATTATAGATGATAAATATGGACATTGCAAAAAAGGATGAAACTTTTCAAATATTTATACATTAATCTTTTTTATTAAAAACTCTAAATTTTCTAATCATTCTGAACAAAAGATTTCTGAATATTCCATTTTGAAGGGATAATATGTAGAACTGGTGAGTCCTGAAATAACAGTGACCCCAATGCTCATATTCTCCTCTTTAATTATGGGTTAGGTATATGCCTTCATATATCATATAATTTTATCAATGTATATTTTTTATTACTTTTTACAGTGTATTGCATCATTAAAATTGGGTTAATAAGACGAAAACAATCGATAATATTCTCTTTGCAACCAATGGCAGATTGTAAAAAAAGGATAAACTGCAAAATTTCAAAAAAATATATTAGTTGGTTATCTATCTATAAATATCTATCAAAGCAGGAGTATGATTATGTATTTAAAAAATGATGAGCAAAATATACAATTTTAACAATATATTTTATAATTCCTTCCAGAATAGTAAAGTAACCAAATGGGGCTCTGTTACCCTTTAACTAGATTTTCCAAAGTGCGTTCATTAGGTGTAACAAGTTGCCACATGGATTAAAAGTTGTATCTAACTGAAAACATTGATAAATTGAGTTGCATTAGATGTATTATAGATGATAAATATGGACATTGCAAAAAAGGATGAAACTTTTCAAATATTTATACATTAATCTTATTTATTAAAAACTCTAAATTTCCTAATCATTCTGAACAAAGGATTTCTGAATATTCCATTTTGAAGGGATAATATGTAGAACTGGTGAGTCCTGAAATAACAGTGACCCCAATGCTCATATTCTCCTCTTTAATTATGGGTTAGGTACATGCCTTCATATATCATATAATTTTATCAATGTATCTTTTTTATTACTTTTTACAGTGTATTGCATCATTAAAATTGGGTTAATAAGACGAAAACAATCGATAATATTCTCTTTGCAATCAATGGCAGATTTTAAAAAATGGATAAACTGCAAAATTTCAAAAAAAATATGAGTTGGTTATCTATCTATAAATATCTATCAAAGCAGGAGTATGATTATGTATTGAAACACTGATGAGCAAAATATATACAATTTTAACAATATATTTTATAATTCCTTCCAGAATAGTAAAGTAACCAAATGGGGCTCTGGTACCCTTTAACTAGATTTTCCAAAGTGCGTTCATTAGGTGTAACAAGTTGCCACATGGATTAAAAGTTGTATCTAACTGAAAACATTGATAAATTGAGTTGCATTAGATGTATTATAGATGATAAATATGGACATTGCAAAAAAGGATGAAACTTTTCAAATATTTATACATTAATCTTATTTATTAAAAACTCTAAATTTCCTAATCATTCTGAACAAAGGATTTCTGAATATTCCATTTTGAAGGGATAATATGTAGAACTGGTGAGTCCTGAAATAACAGTGACCCCAATGCTCATATTCTCCTCTTTAATTATGGGTTAGGTACATGCCTTTATATACCATATAATTTTATCAATGTATATTTATTTTTACTTTTTACAGTGTATTGCATCTATTATTTATCTATAAATATCCATCAAAGCAGGAGTATGAATATGTATTGAAACACTGATGAGCAAAATATACAATTTTAACAATATATTTTATAATTCCTTCCAGAATAGTAAAGTAACCAAATGGGGCTCTGGTACCCTTTAACTAGATTTTCCAAAGTGCGTTCATTAGGTGTAACAAGTTGCCACATGGATTAAAAGTTGTATCTAACTGAAAACATTGATAAATTGAGTTGCATTAGATGTATTATAGATGATAAATATGGACATTGCAAAAAAGGATGAAACTTTTCAAATATTTATACATTAATCTTATTTATTAAAAACTCTAAATTTCCTAATCATTCTGAACAAAGGATTTCTGAATATTCCATTTTGAAGGGATAATATGTAGAACTGGTGAGTCCTGAAATAACAGTGACCCCAATGCTCATATTCTCCTCTTTAATTATGGGTTAGGTACATGCCTTCATATATCATATAATTTTATCAATGTATCTTTTTTATTACTTTTTACAGTGTATTGCATCATTAAAATTGGGTTAATAAGACGAAAACAATCGATAATATTCTCTTTGCAATCAATGGCAGATTTTAAAAAATGGATAAACTGCAAAATTTAAAAAAAAATATGAGTTGGTTATCTATCTATAAATATCTATCAAAGCAGGAGTATGATTATGTATTGAAACACTGATGAGCAAAATATATACAATTTTAACAATATATTTTATAATTCCTTCCAGAATAGTAAAGTAACCAAATGGGGCTCTGGTACCCTTTAACTAGATTTTCCAAAGTGCGTTCATTAGGTGTAACAAGTTGCCACATGGATTAAAAGTTGTATCTAACTGAAAACATTGATAAATTGAGTTGCATTAGATGTATTATAGATGATAAATATGGACATTGCAAAAAAGGATGAAACTTTTCAAATATTTATACATTAATCTTATTTATTAAAAACTCTAAATTTCTAATCATTCTGAACAAAAGATTTCTGAATATTCCATTTTGAAGGGATAATATGTAGAACTGGTGAGTCCTGAAATAACAGTGACCCCAATGCTCATATTCTCCTCTTCAGTTATGGGTTAGGTACATGCTTTTATATACCTTATAATTATATCAATGTATCTTTTTTTTTACTTTTTACAGTGTATTGCATCATTTAAAATTAGTTAATAATAAGAAAAATATCGAGATATTCTCTTTGCAACCAATCGCAGATTGTAAAATAAGGATAAACTGCAAAATTTCAAAAAAACATTAATTGATTATTTATCTATAAATATCTATCAAAGCAGGAGTTTGATTAGGTGTAACAAGTTGCCACATGGATTAAAAGTTGTATCTAACTGAAAACATTGATAAATTGAGTTGCATTAGATGTATTATAGATGATAAATATGGGCATTGCAAAAAAGGATGAAACTTTTCAAATATTTATACATTAATCTTATTTATTAAAAACTCTAAATTTCCTAATCATTCTGAACAAAGGATTTCTGAATATTCCATTTTGAAGGGATAATATGTAGAACTGGTGAGTCCTGAAATAACAGTGACCCCAATGCTCATATTCTCCTCTTTAATTATGGGTTAGGTACATGCCTTCATATATCATATAATTTTATCAATGTATCTTTTTTATTACTTTTTACAGTGTATTGCATCATTAAAATTGGGTTAATAAGACGAAAACAATCGATAATATTCTCTTTGCAATCAATGGCAGATTTTAAAAAATGGATAAACTGCAAAATTTCAAAAAAAATATGAGTTGGTTATCTATCTATAAATATCTATCAAAGCAGGAGTATGATTATGTATTGAAACACTGATGAGCAAAATATATACAATTTTAACAATATATTTTATAATTCCTTCCAGAATAGTAAAGTAACCAAATGGGGCTCTGGTACCCTTTAACTAGATTTTCCAAAGTGCGTTCATTAGGTGTAACAAGTTGCCACATGGATTAAAAGTTGTATCTAACTGAAAACATTGATAAATTGAGTTGCATTAGATGTATTATAGATGATAAATATGGACATTGCAAAAAAGGATGAAACTTTTCAAATATTTATACATTAATCTTATTTATTAAAAACTCTAAATTTTCTAATCATTCTGAACAAAAGATTTCTGAATATTCCATTTTGAAGGGATAATATGTAGAACTGGTGAGTCCTGAAATAACAGTGACCCCAATGCTCATATTCTCCTCTTCAGTTATGGGTTAGGTACATGCTTTTATATACCTTATAATTATATCAATGTATCTTTTTTTTTACTTTTTACAGTGTATTGCATCATTTAAAATTAGTTAATAAGAAGAAAAATATCGAGGATATTCTCTTTGCAACCAATCGCAGATTGTAAAATAAGGATAAACTGCAAAATTTCAAAAAAACATGAATTGATTATTTATCTATAAATATCTATCAAAGCAGGAGTTTGATTAGGTGTAACAAGTTGCCACATGGATTAAAAGTTGTATCTAACTGAAAACATTGATAAATTGAGTTGCATTAGATGTATTATAGATGATAAATATGGACATTGCAAAAAAGGATGAAACTTTTCAAATATTTATACATTAATCTTATTTATTAAAAACTCTAAATTTCCTAATCATTCTGAACAAAGGATTTCTGAATATTCCATTTTGAAGGGATAATATGTAGAACTGGTGAGTCCTGAAATAACAGTGACCCCAATGCTCATATTCTCCTCTTTAATTATGGGTTAGGTATATGCCTTCATATATCATATAATTTTATCAATGTATCTTTTTTATTACTTTTTACAGTGTATTGCATCATTAAAATTGGGTTAATAAGACGAAAACAATCGATAATATTCTCTTTGCAACCAATGGCAGATTGTAAAAAAAGGATAAACTGCAAAATTTCAAAAAAAATATGAGTTGGTTATCTATCTATAAATATCTATCAAAGCAGGAGTATGATTATGTATTGAAACACTGATGAGCAAAATATATACAATTTTAACAATATATTTTATAATTCCTTCCAGAATAGTAAAGTAACCAAATGGGGCTCTGGTACCCTTTAACTAGATTTTCCAAAGTGCGTTCATTAGGTGTAACAAGTTGCCACATGGATTAAAAGTTAAATCTAACTGAAAACATTGATAAATTGAGTTGCATTAGATGTATTATAGATGATAAATATGGACATTGCAAAAAAGGATGAAACTTTTCAAATATTTATACATTAATCTTATTTATTAAAAACTCTAAATTTTCTAATCATTCTGAACAAAAGATTTCTGAATATTCCATTTTGAAGGGATAATATGTAGAACTGGTGAGTCCTGAAATAACAGTGACCCCAATGCTCATATTCTCCTCTTCAGTTATGGGTTAGGTACATGCTTTTATATACCTTATAATTATATCAATGTATCTTTTTTTTTACTTTTTACAGTGTATTGCATCATTTAAAATTAGTTAATAAGAAGAAAAATATCGAGATATTCTCTTTGCAACCAATCGCAGATTGTAAAATAAGGATAAACTGCAAAATTTCAAAAAAACATTAATTGATTATTTATCTATAAATATCTATCAAAGCAGGAGTTTGATTAGGTGTAACAAGTTGCCACATGGATTAAAAGTTGTATCTAACTGAAAACATTGATAAATTGAGTTGCATTAGATGTATTATAGATGATAAATATGGACATTGCAAAAAAGGATGAAACTTTTCAAATATTTATACATTAATCTTATTTATTAAAAACTCTAAATTTCCTAATCATTCTGAACAAAGGATTTCTGAATATTCCATTTTGAAGGGATAATATGTAGAACTGGTGAGTCCTGAAATAACAGTGACCCCAATGCTCATATTCTCCTCTTTAATTATGGGTTAGGTATATGCCTTCATATATCATATAATTTTATCAATGTATCTTTTTTATTACTTTTTACAGTGTATTGCATCATTAAAATTGGGTTAATAAGACGAAAACAATCGATAATATTCTCTTTGCAATCAATGGCAGATTGTAAAAAAAGGATAAACTGCAAAATTTCAAAAAAAATATGAGTTGGTTATCTATCTATAAATATCTATCAAAGCAGGAGTATGATTATGTATTGAAACACTGATGAGTAAAATATACAATTTTATCAATATATTTTATAATTCCTTCCAGAATAGTAAAGTAACCAAATGGGGCTCTGGTACCCTTTAACTGGATTTTCAAAGTGCGTCTATTAGGTGTAACAAGTTGCCACATTGATTAAAAGTTGTATCTAACTGAATACATTGATAAATTGAAGTTGCATTAGATGTATTATAGATAATAAATATGGACATTGCGAAAGAAGTTGACACTTTTCAAATATTCATACATTAATCCTTTTTATTAAATATTCTAAATTTCCTAATTATTCTGAACCAAGGCTTTCTGAATATTCCATTTTGAAGGGATAATATGTAGAACTGGTGAGTCCTGAAATAACAGTGACCCCAATGCTCATATTCTCCTCTTTACTACTGGTAAAGTTAAATAACTATATATACCCTATTTTTAAATCAACACACCTATTTATCCTTTTACAGTGTATAGCATCATATAAAAAGGTTCATAAGAAAAATATGATTCAGTAAATGCTTTTAAAACAATTCTAAGATTGTCAAAATTAAAATAAACTTAAAAGTATTGAAACAAATAAGTTGGTTAATTTGTCTATGAATATCAATTAATGAATGTATAAGATTATATATTAAAAATTTGATTTAAAAAAATTGAATATTAATCAATAAATTTGTGCGCATTCCATATTGAAAAAGCAAGTTCCCAAATAGGGCTCTGGCAACTTTTATTTACTATCGCTTTTTTTAATGAGTTTATATGATGTAAATGATCCATAATTATGATTTCAAAGACAATCGCAGAGTGCTAAAGTTAAGATAAACTGGAAATATTTTAAATGAAACAAGAGTTCAAATATTTTATCAATTTATTTCAAACAAAGCACATTTTTGATGGGATGAAAATTAATATGGATCATTTGACTAAAACATTTTAGATGATGTATTAAATATATTCTTTTAGAAAAAATTGAATATATTTTTAGAAATAAAAATAATATAGTTGATTTTATTTATCGCCATTCCAACAATGGTTTTAATACAAAATTTCGTTCATTTAATATTTTTCTATAGGACAAAATGTTCTTTTCAACTTGATCAATGATGTAAATTAGATTGGCTCATGATAATTAATGGTAATTCTTAACGTATACTATTTTCCTAGAAATCATTGCCAAAACATTTTTTAAAATTTCATGATCAGGATGAAACTTCTATTTCATTTTTGATTCAAAACCACAAATTGTATTATTTGTAGCTGTTGATTTGAAAAACACAAATATTCAGGAATCCTGCTGATTTGAAAACCTATTTGGTGTAAAGAATTCCTCGTTTAAAGATCATAAGTTTCCCTTATTCTGGCGAGATATCCTCGAAATAAATATTTTCACTCTGATAGGATATTATTTACAACACTGCCATCGAAATAATCTAGGCTCATTGAGGATTGGAATCCTACTACCTTTGGTTTTCAGAAAGATTTATCGAGGATTCATGCTCGAGTAACTCTATAGAAAGTGAATTAAATATACTCTCCTGATAATTGGTTAATTATTTGAATAATTGAGTAATTGTATTCTGAAAGATCGCTTCTCTCAAATAATATACATTGATCTTATTTATTAAAAACTCTAAATTTCCTAATCATTCTGAACCAAGGATTTCTAAATATTCCATTTTGAAGGGATAATATGTAGAACTGGTGAGTCCTGAAATAACAGTGACCCCAATGCTCATATTCTCCTCTTTAATTATGGGTTAGGTACATGCCTTCATATATCATATAATTTTATCAATGTATATTTTTTATTACTTTTTACAGTGTATTGCATCATTAAAATTGGGTTAATAAGACGAAAACAATCGATAATATTCTCTTTGCAACCAATGGCAGATTGTAAAAAAAGGATAAACTGCAAAATTTCAAAAATATATTAGTTGGTTATCTATCTATAAATATCTATCAAAGCAGGAGTATGATTATGTATTTAAAAAATTGATGAGCAAAATATACAATTTTAACAATATATTTTATAATTCCTTCCAGAATAGTAAAGTAACCAAATGGGGCTCTAGTACCCTTTAACTAGATTTTCCAAAGTGCGTTCATTAGGTGTAACAAGTTGCCACATGGATTAAAAGTTGTATCTAACTGAATACATTGATAAATTGAGTTGCATTAAATGTATTATAGATAATAAATATGGACATTGCAAAAAAGGATGAAACTTTTCAAATATTTATACATTAATCTTATTTATTAAAAACTCTAAATTTCCTAATCATTCTGAACAAAGGATTTCTGAATATTCCATTTTGAAGGGATAATATGTAGAACTGGTGAGTCCTGAAATAACAGTGACCCCAATGCTCATATTCTCCTCTTTAATTATGGGTTAGGTACATGCCTTTATATACCATATAATTTTATCAATGTATATATATTTTTACTTTTTACAGTGTATTGCATCTATTATTTATCTATAAATATCCATCAAAGCAGGAGTATGATTATGTATTGAAACACTGATGAGCAAAATATACAATTTTAACAATATATTTTATAATTCCTTCCAGAATAGTAAAGTAACCAAATGGGGCTCTGGTACCCTTTAACTAGATTTTCCAAAGTGCGTTCATTAGGTGTAACAAGTTGCCACATGGATTAAAAGTTGTATCTAACTGAAAACATTGATAAATTGAGTTGCATTAGATGTATTATAGATGATAAATATGGACATTGCAAAAAAGGATGAAACTTTTCAAATATTTATACATTAATCTTATTTATTAAAAACTCTAAATTTTCTAATCATTCTGAACAAAAGATTTCTGAATATTCCATTTTGAAGGGATAATATGTAGAACTGGTGAGTCCTGAAATAACAGTGACCCCAATGCTCATATTCTCCTCTTCAGTTATGGGTTAGGTACATGCTTTTATATACCTTATAATTATATCAATGTATCTTTTTTTTTACTTTTTACAGTGTATTGCATCATTTAAAATTAGTTAATAATAAGAAAAATATCGAGATATTCTCTTTGCAACCAATCGCAGATTGTAAAATAAGGATAAACTGCAAAATTTCAAAAAAACATTAATTGATTATTTATCTATAAATATCTATCAAAGCAGGAGTTTGATTAGGTGTAACAAGTTGCCACATGGATTAAAAGTTGTATCTAACTGAAAACATTGATAAATTGAGTTGCATTAGATGTATTATAGATGATAAATATGGACATTGCAAAAAAGGATGAAACTTTTCAAATATTTATACATTAATCTTATTTATTAAAAACTCTAAATTTTCTAATCATTTTGAACAAAAGATTTCTGAATATTCCATTTTGAAGGGATAATATGTAGAACTGGTGAGTCCTGAAATAACAGTGACGCCAATGCTCATATTCTCCTCTTCAGTTATGGGTTAGGTACATGCTTTTATATACCTTATAATTATATCAATGTATCTTTTTTTTTACTTTTTACAGTGTATTGCATCATTTAAAATTAGTTAATAATAAGAAAAATATCGAGATATTCTCTTTGCAACCAATCGCAGATTGTAAAATAAGGATAAACTGCAAAATTTCAAAAAAACATTAATTCATTATTTATCTATAAATATCTATCAAAGCAGGAGTTTGATTAGGTGTAACAAGTTGCCACATGGATTAAAAGTTGTATCTAACTGAAAACATTGATAAATTGAGTTGCATTAGATGTATTATAGATAATGAATATGTACATTGCAAAAAAGGATGAAACTTTTCAAATATTTATACATTAATCTTTTTTATTAAAAACTCTAAATTTTCTAATCATTCTGAACAAAAGATTTCTGAATATTCCATTTTGAAGGGATAATATGTAGAACTGGTGAGTCCTGAAATAACAGTGACCCCAATACTCATATTCTCCTCTTTAATTATGGGTTAAGTATATGCCTTCATATATCATATAATTTTATCAATGTATATTTTTTATTACTTTTTACAGTGTATTGCATCATTAAAATTGGGTTAATAAGACGAAAACAATC
This sequence comes from Cordylochernes scorpioides, assembly GCA_030710605.1. Lineage (NCBI taxonomy): Eukaryota > Metazoa > Arthropoda > Arachnida > Pseudoscorpiones > Chernetidae > Cordylochernes > Cordylochernes scorpioides. The sequence continues at coordinate 55,199,132 of CP092864.1, forward strand.
GATAATATTCTCTTTGCAACCAATGGCAGATTGTAAAAAAAGGATAAACTGCAAAATTTCAAAAAAATATATTAGTTGGTTATCTATCTATAAATATCTATCAAAGCAGGAGTATGATTATGTATTTAAAAAATGATGAGCAAAATATACAATTTTAACAATATATTTTATAATTCCTTCCAGAATAGTAAAGTAACCAAATGGGGCTCTGGTACCCTTTAACTAGATTTTCCAAAGTGCGTTCATTAGGTGTAACAAGTTGCCACATGGATTAAAAGTTGTATCTAACTGAAAACATTGATAAATTGAGTTGCATTAGATGTATTATAGATGATAAATATGGACATTGCAAAAAAGGATGAAACTTTTCAAATATTTATACATTAATCTTATTTATTAAAAACTCTAAATTTCCTAATCATTCTGAACAAAGGATTTCTGAATATTCCATTTTGAAGGGATAATATGTAGAACTGGTGAGTCCTGAAATAACAGTGACCCCAATGCTCATATTCTCCTCTTTAATTATGGGTTAGGTACATGCCTTCATATATCATATAATTTTATCAATGTATCTTTTTTATTACTTTTTACAGTGTATTGCATCATTAAAATTGGGTTAATAAGACGAAAACAATCGATAATATTCTCTTTGCAATCAATGGCAGATTGTAAAAAAAGGATAAACTGCAAAATTTCAAAAAAAATATGAGTTGGTTATCTATCTATAAATATCTATCAAAGCAGGAGTATGATTATGTATTGAAACACTGATGAGCAAAATATATACAATTTTAACAATATATTTTATAATTCCTTCCAGAATAGTAAAGTAACCAAATGGGGCTCTGGTACCCTTTAACTAGATTTTCCAAAGTGCGTTCATTAGGTGTAACAAGTTGCCACATGGATTAAAAGTTGTATCTAACTGAAAACATTGATAAATTGAGTTGCATTAGATGTATTATAGATGATAAATATGGACATTGCAAAAAAGGATGAAACTTTTCAAATATTTATACATTAATCTTATTTATTAAAAACTCTAAATTTCCTAATCATTCTGAACAAAGGATTTCTGAATATTCCATTTTGAAGGGATAATATGTAGAACTGGTGAGTCCTGAAATAACAGTGACCCCAATGCTCATATTCTCCTCTTTAATTATGGGTTAGGTACATGCCTTTATATACCATATAATTTTATCAATGTATATATATTTTTACTTTTTACAGTGTATTGCATCTATTATTTATCTATAAATATCCATCAAAGCAGGAGTATGAATATGTATTGAAACACTGATGAGCAAAATATACAATTTTAACAATATATTTTATAATTCCTTCCAGAATAGTAAAGTAACCAAATGGGGCTCTGGTACCCTTTAACTAGATTTTCCAAAGTGCGTTCATTAGGTGTAACAAGTTGCCACATGGATTAAAAGTTGTATCTAACTGAAAACATTGATAAATTGAGTTGCATTAGATGTATTATAGATGATAAATATGGACATTGCAAAAAAGGATGAAACTTTTCAAATATTTATACATTAATCTTATTTATTAAAAACTCTAAATTTCCTAATCATTCTGAACAAAGGATTTCTGAATATTCCATTTTGAAGGGATAATATGTAGAACTGGTGAGTCCTGAAATAACAGTGACCCCAATGCTCATATTCTCCTCTTTAATTATGGGTTAGGTACATGCCTTCATATATCATATAATTTTATCAATGTATCTTTTTTATTACTTTTTACAGTGTATTGCATCATTAAAATTGGGTTAATAAGACGAAAACAATCGATAATATTCTCTTTGCAATCAATGGCAGATTGTAAAAAAAGGATAAACTGCAAAATTTCAAAAAAAATATGAGTTGGTTATCTATCTATAAATATCTATCAAAGCAGGAGTATGATTAT
>CP092864.1:55201160-55273354 GCA_030710605.1 Cordylochernes scorpioides
TTTTTCATCGCAATAAGGGCAGTAGAAGTTTGTCTTATGTATAAAAGAAACATTCGTGCTTTTAAATCCTTTCGTTTTAATAGGTTACTTTATTAACTAATAAAGTAATCTATTGCAAATATCTATTTTATGAAATTTCTAAACTATTTTAGACGCGTAAGATTCTTTTTGAAATTAAACAATTTCTACTGCCCTTACTGCAATATGGAAAAATTAATGGGAGGGCCTGGCTTATCAGCTAGTACATCTAAATATTTCTATTTATAAATTGTATTCACAGATACACACTATGAACAAAAGGAAATTGTACTTTCTAGAATGTATATCGGGATTATAACTCTGAAAGATATTACAGTGACCTTTATTGAAGACACACGAAATAACAAGTTGTACCTTTTAGCATGTATATCGGGATTATAACTCTGAAAGATATTACAGTAACCTTTATTGAAGACACACGAAATAACAAGTTGTACCTTTTAGCATGTATATCGGGATTATAACTCTGAAAGATATTACAGTGACCTTTATTGAAGACACACGAAATAACAAGTTGTACCTTTTAGCATGTATATCGGGATTATAACTCTGAAAGATATTACAGTGACCTTTATTGAAGACACACGAAATAACAAGTTGTACCTTTTAGCATTTATATCGGGATTATAACTCTGAAAGATATTACAGTGACCTTTATTGAAGACACACGAAATAAGAAGTTGTACTTTCTAGAATGTATATCGGGATTATAACTCTGAAAGATATTACAGTGACCTTTATTGAAGACACACGAAATATAAAAAGAGAGATTAAGAGGAACGTGGTAAGTTTCTTTATTAAGCAGTATACGAGCTTTCGGACGTCAGCCGTCCTTCGTCAGGTATTGACATGAATGAGAAGGAGATGCTATATTTATAAGCGACAGTTTAGCATAAAAAATATTAAACAAGAAATAAAAGATTAAAAAGATTTGAGATTTGCATGCCAGTAATAAAAATATTTAAAAGTGTACAATATATAGATTTAAGAAAATCTGCATACCTAGGATGAAGGGAAAAAGGCGGAAAACTAGAGGCGAAGACAAAAGCGAGAATAAAAATAAAAATAAGAATATAAACGAGAATATAAAAAATAAAAAAAAAATTAAAAAAAAAACAGCGGAATAAAGATAAAGTTAAAAGTTACGAAGGAGGTGTATCTGTTGGTATAGAATAAAAAGCAGAATATTGGGGCGAGGTCAATCTTTCTGTTGAGGCTGGGTGTAGTATTGGAGACAAGGGCTTCGAGAACTAAGCGTTGGTATTTATTTGCTATATCGCTATAAACGGGGGTTGTATTGTCGAGATTGAAGGAATGTCCGGATTCGGCGATATGTTGGTATATGAGCGATTTTTTGTCTTTCGAGCGGATGTTGCGGGCGTGTTCACTGGCTCTGATGGCGATTGTTCGGCCTGTTTCTCCAATATAGCATAAATCGCAATCATTACAAGGAATTTTGTAAACGGCGTTAGAAAGGGATTGGGGGTTACGTTTGGCGGAGCTTTTTGTGATTGGATGTCGTAGGAAGGTGTAAAGGGAAGGTGTGCACTTGTAAAGAGTGCGAATGCCGAATTTACGTAAAAAGGAACCAATACCGGAATTCGTGGTGAGTATGGGAGGACGCAGGTGCTTTTAAATAAAGGAGGTGTGGTTCTTTTTTGATTGGGTGTGAAAAAATGTCGGTCGATAAAACTGCGTGGATAGCCCGCGGACAAGAGATGCGAGTAGACCGTGCGCCTCTCGATATTTTTAAAGAAAGGGAGGGAACAGTGGGTGTAGATACGTTTGGAAAGAGTTCGGACGGTGGTGATCTTATGGGAGACGGGGGCGTGGGATGAAAAATGTAGGTACGAGGGGGTAAAGCCGGGTTTGTGAAAGACCGTTGTGTGGAATTTATCGTCGGTGTTAATAATTAAAATGTCTAAAAATGGAATACAGTTAGATCGGGACGGGTTGTGTGTAAAAAGTAGATCCGGATGGTAAGAGTTTAAAGCGGTGAGAATGGGTAAATGATCGGTATCTCGGTGTAGGCAGAAGATGTCGTCTACGTAAGGTAACCAAGTAACGACCCCCAAATGATCTTTGGACACCAGCTATTGGTCCAGCCCAGCATGACAATTTCCGCTGCGATTGTGGAGATAGCCCTTGTCTCCAATACTACACCCAGCCTCAACAGAAAGATTGACCTCCCGCCCCAATATTCTTCTTTTTAGTCTATACCAACAGATACACCTCCTTCGTAACTTTTAACTTTATCTTTATTCCGCTGTTTTTTTTTTCTTTTTTTTTTATATTCTCGTTTATATTCTTATTTTTATTTTTATTCTCGCTTTTGTCTTCGCCTCTAGTTTTCCGCCTTTTTCCCTTCATCCTAGGTATGCAGATTTTCTTAAATCTATATATTGTACACTTTTAAATATTTTTATTACTGGCATGCAAATCTCAAATCTTTTTAATCTTTTATTTCTTGTTTAATATTTTTTATGCTAAACTGTCGCTTATAAATATAGCATCTCCTTCTCATTCATGTCAATACCTGATGAAGGACGGCTGACGTCCGAAAGCTCGTATACTGCTTAATAAAGAAACTTACCACGTTCCTCTTAATCTCTCTTTTTATATTCCAAACAAGGCCTATCATGTCTGACACACGAAATAACAAGTTGTACCTTTTAGCCTGTATATCGGGATTATAACTCTGAAAGATATTACAGTGACCTTTATTGAAGACACACGAAATAACAAGTTGTACCTTTTAGCATGTATATCGGGATTATAACTCTGAAAGATATTACAGTGACTTTTATTGAAGACACACGAAATAACAAGTTGTACCTTTTAGCATGTATATCGGGATTATAACTCTGAAAGATATTACAGTGACCTTTATTGAAGACACACGAAATAACAAGTTGTACCTTTTAGCATGTATATCGGGATTATAACTCTGAAAGATATTACAGTGACCTTTATTGAAGACACACGAAATAACAAGTTGTACCTTTTAGCATGTATATCGGGATTATAACTCTGAAAGATATTACAGTGACCTTTATTGAAGACACACGAAATAACAAGTTGTACCTTTTAGCATGTATATCGGGATTATAACTCTGAAAGATATTACAGTGACCTTTATTGAAGACACACGAAATAACAAGTTGTACCTTTTAGCATGTATATCGGGATTATAACTCTGAAAGATATTACAGTGACCTTTATTGAAGACACACGAAATAACAAAGTTGTACCTTTTTAGCATGTATATCGGGATTATAACTCTGAAAGATAATTACAGTGACCTATATTGAAGACACACGAAATAACAAGTTGTACCTTTTAGCATGTATATCGGGATTATAACTCTGAAAGATATTACAGTGACCTTTATTGAAGACACACGAAATAACAAGTTGTACCTTTTAGCATGTATATCGGGATTATAACACTGAAAGATATTACAGTGACCTTTAATGAAGACACACGAAATAACAAGTTGTACATTTTAGCATGTATATCGGGATTATAACTCTGAAATATATTACAGTGACCTTTATTGAAGACACACGAAATAAAAAGTTGTACCTTTTAGCATGTATATCGGGATTATAACTCTGAAAGATATTACAGTTACCTTTATTGAAGACACACGAAATAACAAGTTGTACCTTTTAGCATGTATATCGGGATTATAACTCTGAAAGATATTACAGTGACCTTTATTGAAGACACACGAAATAACAAGTTGTACCTTTTAGCATGTATATCGGGATTATGACTCTGAAAGATATTACAGTGACCTTTAATGAAGACACACGAAATAACAAGTTGTACATTTTAGCATGTATATCAGGATTATAACTCTGAAAGATATTACAGTGACCTTTATTGAAGGACACACGAAATAACAAGTTGTACCTTTTTGCATGTATATCGGGATTATAACTCTGAAAGATATTACAGTTACCTTTATTGAAGACACACGAAATAACAAGTTTGTACCTTTTAGCATGTATATCGGGATTATAACTCTGAAAGATATTAAAGTGACCTTTATTGAAGATACACGAAATAACACGTTGTACCTTTTAGCATGTATATCGGGATTATAACTCTGAAAGATATTACAGTGACCTTTATAGAAGAAACACGAAATAACAAGTTGTACCTTTTAGCATGTATATCGGGATTATAACTCTGAAAGATATTACAGTGACCTTTATTTGAAGACACACGAAATAACAAGTTGTACTTTCTAGAATGTATATCGGGATTATAACTCTGAAGATATACAGTGACCTTTATTGAAGACACACGAAATAACAAGTTGTACCTTTTAGCATGTATATCGGGATTATAACTCTGAAGATATTACAGTGACCTTTATTTGAGACACACGAAATAACAAGTTGTACCTTTTAGCATGTATATCGGGATTATAACTCTGAAAGATATTACAGTGACCTTTATTGAAGACACACGAAATAACAAGTTGTACCTTTTAGCATGTATATCGGGATTATAACTCTGAAATATATTACAGTTACCTTTTTTGAAGACACACGAAATAACAAGTTGTACCTTTTAGCATGTATATCGGGATTATAACTCTGAAAGATATTACAGTGACCTTTATGAAGACACACGAAATAACAAGTTGTACCTTTTAGCATGTATATCGGGATTATAACTCTGAAAGATATTACAGTGACCTTTATTGAAGACACACGAAATAACAAGTTATACCTTTTAGCATGTATATCGGGATTATAACTCTGAAAGATATTACAGTGACCTTTATTGAAGACACACGAAATAACAAGTTGTACCTTTTAGCATGTATATCGGGATTATAACTCTGAAAGATATTACAGTGACCTTTATTGAAGACACACGAAATAAAAAGTTGTACCTTTTAGCATGTATATCGGGATTATAACTCTGAAAGATATTACAGTGACCTTTATTGAAGACACACGAAATAAACAAGTTGTACCTTTTAGCATGTATATCGGGATTATAACTTTGAAAGATAGTACAGTGACCTTTATTGAAGACACACGAAATAACAAGTTGTACCTTTTAGCATGTATATCGGGATTATAACTCTGAAAGATATTACAGTGACCTTTATTGAAGACACACGAAATAACAAGTTGTACCTTTTAGCATGTATATCGGGATTATAACTCTGAAAGATATTACAGTGACCTTTACTGAAGACACACGAAATAACAAGTTGTACCTTTTAGCATGTATATCGGGATTATAACTCTGAAAGATATTACAGTGACCTTTATTGAAGACACACGAAATAACAAGTTGTACCTTTTAGCATGTATATCGGGAATATAACTCTGAAAGATATTACAGTGACCTTTATTGAAGACACACGAAATAACAAGTTGTACCTTTTAGCATGTATATCGGGATTATAACTCTGAAAGATATTACAGTGATCTTTATTGAAGACACACGAAATAACAAGTTGTACCTTTTAGCATGTATATCGGGATTATAACTCTGAAAGATATTACAGTGACCTTTATTGAAGACACACTAAATAACAAGTTGTACCTTTTAGCATGTATATCGGGATTATAACTCTGAAAGATATTACAGTGACCTTTATTGAAGACACACGAAATAACAAGTTGTACCTTTTAGCATGTATATCGGGATTATAACTCTGAAAGATATTACAGTGACCTTTATTGAAGACACACGAAATAACAAGTTGTACCTTTTAGCATGTATATCGGGATTATAACTCTGAAAGATATTACAGTGACCTTTATTGAAGACACACGAAATAACAAGCTGTACCTTTTAGCATGTATATCGGGATTATAACTCTGAAAGATATTACAGTGACCTTTATTGAAGACACACGAAATAACAAGTTGTACCTTTTAGCATGTATATCGGGATTATAACTCTGAAAGATATTACAGTGACCTTTATTGAAGATACACGAAATAACAAGTTGTACCTTTTAGCATGTATATCGGGATTATAACTCTGAAAGATATTACAGTGACCTTTATTGAAGACACACGGAATAACAAGTTGTACCTTTTAGCATGTATATCGGGATTATAACTCTGAAAGATATTACAGTGACCTTTATTGAAGACACACGAAATAACAAGTTGTACCTTTTAGCATGTATAATCGGGATTATAACTCTGAAAGATATTACAGTTACCTTTATTGAAGACACACGAAATAACAAGTTGTACCTTTTAGCATATATATCGGGATTATAACTCTGAAAGATATTACAGTGACCTTTATTGAAGACACACGAAATAACAAGTTGTACCTTTTAGCATGTATATCGGGATTATAACTCTGAAAGATATTACAGTGACCTTTATTGAAGACACACGAAATAACAAGTTGTACCTTTTAGCATGTATATCGGGATTATAACTCTGAAAGATATTACAGTGACCTTTATTAAAGACACACGAAATAACAAGTTGTACCTTTTAGCATGTATATCGGGATTATAACTCTGAAAGATATTACAGTGACCTTTATTGAAGACACACGAAATAACTAGTTGTACTTTCTAGAATGTATATCGGGATTATAACTCTGAAAGATATTACAGTGACCTTTAATGAAGACACACGAAATAACAAGTTGTACATTTTAGCATGTATATCAGGATTATAACTCTGAAAGATATTACAGTGACCTTTATTGAAGACACACGAAATAACAAGTTGTACCTTTTTGCATGTATATCGGGATTATAACTCTGAAAGATATTACAGTTACCTTTATTGAAGACACACGAAATAACAAGTTGTACCTTTTAGCATGTATATCGGGATTATAACTCTGAAAGATATTACAGTGACCTTTATTGAAGACACACGAAATAACAAGTTGTACTTTCTAGAATGTATATCGGGATTATAACTCTGAAAGATATTACAGTGACCTTTATTGAAGACACACGAAATAACAAGTTGTACCTTTTAGCATGTATATCGGGATTATAACTCTGAAAGATATTACAGTGACCTTTATTGAAGACACACGAAATAACAAGTTGTACCTTTTAGCATGTATATCGGATTATAACTCTGAAAGATATTACAGTGACCTTTATTGAAGACACACGAAATAACAAAGTTGTACCTTTTAGCATGTATATCGGGATTATAACTCTGAAAGATATTACAGTGACCTTTATTGAAGACACACGAAATAACAAGTTGTACCTTTTAGCATGTATATCGGGATTATAACTCTGAAAGATATTACAGTGACCTTTATTGAAGACACACGAAATAACAAGTTGTACCTTTTAGCATGTATATCGGGATTATAACTCTGAAAGATATTACAGTGACCTTTATTGAAGACACACGAAATAACAAGTTGTACCTTTTAGCATGTATATCGGGATTATAACTCTGAAAGATATTACAGTGACCTTTATTGAAGACACACGAAATAACAAGTTGTACCTTTTAGCATGTATATCGGGATTATAACTCTGAAAGATATTACAGTGACCTTTAATGAAGACACACGAAATAACAAGTTGTACATTTTAGCATGTATATCGGGATTATAACTCTGAAATATATTACAGTGACCTTTATTGAAGACACACGAAATAAAAAGTTGTACCTTTTAGCATGTATATCGGGATTATAACTCTGAAAGATATTACAGTTACCTTTATTGAAGACACACGAAATAACAAGTTGTACCTTTTAGCATGTATATCGGGATTATAACTCTGAAAGATATTACAGTGACCTTTATTGAAGACACACGAAATAACAAGTTGTACCTTTTAGCATGTATATCGGGATTATGACTCTGAAAGATATTACAGTGACCTTTAATGAAGACACACGAAATAACAAGTTGTACATTTTAGCATGTATATCAGGATTATAACTCTGAAAGATATTACAGTGACCTTTATTGAAGACACACGAAATAACAAGTTGTACCTTTTTGCATGTATATCGGGATTATAACTCTGAAAGATATTACAGTTACCTTTATTGAAGACACACGAAATAACAAGTTGTACCTTTTAGCATGTATATCGGGATTATAACTCTGAAAGATATTAAAGTGACCTTTATTGAAGATACACGAAATAACAAGTTGTACCTTTTAGCATGTATATCGGGATTATAACTCTGAAAGATATTACAGTGACCTTTATTGAAGAAACACGAAATAACAAGTTGTACCTTTTAGCATGTATATCGGGATTATAACTCTGAAAGATATTACAGTGACCTTTATTGAAGACACACGAAATAACAAGTTGTACTTTCTAGAATGTATATCGGGATTATAACTCTGAAAGATATTACAGTGACCTTTATTGAAGACACACGAAATAACAAGTTGTACCTTTTAGCATGTATATCGGGATTATAACTCTGAAAGATATTACAGTGACCTTTATTGAAGACACACGAAATAACAAGTTGTACCTTTTAGCATGTATATCGGGATTATAACTCTGAAAGATATTACAGTGACCTTTATTGAAGACACACGAAATAACAAGTTGTACCTTTTAGCATGTATATCGGGATTATAACTCTGAAATATATTACAGTTACCTTTTTTGAAGACACACGAAATAACAAGTTGTACCTTTTAGCATGTATATCGGGATTATAACTCTGAAAGATATTACAGTGACCTTTATTGAAGACACACGAAATAACAAGTTGTACCTTTTAGCATGTATATCGGGATTATAACTCTGAAAGATATTACAGTGACCTTTATTGAAGACACACGAAATAACAAGTTATACCTTTTAGCATGTATATCGGGATTATAACTCTGAAAGATATTACAGTGACCTTTATTGAAGACACACGAAATAACAAGTTGTACCTTTTAGCATGTATATCGGGATTATAACTCTGAAAGATATTACAGTGACCTTTATTGAAGACACACGAAATAAAAAGTTGTACCTTTTAGCATGTATATCGGGATTATAACTCTGAAAGATATTACAGTGACCTTTATTGAAGACACACGAAATAACAAGTTGTACCTTTTAGCATGTATATCGGGATTATAACTTTGAAAGATAGTACAGTGACCTTTATTGAAGACACACGAAATAACAAGTTGTACCTTTTAGCATGTATATCGGGATTATAACTCTGAAAGATATTACAGTGACCTTTATTGAAGACACACGAAATAACAAGTTGTACCTTTTAGCATGTATATCGGGATTATAACTCTGAAAGATATTACAGTGACCTTTACTGAAGACACACGAAATAACAAGTTGTACCTTTTAGCATGTATATCGGGATTATAACTCTGAAAGATATTACAGTGACCTTTATTGAAGACACACGAAATAACAAGTTGTACCTTTTAGCATGTATATCGGGAATATAACTCTGAAAGATATTACAGTGACCTTTATTGAAGACACACGAAATAACAAGTTGTACCTTTTAGCATGTATATCGGGATTATAACTCTGAAAGATATTACAGTGATCTTTATTGAAGACACACGAAATAACAAGTTGTACCTTTTAGCATGTATATCGGGATTATAACTCTGAAAGATATTACAGTGACCTTTATTGAAGACACACTAAATAACAAGTTGTACCTTTTAGCATGTATATCGGGATTATAACTCTGAAAGATATTACAGTGACCTTTATTGAAGACACACGAAATAACAAGTTGTACCTTTTAGCATGTATATCGGGATTATAACTCTGAAAGATATTACAGTGACCTTTATTGAAGACACACGAAATAACAAGTTGTACCTTTTAGCATGTATATCGGGATTATAACTCTGAAAGATATTACAGTGACCTTTATTGAAGACACACGAAATAACAAGTTGTACCTTTTAGCATGTATATCGGGATTATAACTCTGAAAGATATTACAGTGACCTTTATTGAAGACACACGAAATAACAAGTTGTACCTTTTAGCATGTATATCGGGATTATAACTCTGAAAGATATTACAGTGACCTTTATTGAAGATACACGAAATAACAAGTTGTACCTTTTAGCATGTATATCGGGATTATAACTCTGAAAGATATTACAGTGACCTTTATTGAAGACACACGGAATAACAAGTTGTACCTTTTAGCATGTATATCGGGATTATAACTCTGAAAGATATTACAGTGACCTTTATTGAAGACACACGAAATAACAAGTTGTACCTTTTAGCATGTATATCGGGATTATAACTCTGAAAGATATTACAGTTACCTTTATTGAAGACACACGAAATAACAAGTTGTACCTTTTAGCATATATATCGGGATTATAACTCTGAAAGATATTACAGTGACCTTTATTGAAGACACACGAAATAACAAGTTGTACCTTTTAGCATGTATATCGGGATTATAACTCTGAAAGATATTACAGTGACCTTTATTGAAGACACACGAAATAACAAGTTGTACCTTTTAGCATGTATATCGGGATTATAACTCTGAAAGATATTACAGTGACCTTTATTAAAGACACACGAAATAACAAGTTGTACCTTTTAGCATGTATATCGGGATTATAACTCTGAAAGATATTACAGTGACCTTTATTGAAGACACACGAAATAACTAGTTGTACTTTCTAGAATGTATATCGGGATTATAACTCTGAAAGATATTACAGTGACCTTTAATGAAGACACACGAAATAACAAGTTGTACATTTTAGCATGTATATCAGGATTATAACTCTGAAAGATATTACAGTGACCTTTATTGAAGACACACGAAATAACAAGTTGTACCTTTTTGCATGTATATCGGGATTATAACTCTGAAAGATATTACAGTTACCTTTATTGAAGACACACGAAATAACAAGTTGTACCTTTTAGCATGTATATCGGGATTATAACTCTGAAAGATATTAAAGTGACCTTTATTGAAGATACACGAAATAACAAGTTGTACCTTTTAGCATGTATATCGGGATTATAACTCTGAAAGATATTACAGTGACCTTTATTGAAGAAACACGAAATAACAAGTTGTACCTTTTAGCATGTATATCGGGATTATAACTCTGAAAGATATTACAGTGACCTTTATTGAAGACACACGAAATAACAAGTTGTACTTTCTAGAATGTATATCGGGATTATAACTCTGAAAGATATTACAGTGACCTTTATTGAAGACACACGAAATAACAAGTTGTACCTTTTAGCATGTATATCGGGATTATAACTCTGAAAGATATTACAGTGACCTTTATTGAAGACACACGAAATAACAAGTTGTACCTTTTAGCATGTATATCGGGATTATAACTCTGAAAGATATTACAGTGACCTTTATTGAAGACACACGAAATAACAAGTTGTACCTTTTAGCATGTATATCGGGATTATAACTCTGAAATATATTACAGTTACCTTTTTTGAAGACACACGAAATAACAAGTTGTACCTTTTAGCATGTATATCGGGATTATAACTCTGAAAGATATTACAGTGACCTTTATTGAAGACACACGAAATAACAAGTTGTACCTTTTAGCATGTATATCGGGATTATAACTCTGAAAGATATTACAGTGACCTTTATTGAAGACACACGAAATAACAAGTTGTACCTTTTAGCATGTATATCGGGATTATAACTCTGAAAGATATTACAGTGACCTTTATTGAAGACACACGAAATAACAAGTTGTACCTTTTAGCATGTATATCGGGATTATAACTCTGAAAGATATTACAGTGACCTTTATTGAAGACACACGAAATAAAAAGTTGTACCTTTTAGCATGTATATCGGGATTATAACTCTGAAAGATATTACAGTGACCTTATTGAAGACACACGAAATAACAAGTTGTACCTTTTAGCATGTATATCGGGATTATAACTTTGAAAGATAGTACAGTGACCTTTATTGAAGACACACGAAATAACAAGTTGTACCTTTTAGCATGTATATCGGGATTATAACTCTGAAAGATATTACAGTGACCTTTATTGAAGACACACGAAGTAACAAGTTGTACCTTTTAGCATGTATATCGGGATTATAACTCTGAAAGATATTACAGTGACCTTTACTGAAGACACACGAAATAACAAGTTGTACCTTTTAGCATGTATATCGGGATTATAACTCTGAAAGATATTACAGTGACCTTTATTGAAGACACACGAAATAACAAGTTGTACCTTTTAGCATGTATATCGGGAATATAACTCTGAAAGATATTACAGTGACCTTTATTGAAGACACACGAAATAACAAGTTGTACCTTTTAGCATGTATATCGGGATTATAACTCTGAAAGATATTACAGTGATCTTTATTGAAGACACACGAAATAACAAGTTGTACCTTTTAGCATGTATATCGGGATTATAACTCTGAAAGATATTACAGTGACCTTTATTGAAGACACACTAAATAACAAGTTGTACCTTTTAGCATGTATATCGGGATTATAACTCTGAAAGATATTACAGTGACCTTTATTGAAGACACACGAAATAACAAGTTGTACCTTTTAGCATGTATATCGGGATTATAACTCTGAAAGATATTACAGTGACCTTTATTGAAGACACACGAAATAACAAGTTGTACCTTTTAGCATGTATATCGGGATTATAACTCTGAAAGATATTACAGTGACCTTTATTGAAGACACACGAAATAACAAGTTGTACCTTTTAGCATGTATATCGGGATTATAACTCTGAAAGATATTACAGTGACCTTTATTGAAGACACACGAAATAACAAGTTGTACCTTTTAGCATGTATATCGGGATTATAACTCTGAAAGATATTACAGTGACCTTTATTGAAGATACACGAAATAACAAGTTGTACCTTTTAGCATGTATATCGGGATTATAACTCTGAAAGATATTACAGTGACCTTTATTGAAGACACACGGAATAACAAGTTGTACCTTTTAGCATGTATATCGGGATTATAACTCTGAAAGATATTACAGTGACCTTTATTGAAGACACACGAAATAACAAGTTGTACCTTTTAGCATGTATATCGGGATTATAACTCTGAAAGATATTACAGTTACCTTTATTGAAGACACACGAAATAACAAGTTGTACCTTTTAGCATATATATCGGGATTATAACTCTGAAAGATATTACAGTGACCTTTATTGAAGACACACGAAATAACAAGTTGTACCTTTTAGCATGTATATCGGGATTATAACTCTGAAAGATATTACAGTGACCTTTATTGAAGACACACGAAATAACAAGTTGTACCTTTTAGCATGTATATCGGGATTATAACTCTGAAAGATATTACAGTGACCTTTATTAAAGACACACGAAATAACAAGTTGTACCTTTTAGCATGTATATCGGGATTATAACTCTGAAAGATATTACAGTGACCTTTATTGAAGACACACGAAATAACTAGTTGTACTTTCTAGAATGTATATCGGGATTATAACTCTGAAAGATATTACAGTGACCTTTATTGAAGACAAACGAAATAACAAGTTGTACCTTTTAGCATGTATATCGGGATTATAACTCTGAAAGATATTACAGTGACCTTTATTGAAGACACACGAAATAACAAGTTGTACCTTTTAGCATGTATATCGGGATTATAACTCTGAAAGATATTACAGTGACCTTTATTGAAGACACACGAAATAACAAGTTGTACCTTTTAGCATGTATATCGGGATTATAACTCTGAAAGATATTACAGTGACCTTTATTGAAGACACACGAAGTAACAAGTTGTACCTTTTAGCATGTATATCGGGATTATAACTCTGAAAGATATTACAGTGACCTTTACTGAAGACACACGAAATAACAAGTTGTACCTTTTAGCTTGTATATCGGTATTATAACTCTGAAAGATATTACAGTGACCTTTATTGAAGACACACGAAATAACAAGTTGTACCTTTTAGCATGTATATCGGGATTATAACTCTGAAAGATATTACAGTGACCTTTATTGAAGACACACGAAATAACAAGTTGTACCTTTTAGCATGTATATCGGGATTATAACTCTGAAAGATATTACAGTGACCTTTATTGAAGACACACGAAATAACAAGTTGTACCTTTTAGCATGTATATCGGGATTATAACTCTGAAAGATATTACAGTGACCTTTATTGAAGACACACGAAATAACAAGTTGTACCTTTTAGCATGTATATCGGGATTATAACTCTGAAAGATATTACAGTGACCTTTATTGAAGACACACGAAATAACAAGTTGTACCTTTTAGCATGTATATCGGGATTATAACTCTGAAAGATATTACAGTGACCTTTATTGAAGACACACGAAATAACAAGTTGTACCTTTTAGCATGTATATCGGGATTATAACTCTGAAAGATATTACAGTGACCTTTATTGAAGACACACGAAATAACAAGTTGTACCTTTTAGCATGTATATCGGGATTATAACTCTGAAAGATATTACAGTGACCTTTATTGAAGACACACGAAATAACAAGTTGTACTTTTAGCATGTATATCGGGATTATAACTCTGAAAGATATTACAGTGACCTTTAATGAAGACACACGAAATAACAAGTTGTACATTTTAGCATGTATATCGGGATTATAACTCTGAAAGATATTACAGTGACCCTTATTGAAGACACACGAAATAAAAAGTTGTACCTTTTAGCATGTATATCGGGATTATAACTCTGAAAGATATTACAGTGACCTTTATTGAAGACACACGAAATAACAAGTTGTACCTTTTAGCATGTATATCGGGATTATAACTCTGAAAGATATTACAGTGACCTTTATTGAAGACACACGAAATAACAAGTTGTACCTTTTAGCATGTATATCGGGATTATAACTCTGAATGATATTACAGTGACCTTTATTGAAGACACACGAAATAACAAGTTGTACCTTTTAGCATGTATATCGGGATTATAACTCTGAAAGATATTACAGTGGCCTTTATTGAAGACACACGAAATAACAAGTTGTACCTTTTAGCATGTATATCGGGATTATAACTCTGAAAGATATTACAGTGACCTTTATTGAAGACACACGAAATAACAAGTTGTACCTTTTAGCATGTATATCGGGATTATAACTCTGAAAGATATTACAGTGACCTTTATTGAAGACACACGAAATAACAAGTTGTACCTTTTAGCATGTATATCGGGATTATAACTCTGAAAGATATAACAGTAACCTTTATTGAAGACACACGAAATAACAAGTTGTACCTTTTAGCATGTATATCGGGATTATAACTCTGAAAGATATTACAGTGGCCTTTATTGAAGACACACGAAATAACAAGTTGTACTTTTAGCATGTATATCGGGATTATAACCTGAAAGATATTACAGTGACCTTTAATGAAGACACACGAAATAACAAGTTGTACATTTTAGCATGTATATCGGGATTATAACTGTGAAAGATATTACAGTGACCTTTATTGAAGACACACGAAATAAAAAGTTGTACCTTTTAGAATGTATATCGGGATTATAACTCTGAAAGATATTACAGTGACCTTTATTGAAGACACACGAAATAACAAGTTGTACCTTTTAGCATGTATATCGGGATTATAACTCTGAAAGATATTACAGTGACCTTTATTGAAGACACACGAAATATCAAGTTGTACCTTTTAGCATTAATATCGGGATTCCGACAATAACTCTCATAGATATTACAGTGACCTTTATTAAAGACACACGAAATAACAAGTTGTACCTTTCAGCATGTATATCGGGATTATAACTCTGAAAGATATTACAGTGACCTTTATTGAAGACACACGAAATATCAAGTTGTACCTTTTAGCATGCATATCAGTATTCAGACAATAACTCTGAAAGATATTACAGTGACCTTTATTGAAGACATACAAGATAACCAAGTTGTACCTTTTAGCATGTATATCGTAATTATAACTCTTAAAGATATTTCAGTGACCTTTATTGAAGAAACACGAGATAACCAAGTTGTACCTTTTACCATGTATATCGGGATTATAACTCTTAAAGATATTACAGTGACCTTTATTGAAGACATACGAGATAACCAAGTTGTACCTTTTAGCATGTATATCGGGATTATAACTCTGAAATATATTACAGTGACCTTCATTTAAAAAACACAAGATAACCAAGTTGTACCTTTTACCATGTAAATCGGGATTGTAACTTTGAAAGATATCACAGTGACCTTTATTGAAGACATACGAGATAACCAAGTTGTACCTTTTAGCATGTATATCGGGATTATAACTCTGAAAGATATTACTGTGACCTTTACTGAAGACACACGAGATAACCAAGTGTGTGTGTGTGTGTGTGAACAAACTTACCTCTGTCTCCAATAAAAAACTTTCCACTTCCTTAAGTTTTATCCATGAGTGTAATTACGTTACGTAGATAAATAGTAAATAAAGGTTTGTTTAATATAATAGTTAAAAATTAGAATGGGGATAAATACTGCGACAATGTGGTCTACATAATTCCTTACCAATAACGGATAAGTGAGTCTATACACAAGCAGAAAATAACAAGCTAAATTAGCATCTAAAACGGTAAAGAGAAATATTATCCTTTTCATAGTTAGTTATATATATGAAGTGCCAGAAATTATTTAATTAAAAAACAGAGTCGCGTGTTTGTTTAAATGCCTGACTAAAGAGTTGTGATAATTTAAAAGCGCGTGAAGAAACTAACCATTTTAAATAGATTGCGTGTGAGGTAGAAGAACCATTTAGAAGAATAAAAAAGAAAAAAATGCAGAAATTGGTTGTGTCAGAAGATAACCCGTCTTTTCTTTTGGTGAAAATTTACGCTTTGTGTCCGAAATATATTTGAGTTGGATGCTGCTAATTTAAAAAATGAATGAACAGAGTAACATTATTTATTATATTTTAAAAGGATAAAAACTATCCATTTTACACAAGCCACAGATTAGATTTTTAAAATTCTATTTATTTTAATAAATATAAATACTTGAGAATGTTATCTCCACACACATAGAAATGTCATTTCTATAGAAGGTTATATCATCATAGAACAACATTTCACCATCAAGTAAGACAACTTTCCATGATGTGACTAGGGGAGGCTGGTGATGTTTAACACTTTGAGGATGGATGATTCCTGAGTTGCCTGGTCCACTGGGCCGTATGAAAATCGTGTCCTTCGGGCTTGATGCAAAAT
Source organism: Cordylochernes scorpioides (assembly GCA_030710605.1). Taxonomy (NCBI): domain Eukaryota; kingdom Metazoa; phylum Arthropoda; class Arachnida; order Pseudoscorpiones; family Chernetidae; genus Cordylochernes; species Cordylochernes scorpioides. Next base: position 55,218,458 of record CP092864.1, read on the forward strand.
CGGCAAGGACGCGAATTCGCGTCCCTCGGGTCGGAAGTGTCAAAGACTGCTAGAACCAAATACAGGATTGTTATCAAATTTGTTTCCTTTAGAAGAGCAGCCAATCAAGAAATCCTATCTTCCCGTAGTTTGAAATCCAGAGATATTTTCCTTCTTCTAGATGAACTATCATTCTTGACTAGGGAACTCCATCTTCTGAGGTTTGAATATCTCAATGAAAATTGTTTATTTCTATTTAAATGCAGTCGATTCTCTCTTTAAGACCAATCGTATTTTAGACCATTGGCACATGGCATCAAATGAAGTCGTGTCTTCCACTTCCCAATTTTCAATGGGGTTTGAGACTTCTTTATGTTCCCATTACCATTTCATCTTATTTCGTCACATTTGCGTTTTTATCCATTAGTATTCTATTCATAATCTTATCAAATTCATCTGAATTGGACATGAACTATCATTATATCAACATTTACTATAAGAATAGCTTTGAATTCTCTCCTTTTAATTCGGGAAGCTTTTAAAACGTTTTTATTAAGCCCAAGTTTTTTTACCAAAAATCATTATGGTCAAATTAACATTTCATCAACTTAGAGGTGACCTCCTAGGTAAAGAGAAAGAGCCTTTAAGACTGAAACCTCGTAGACTAAGCGAGGGTTATGTTATATAGACAGACATATGTCGGGTAGGAGCTGATTGTTGACATCTGCAACAATACCGCCTATGTATCTACAGCCATTATAGCTATAGACGATCCCCGACCTGGAACTAAGAACCAAAAACTCAACTGGACTTAGAGAACCTATCTGAGCTGCACGAGGAATTGATTCAACCCTTCCAATACCTAGGACCCCATGATACTGAGGTCCTGGATTGTGCTAATTGCCACTCAGCGAACCTGGACTACCACGGACCTGTCTAAACGGAACAAGAACTGATCCTTTGTCAGACCTTCCTCTATAAGGACCACCAGGACGTGAGTATCAACGCTATACGGTACATCGCACACATGTAATATCATACACATGGCCTCAACCATCCTAATATACTTGTGATAGCCGAACAGGTCTGTCTAACCTAATTTGACATTACTTAATCCATCTTGGAGTTGATTCAACATATTGGTTATCTCACAACATAACATTCTGTTTTTACATTTAAGATGACACTATATTTTATACTGTCTATTTTAGTATCTTTAAATAGCTTCTTTATTTATTTGTTCTTTACTTGAAATGTGAAATTTATATACAGTCATAGACAAAACCTAAAGAAATTGTACCTTTTAGCATGTATTTCGGGATTATAACTCTGAAAGATATTACAGTGACCTTTATTGAAGACACGCGAGATAATCAAGTGTGAACAGTCGCTGCCTCCTTTAAAAAAACGACCGGAAAAATCAAAGACATTCCTATTTTTTAAAGTTTGTCCATGAGTGTATGTATTTTAAACCCACAGGTATAATATATCTAGCATTAACTTGAAATGTCCCAATTCTCTTCAGTATGATGAGAGTGGTTTCTAATGGGAGGAAGACCATCTCCCAAATGATATGTTTATTTGAGAGAGCGTAGTTTCCACAACTTAACACTTTAAAAATATATTCAGAACATACTTCCCAGAACAAACTGTATCATTACGGCCATTGCATAGTTTCTATTTGTATCATCATTGGAAATATATAAACAAATATCAAGAGCCACTTTGTTATGAATCTTAAGAAGGAGATAGAGAATATAAAATATATCCAACAGGTAGAAATTATTCCTGAAGTAAATAATTTCTTGTTTGTCAAAATGGAAAGAAGCGTTTTTAACGAAATTTTAATTTTAAAATATGCTAAATTTATCTAAGGGATATTTTTTAAATTTTAAATTAAGATATATAAAAAAAAATTATCTTGCGTAACAATGGGGTTTTATCTTTAAAATATGTCCAACCTATCAATTTAATCTAAAAATCAAAGAGAGGCACAAATAGAACAAAAATAGAATAATGTTACAATAATTTTTTCTAATATTCGTAAAGAAATGATGATATTACTTTGTTCAAAATTGATCCTGTTAAAAATTTGATATACGAACAAAAACGAATCGCAAACAAAAACAATTGACTCTAATTGGGGTATCTGGCAGCATTCAGCGCTCATGGGGAACCTGGGTTTTAAATATCTTCACTCTATTTATTAATAATTAGGAAAGAAAAATTTAAATCATCAGGGAGACAATATAAACATATATAATTTAAAAATAAATCTAAATATATAAATATTCTGTTATAGTTCATAAAGGATTTGAGGAATTATGATTTTTAAATGATCAAAATCTATGTTTTATATGATATATATCAAGAAAATGCTGTCGCAAATTTGAAAGGATGAAATAGAAAAAATCCAAACGTATCATAACAAAAGCTTAACTTCGATGTGAATGCATATTTCAAAACTGTTGAAGAATTCAGGTAAGAATTCTCCAATATGATCACTCTAACATACCGAAGACATTTCAACTATAAACCAGAGTTATTCAACTCTTGTAACAATCTTAAATGTCAAATCTGGTGTCGTGTCTCTACTAATGAGGGTTACAATCAACTTGAACTGGCCAATCTGATCCTTCTCAATCACTTAATCATAATACACTATCAACTCTTTGCTACTTTTTACCCCTCGATATGCGTTTCTTTTATCTCTCTCCTTTTTTTTCTTTCCAATTTTTTTTTCTCGATCTTCTCTTTCTTTTAGTCTCTTTTTTTCTTCTTTAATATTTATAGTATTTCAGGTAATAAATTTGATTACTATGCGAATGATCTTATTTGATCGGAATTTGTCCGAAGTGATGATAAACGTGGAGTTTTGAGAAAATACACCATCATCCAGCCAACCTGAAGTTATCACATGATATCAACTGGCCCTATCAACTTGATTGGTGGGGTTGATAGAAATCAATATAACGCCGCCAGTTGAACTTCTTTCAGCCCAATCTTAATTACCTTTAAGAAATCTGCTCCATATATTTCTGCGCTATATTGATCCAACTTTGACTATTCCATAAGCTGAGTTATCATGATGGTAGAACTATTATAAAACGAAAATTAAAATTATACCGCGAATGTTTCTTTTAAAAATCGAAATTTATTTTCAAAGAGAAATAGCGACATTTCTAACTTTGAGGATGAGGTATGGAAAGGTGAAACATGAAGAGTAATGGAGAACGGAAAAATAAAAAGTGTCCAGGGGCGGGAATCGAACCCACACCCTTCTGCTTACCGGTAAGCAGAAGGGTGTGGGTTCGATTCCCGCCCCTGGACACTTTTTATTTTTCCGTTCTCCATTACTCTTCATGTTTCACCTTTCCATACCTCATCCTCAAAGTTAGAAATGTCGCTATTTCTCTTTGAAAATAAATTTCGATTTTTAAAAGAAACATTCGCGGTATAATTTTAATTTTCGTTTTACAATCATCAGCCGCGTTATATTGTATTTTAAATAGAACTATTATAGTTAGGAAAGTTCCATATCTCAGTTACATTCTGATGATGAAAATAACTGAGAAGTATGATTAGCATTCTCAGCTTGATATGAGCATAACCTTCAAAATATTATAGATAAAAAGGAGCATTTCAATAATAAACACTCGGTATAAAAGAATAAATTGCATTTGTTTGACTTGTATTGAAAAGAAATCAAAGAAAAAAACTAAATTATAATCTTCATTAAAGAAATATAATGGTATCAGTCACAAATGTTTGGAACTGCTTTACAGGTTTTTTTTAAAGATATTCTTAGCTTACGTTTCTTGTATAACTTGGGTAAATACGAATTAAATCTAGAGGTTGTAGGATTTACTGAGTTTCTTGAAAGAATTTGGTGTTTTGGGTTGCTGATTAGAGCATGAATTGGTTGGTTGAAACGAAATTGTGGAGTTCTTTGCCATGGAAGCTCTTCTTGTGATCTTTTTTATTTTTAAATTGAAATAACCAAAATTTAAATATAATTTAAAACTTACAAACCGCGTGAAAGCCAAGGATAAAAAAGGGACTCGGTGACAATAGCAATCTGTTGACCATAAAGTCTGAATTCTAGGCTGCTGTGTGTAACAGATGTTCCAGATGGAGAGCCGTGACTTCCCTGTGTTCCAGCTCTACTAACAGATCTAGCTAGTGACTAGATAGTAGTTATTGACAGCCGGGCGGGTGGGTCAGTGCTTACACCCCTGAGGTAATGACAAAGATGGCCTTCACTACGTGTTGGCTTGGCGACGTGATTATCATCCATTCCACGTTTGCCGAAGGGACGTCCCTGTGTGCACGTGGACTGGAACTCAACTTCCGCGTCCGATAGCTTGCTCGCTCCACAGACTCGGACTAGGCACTGGGGCTAGGCTGCTGGTTCTGCGTAAAACTCCGATGGGAGGCCTCGCGTGTTGACGTAAGTCCGGCTTTCAGCGTTGTGAGGACCGGCAGTTCGGTCTTCAGTATCTAGTCCGCCCCATTTCACTTTATTGTCAATAGAACACTCTACAGCGAACTATCGGAATGGGAAGTTGGGGTCGGGGGTGTAGCAATACATGACGGTGTGTATAGTCTAATCCCCTCTCTGTTATGTATCTAGATATCACGTGGAGCCCTCACCGTGTCTAGTTAACATTTAGGTAAATGTCTTTCTTTAAGCTTCCTCCTTAGGTCACCGAGTCCCTTCTTTATAACTTGGCTTTCACGCGGAATAAACTCTCTTTTGGAGAGCAAAAAAATATCAATAATTCTATATCTTTATATACGCTCCAAACTCGTATCTAGGAATTTCTCAGAACTTGAATATTTTATATATTTTCAAAAAGATTTTGCTGTGACAAAATCTAACGGGCATATGAAACAAGGAGAACCGAAGTCGCTGTTGGAGAAAGAGGTAAATAGCGCAATTACTGAAGGTTCCAAGTATAAAACAGCAGCAATATACTTAGTGCTCTATACTGTGGAGAAGTCTGTCCTGTGGAGAGGAAGTAGCAAACAAACAGAGCCTATCAGAACTGTACGACTAGAGTCTGTGACAATGTGGTACAACTTGCAAACTCTCCCAAAGGCGGAGCTTTGTTCCCAGTGGTGAACTTAGCAATATATTCCTATTAGTGTAAAAATAATGGTGTATATATATTATATAGCCTAATATACTCTACTCTCTAGTAAATTATATACTATAATTACTGTGAATAGAGTTATAAAGTATTAGTAAGTTTACCAAAAATGAAGAGGGTACAAGAAGCTATGGGTCAGTTTATAGGTAATGAGAGATCGTCGCTAAAACATAGGCCTTAATCAGTTTAGAGACATTCTCCCGCTATATGCAGGTCATTAAAAAAAAACACCGTAGTGAAAAATACAACAGCCCAACTTACCTTATGATACACTTCTTTAACCATCACGTTTCGCTGAACAAGTAAGTTTCTAACTACTTGGATGGAATACTTGAGCAAAACTTTAAAGTTCACACAAATCATATTGGCGACCTGACTCTGTTCAGACTTCTATAATTTATTGATAGGAAAAAAATCTATTGATTTCTAAAACGATGTCCAAACCAACAGAGACACGATTCAGCCAATTCTGATCTATGCCTTCCCCAGCTTGATCAAAACAGCCCAAGCACATAAGACACGGCTACTAATTGGTCTAAGAGAAATTTAGCAGTAAATCACACATGCACCTCTTAAGTAAAAAAATGTATTCGCTTTCGAAAAGAAACTCAAGATGAACCAACCTATAAACCCTATTTTTCAGGAATATATATTGTGGCGAAGAAATAATTTATTATTTAATTTAATTATTCAATGAAAATATTTGGAAACAGATTTAAAATTTTACATTTGCTAAATCATCATTTAGTTGCCTAGCTTGTTTGCCTATGTCTAATGATAAAAAGTATAGAAACATAAATTTTCTTGAAGAAGGAAAAAAAGGCTCTTTTTTACAACAATCTATTGGTGCACAAAGCTTTCTAACTTTATCTTCTATCTAAATCTTGTACGAAAATAGATTTTGTATTAAAAGAAATTATTTAACCCTAAAGTAAAATGGCGATTGTTTATTGGTGTCGACTAGTCGCCGTGACGTCAACAATAAATACTTTCACATCTCCAGATAAACAAAGTCTTGATTTTATACGCTACAAGTGAATATTTTCATTTTGAATAATTAAAATAAAATTGAATAATAAATTATTTCTTTGCCACAATATTTTTTTATGAATCACACTGGCCAAGCCGATCTTGAAAGATGCCACAAACTCGATATATTTTTTTATCGCAGTAAAATTGTTTAGTAAATTTGTTTTTATTTGAAAATGAAAAATTCGTGCTTAATGATTTCAATTCTTTTCTATAGATGGCGTATTAATGCCCTATGTTTAATTATAAAAAGTATAGAAACATATATTTTCTTGAACAAGGGAAAAAAGGCTCTTTTTACAACAATCTATTGGTACACAAAGCTTTCTAACTTTATCTTCTATCTAAATCTTGTACTAAAATAGGTTTTGTATTAAAAGAAATTCTTTAACCCTAAAGTAAAATGGCGATTGTTTATTGGTTGTTGTTCAAGGTATATCTCTGGGTGATATTATAGCACACATCATACTTAAATATATTGTAGCGTAGAAATCAGGTCTTTGTATATCTGAAGGTGTGAAAGTATTTATTGATGACATCACGGCGACTAGTCGACAATTATCAACCCAACTATCTACTGATAGAGAATATTGAACAAGCAAGCTAGGCAACTAAATGATGATTTTACAAATAATAAATCTGTTTCCAAATATTTTCATTGAATAATTAAATTAAATAATAAATTATTTCTTCGCCACAATATTATACATTTTATTTTCAAACTATATTCATGTGCAAAACTTAAGGAAATGGAAAATCTTTGATGTCGCCGGTCGTATGTATTTTTGAAAGAAACAGAGGCTGTTCACGCTTGGTTATCTCGTGTGTCTTCAATAAAGGTCACTGTAATATATTTCAGAGTTATTGACTGAATCCCGATATAATTTTAAAAAATACAACTTCCTTAAGTTTTGCCCATGAGCGTATTTCTATATTTTAATTATTAGTACACACAAAGTAGAGAGAGAGAGAGAAAGAAAAACAATTCATAACATCGAGGTAAACAATATAACCTTATATTGTTACGATGTACTAGAGCGCCATCTGTTATCAAATTATAAAACTATTTTAGAGGCGTAATATTCTTTTTAAAATAAAACAATTTCTACTGTCCTTACTGCGATGGAAAAATTAAAGGGAGGGCCTGGCTCATCAGTGGTGAACCCTCCCAGCGGTAGGTTCACCACTGATGAGCCAGGCCCTCCCTTTAATTCTTCCATCGCAGTAAGGACAGTAGAAATTGTTTTATTTTAAAAAGAATATTACGCATCTAAAATAGTTTTATAACCGTATATGTGTTTTATCAGCACATTTTTTAAAAAATAGACTTTTTAAAAATTTTAATTTGGCTTCAAATTGTTTGATCAGGGGGAAAGTTTATAGAGAACTTGAAGTCGTATATCCAAGATTAGGCTTAAATAGAATGGCAGCACGCATGCGCGGAGAGTAACTATCGTCTGCCAGAGTGTGATAAAAGGGAGAAGCAATAAGAATGATTTTATTAAAATAGGGAGAGATTTTGTCTAATACAGAAGGATGTGATTGTCTGCATGGATATATCCCCCTTTATTCCCCTAATCTAGATCCAACTAGAGCTAAGCAAATATCTGTCAGAATATTTAAACAGCTCTAATCTATTTTGATGGAACATGGTCTTAATCTGGTTAAGATGTTCAGCCATCAATTAATGTATCAATATATTAATAAATTAGTAGAATGATGTGTATCTCTTTTAACTACTATCTCATTTATTATTAGTATTTACATTAATGGGAGTACCTTTTTTTAATATGTCTTGATTGTTTTTTTAAAGTTTCCTTCTTTAAAATTAAGGTTAAAACTCTCTCCTAAACTCTACTACAAATTTGATAATATTGAAAAATAATTGAAAATGTTATTCTTTGATTTTTTTTTAATTCTCTCTAGACAAGTATTGCTCTTTAATGATATATTCTACTTGTGGGGAAAAATCGTATATAAAATCAATTCGTGGTATCAAATGATGTTTTGTCAAATTATTATTCTGGAATCTGTGATGTTTTTATATTCGGGATTATAACTCTGAAAGATATTACAGTGATCTTTATTGAAGACACACGATATAACCAATATACACCCATGGACAAAACTTAAGGAAGTTGTACCTTTCAGCATGTATATCGGGACAATAACTCTGAAAGATATTACAGTGACCTTTATTGAAGACACACGAGATAACCAATATACACTCATGGACAAAACTTAAGGAAGTTGTACCTTTCAGCATGTATATCGGGACAATAACTCTGAAAGATATTACAGTGATCTTTATTGAAGACACACGAGATAACCAATATACACTCATGGACAAAACTTAAGGAAGTTGTACCTTTCAGCATGTATATCGGGACAATAACTCTGAAAGATATTACAGTGACCTTTATTGAAGACACACGAGATAACCAATATACACTCAGGGACAAAACTTAAGGAAGTTGTACCTTTTACCATGTATATCGGGATTATAACTCTGAAATATATTACAGTGACCTTTATTGAAGACATACAAGATAACCAAGTGTGTGTGTGTATGTGTGTGTGAACAAACTTGGCTCTGTCTCAATCAAAAACTTTCCACTTCTTTAAGCTTTATCCATGAGTGTAATTACGTTACGTAGATAGATAGGAAATAAAGGTTTGTTTAATAAAATAGTTAAAAATTAGAATGATGATAAATACTGCGACAATGTGGTCTAAATAATTCCTTACCAATAACGTATAAGTGAGTCGATACACAAGCGTAAAATAACAAGCTAAATTAGCATTTAAAACGTTAAAAAGAAATATTATCCTTTTTATAGTTAGTTATATATATGAAGTGTCAGAAATTATTTAATTAAAAAACAGAGTCGCGTGTTTGTTTAAATGCCTGACTAAAGAGTTGTGATAATTTAAAAGCGCGCGAAGAAACTAACCATTTTAAATACACTGCGTGACATTGAAAATGGAACACCAAGAAATAGTGGCCAGAAAGTGATGAAACTCGGCAGACAGAGAGAGACAGGGACGAACAATAAGTGATCTTTATTTCAAAATGATAGTCATAATACAGAGCGAGAACGGCGTCGGCTTAGTAGCAAGTAGGACCACCGCGGACGGCGATGCACGCAGCAACACGTCTAGGTAGAGAGTCAATCAGAGTACGGATGGCGTCCTGAGGGATGGCTCTCCATTCCCTCTCAACCATTTGCCACAGTTCGTCTTCTGATCGCGGCTGTGGCAAGGCATGCAAACGGCGTCCAATGATGTCCCAGACGTGCTCGATTGGTGAGAGATCAAGAGAGTACGGTGGCCAGGGAAGCATCTGTACATCTTGCAGAGCTTGTTGGCTAATGCGAGCAGTGTGCGGTCGGGCGTTATCCTGCTGATAAAGGGCATTGGGTACCCCCTGAAGGTAGGGAAGTGTCACCGGTCGCAGCACATCATCAACGTATCGTTGGGCCGTCATAGTGCCCTGAATACGAAGTAAAGGTGACCTGGAATCATACGCGATTGCGCCCCAAACCATAATTCCACGTTGTCGCACGGTGGGGCGTTCCACAATTGCTGCCGGATTGGACCTTTCTCCACGTCGACGCCACACGCGTACACGGCGACTATCACTGGACAAGCAGAAACGCGACTCATCTGAGAACACGACCCTGTGCCATTCCGTCATCCACGTCGATCTAGCCCGGCACCATTCCAAACGTTGGCGCCTATTCGGTGGGGTCAATGGCAGTCTTCTTAGCGGACGGCATGAGTGCAAGCCATTAGCAACCAATCGACGGGAAATGGTTCTGGTAGAGATGGAATGATCTAGGGTGTCTTGCACATGTTGCAGGATGGCGGTACAAGTGGCTTGTGGGGCCGCCACTGCTTGTCGAAGGATACGCCGATCCACACGTGCTGACGTCACTCTGGTTGCACCGACATTCCTATAAATTGCCACATTTCCTTGTTCCAACCATCTTCTCCACAGTCGGTGCACCGTGGACGCACCAAGGTGTGTATCAGCTGCGATTTGACGTATGGACCAACCTGCCCTTTTCAGTCCGATCACCATGCCCCTCGTAAAAGCGTCTGTCTGCTTGAACTGCCTCCGTTTACGATGACCTGGCATTCTCTGTTATTACACGTGTCTTTTGACACAAGAACAAAATTTCTACAATGATTTTCCTTGAAGAAATAACGACACGAATACTGTCCTTTCTGCAAGTTCCTTCCCTTATATCTTACTCCATGTGCGCACGAGAGCTGCGCATTTTACATCATTTGCATAACTCGGTTAGGCGCGTCTACCCTGAAATTTGCATAATTTTCTGGCCACTATTTCTTGGTGTTCCATTTTCAATGTCACGCAGTGTAGATTGCGTGTGAGAGGTAGAAGAACCATTTAGAAGAATAAAAAAAAAAAAGAAAAAAATGCAGAAATTGGTTGTATCAGAAGATAAACCGTATTTTTCTTTTGGTACAAATTTACGCCTTGTGTCCGAAATATATTTGAGTTGGATGCTGTTAATTTAAAAAATGAATGAATAGAGTAACATTATTTATTAGATTTTTAAAAGGATAAAACTATCCATTTGACACAAACCATAGATTAGAGATTTTTAAAATTCTATTTATTTTCAAAAATAAATTAAATACTTGAAAATATTTCTCCACACACATAGAAATTTCATTTCTATAGGTTAGATCATCATAGAACAACATTTCACCCTCAAGTAAGACAACTTTCCATGATGTGACTTGGGGAGGCTGGTGATGTTCAACACTTTGAGGATGGATGATTCCGGAGTTGAATGGTCCACTGGGCCGTATGAAAATCACGTCCTTCGGGCTTGATTCAAAATCGGTATCCCTCGGGTTGAAAGTGTTAAAGACTGCTAGAACCAAATGCAAGTATGTGATCAAATTTGTCTCTTTTAGAAGAGACATTAATAATTTGAAATCCAGAGATATTTTCCTTCTTCTAGATGAACTATCATTTCTGACTAGGAAACTCCATCTTTTAAGGTTTGAATATCTCAATGAAAATTGTTTATTTCTATTTAAATGCAGTCGATTATCTCTAAAACCAATCTTATTTAAGACCATTGGCACATGGCATCAAATGAAGTCGTGTCTTCCACTTCCCAATTTTCAATGTAGTTTGGGACTACTTTATGTTCCCATTACCGTTTCATCTTATTTCGTCACATTTGCGTTTTTATCCATTAGTATTCTATTCATAATCTTATCAAATTCATCTGAATTGGACATGAACTATCATTATATCAACATTTACTATAAGAATAGCTTTGAATTCTCTCCTTTTAATTCGGGAAGCTTTTAAAACGTTTTTATTAAGCCCAAGTTTTTTACCAAAAATCATTATGGTCAAATTAACATTTCATCGACTTAGAGGTGACCTCCTAGGTAAAGAGAAAGAGCCTTTAAGACTGAAACCTCGTAGACTAAGCGAGGGTTATGTTATATAGACAGACATATGTCGGGTAGGAGCTGATTGTTGACATCTGCAACAATACCGCCTATGTATCTACAGCCATTATAGCTATAGACGATCCCCGACCTGGAACTAAGAACCAAAAACTCAACTGGACTTAGAGAACCTATCTGAGCTACACGAGGAATGGATTCAACCCTTCCAATACCTAGGACCCCATGATACTGAGGTCCTGGATTGTGCTAATTGCCACTCAGCGAACCTGGACTACCACGGACCTGTCTAAACGGAACAAGAACTGATCCTTTGTCAGACCTTCCTCTATAAGGACCACCAGGACGTGAGTAACAACGCTATACGGTACATCGCACACATGTAATATCATACACATGGCCTCAACCATCCTAATATCCTCTATGTCACACATATAACAAAATGGATAGATACTTGTGATAGCGAACAGGTCCGTCTAACCTAATTTGACTTTACTTAATCCATCTTGGAGTTGATTCAACATATTGGTTATCTCACTACATAACATTCTGTTTTTACATTTAAGATGACACTATATTTTATACTGTCTATTTTAGTATCTTAAAATAGCTTCTTTATTTATTTGTTCTTTACTTGAAATGTGAAAATTTATATACAGTCATAGACAAAACCTAAAGAAATTGTACCTTTTAGCATGTATTTCGGGATTATAACTCTGAAAGATATTACAGTGACCTTTATTGAAGACACACGAGATAATCAAGTGTGAACAGTCGCTGCCTCCTTTAAAAAAACGACCGGAAAAATCAAAGATATTCCTATTTTTTTAAGTTTGTCCATGAGTGTATGTATTTTAAACCCACAGGTACAATATATCTAGTATTAACTTTAAATGTCTCAATTCTCTTCAGTATGATGAGAGTGGTTTCTAATGGGAGGAAGACCATCTCCCAAATGATATGTTTATTTGAGAGAGCGTAGTTTCCACAACTTAACACTTTAAAAATATATTCAGAACATACTTCCCAGAACAAACTGTATCATTACGGCCATTGCATAGTTTCTATTTGTAGCATCATTGGAAATATATAAACAAATATCAAGAGCCACTTTGTTATGAATCTTAAGAAGGAGATAGAGAATATAAAATATATCCAACAGGTAAAAATTATTCCTGAAGTAAATAATTTCTTGTTTGTCAAAATGGAAAGAAGCGTTTTTAACGAAATTTTAATTTTAAAATATGCTAAATTTATCTAAGGGATATTTTTTTAAATTTAAAATAAAGATATATAAAAAAAATTATCTTGCGTAACAATGGGGTTTTATCTTTAAAATATGTCCAACCTATCAATTTAATCTAAAAATCAAAGAGAGGCACAAATAGAACAAAAATAGAATAATGTTACAATAATTTTTTCTAATATTCGTGAAGAAATGATGATATTACTTTGTTCAAAATTGATCCTGTTAAAAATTTGATATACGAACAAAAACGAATCGCAAACAAAAACAATTGACTCTAATTGGGGTATCTGGCAGCATTCAGCGCTCATGGGGAACCTGGGTTTTAAATATCTTCACTCTATTTATTAATAATTAGGAAAGAAAAATTTAAATCATCAGGGAGACAATATAAACATATATAATTTAAAAATAAATCTAAATATATAAATATTCTGTTATAGTTCATAAAGGATTTGAGGAATTATGATTTTTAAATGATCAAAATCTATGTTTTATATGATATCAAGAAAATGCTGTCGCAAATTTGAAAGGATGAAATAGAAAAAATCCAAACGTATCATAACAAAAGCTTAACTTCGATGTGAATGCATATTTCAAAACTGTTGAAGAATTCAGGTAAGAATTCCCCAATATGATCACTCTGACATGCCGAAGACATTTCAACTATAAACCAGAGTTATCTAACTCTTGTAACAATCTTAAATGTCAACTCTGGTGTCGTCTCTCTACTAATGAGGGTTTACAATCAACCTCAACTGGCCAATCTGATCCTTCTTGATCACTCAATCTTGATACACCATCAGCCAGCCAACCTGAAGTTATTGCATGATATCAACTGGCCCTATCAACCTGATTGGTGGGGTTGATAGAAATCAATATAACGCCGCCAGTTGAACTTCTTTCAGCCCAATCTTAATTACCTTTAAGAAATCTGCTCCATATATTTCTGCGCTATATTGATTCAACTTTGACCATTCCGTAGGCTGAGTTATTATGATGGTAGAACTTATAGTTTGGAAAGTTCCATATCTCAGTCACATGAATAGGAATAGAGTACCATTCTGATGACGAAAATAACTATGAGAAATATGATTAGGATTCTCAGCTTGATATCAGCATAACCTTCAAAATATTATAGATAAAAAGGAGCTTTTCAACATTAAACACTTGGGTATACGAATAAATTGCATTTGTTTGACTTGTATTGAAAAAAATCAAAGAAAAAAAAAGACTAAATTATAATCTTCATTAAAGAAATATAATGGTATCAGCCACAAATGTTTAGAACTGCTTTACAGGTTTTTTTGAAGATATTCCTAGCTTACGTTTCTTATATGACTTGGATAAATACGATTTGAATCTAGAGGTTGTAGGATTTACTGAGGTTCTTGGAAGAATTTGGTGTTTTGGGTTGCTGATTAGAGCATGAATTGGTTGGTTGAAACGAAATTGTGGAGTTCTTTTCCATGGAAGCTCTTCTTGTGATCTTTTTATTTTTAAATTGAAATAACCAAAATTTAAATATAATTTAAAACTTACAAACCGCGTGAAGGCCAAGGATAAAAAAGGGACTCGGTGACAATAGCAATCTGTTGACCATAAAGTCTGAATTCTAGGCTGCTGTGTGTAACAGATGTTCCAGATGGAGAGCCGTGACTTCCCTGTGTTCCAGCTCTACTAACAGATCTAGCTAGTGACTAGATAGTAGTTATTGACAGCCGGGCGGGTGGGTCAGTGCTTACACCCCTGAGGTAATGACAAAGATGGCCTTCACTACGTGTTGGCTTGGCGACGTGATTATCATCCATTCCACGTCTGCCGAAGGGACGTCCCTGTGTGCACGTGGACTGGAACTCAACTTCCGCGTCCGATAGCTTGCTCGCTCCACAGACCCGGACTAGGCACTGAGGCTAGGCTGTTGGTTCTGCGTAAAACTCCGATGGGAGGCCTCGCGTGTTGACGTAAGTCCGGCTTTCAGCGTTGTGAGGACCAGCAGTGCTGTCTTCAGTATCTAGTCCGCCCCATTTCACTTTATAGCCAATAGAACACTCTACAGCGAACTATCGGAATGGGAAGTTGGGGTCGGGGGTGTAGCAATACATGACGGTGTGTTTAGTCTAACCCCCTCTGTGTTATGTATCTAGATATCACTTGGAGCCCTCACCGTGTCTAGTTAACATTTAGGTAAATGTCTTTCTTTAAGCTCCCTCCTTAGGTCACCGAGTCCCTTCTTTATAACTTGGCTTTCACGCGGAATAAACTCTCTTTTGGAGAATAAAAAAATATCAATAATTCTATATCTTTATATATCTAGAAATTTCTCAGAACTTGAAAATATTTTTTATATTTTCAAAAATATTTTGTGGTGACAAAATCTAACGGGCATATGAAACAAGGAGAACCGAAGTGGCTGTTGGAGAAAGAGGTAAATAGCGCAATTACTGAAGGTTCCAAGTATAAAACAGCAGCAATATACTTAGTGCTCTATAATGTGGAGAAGTCTGTCCTGTGGAGAGGAAGTAGCAAACAAACAGAGCCTATCAGAACAGTATGACTAGAGTCTGTTACAATGTGGTACAACCTGCAAACTCTCCCAAAGGCGGAGCTTTGTTCCCAGTGGTGAACTCAGCAATATATTCCTATTAGTATATATAGTATATAGCCTAAGATAATCTATTCTCTAATAAATTATACTAATGGCTTTGAATAAAGTTATAAAGTATTAGGAAGTATACCAAAAATGAAGAGGGTACAAGAAGCTATGGGTTAGTTTATAGGTAATGAGAGATCGTCGCTAAAACATAGGCCTTAATCAGTTTAGAGACATTCTCCCGCTATATGCAGGTCATTAAAAAAAAACACCGTAGTGAAAAATACAACAGCCCAACTTACCTTATGGTACACTTCTTCAACCATCACGTTTCGCTGAACAAGTAAGTTTCTAACTACTTGGATGGAATACTTGAGCAAAACTTTAAAGAGCACACTAAGAAACAAATCATATTGGCGAACCTGACTCTGTTCAGACTTCTATAATTTATTGATATGAAATGTCTATTGATTTCTAAAACTAGGTCCAAACCAATAGAGCGAGGATTCAGCCAATTCTGATCAATGCCTACCCCAGCTGAATCAAAACAGCCCAAGCATACACGGCTACTATTTGGTCTAAGCAAAATTTAGCAGTAAATCACATATGCACCTCTTAAGTAAAAAATGTATTCGCTTTGGAAAAGAAACACTCAAGATGAACCAACCTATTGATCACTTTTTTCAGGATTTTTTTTTCTGATGAACCACACTGGCCAAGCCGATTTTGGAAGATGCCACAAATTCGATATATTTTTTTTATCGAAGTAGAATGACAGTAGAGAAGTTTGTTTTTATTTGAAAATGAAAAATTCGTGCTTAATGATTAATGCCCTATGTCTAAAGTATAGAAACATAAATTTTCTTGAACAAGGGAAAAAAGGCTCTTTTACAACAACCTATTGGTGCACAAAGCTTTCTAACTTTATCTTCTATCTAAATCTTGTACGAAAATAGGTTTTGTATTAAAAGAAATTCTTTAGCCCTAGAGTAAAATGGCGATTGTTTATTGATTATTGTTCAAGCTATATCTCTGGGTGATATTAGCAAATCATACTTATATATTATAATATCATATATATTATAATTTTATTTTCAAACTACGTTCATGTGCAAAACTTAAGGAAGAGTAAAGTCTCTGATGTCGCCGGTCGTATGTATTTTTGAAAGAGACAGAGGCTGTTCACGCTTGGTTATCTCGTGTGTCTTCAATAAAGGTCATTGTAATATTTTTCATAGTTATTGTCTGAAATCCCGATATAATTTTAAAAGGTACAACTTCCTCAAGTTTTGTCCATGAGTGTATATTGGTTATCTCGTATGTCTTCAATAAAGGTCACTGTAATATCTTTCATAGTTATTGATTGAATTATTAACTGAATCCCGATATAACTTTAAAAGGTACAACTTCCTTAAGTTTTGTCCATGAGCGTATTTCTATATTTTAACTATTAGTACACACAGAGTAGAGGGAGAGAGAAAGAAAAACAATTCATAACATCGAGGTAAACAATATAACCTTATATATGTGTTTTATCAGCACATTTTTAAAAAATAGACTTTTTAGAAATTTTAATTTGACTTCAAATTGTTTGATCAGGGGGAAAGTTTATAGAGAACTTGAGGTCGTATATCCAAGATTAGGCTTAAATAGAATAGCAGCACGCATGCGCGGAGAGTAACTATCGTCTGCTAGAGTGTGATAAAAGGGAGAAGCAATAAGAATGATTTTATTAAAATAGGGTGAGAATTTGTCTAATACAGAAGGATGGGACTGTCCGCATGGATATATCTCCCTTATTCCCCTAATCTAGATCTAACTAGAGCTAAGCAAATATCTGTCAGAATATTTAAACAGCTCTAATCTATTTTGATGGAACACGGTCCTAATCTGGTTAAGATGTTCAGCCATCAATTAATGTATCAATATATTAATAAATGAGTAGAATGATGTGTATCTCTTTTAACTACTATCTCATTTATTATTATTTACATTTGTGGGAGTACCTTTTTTAATATGCCTTGATTGTTTTTTAAAGTTTCTTTCTTTAAAATTAAGGTTAAAACTCTCTCCTACACTCTACTACAAATTTAATAATATTGAAAAATGATTGGAAATTTTATTCTTTGAATTTTTTTTTAAATTCTCTCTAGACAAGTATTGCTCTTTAATGATATATTCTACTTGTAAAAAAAATCGTATATAAAATCAATTCGTGGTATCAAATGATGTTTTGTCAAATTATTATTCTGGAATCTGTGATATTTTTATATTCGTTTGTGTGTTTGGTGTTTATTGTAAAAAGAAATTTGAAACAAAATAAACTTTTCATATCAAAAATGCAGCGAGATTCACTTATAAAAAAATTAACAGTTTATAGCGTTCTTAGGTGTTATGTTGCATGTTATGTGGGACTCACAGATATAGCTAGGATAATTTCAAAGGTATAAAAACAATGATTCTGCATTGAAACAAATGTAAACAACCAAAGCACTTTATTTTAATTTTAAATATTATTTTATTGGCGTTTTAATGATGTAAGATATTTTCTCCTGTAGAAGGGCTTACTTGCCCGAAAGCTTGAGAGATTTTTAAATAAAAATATTTTTAAAAGAAACTTTTCCCTGGAGGCGTAATGTTCTTGTTTTAATACTTTCTTAACTAATAAAATAACTTATTACAAATATCTCTCTTTATTTATAAATTGTATTCACAGATATACAGTCATGGACACAACTAAAGGAAGTTGTACCTTGCAGCATGTATATCGGGATTTATACAATAACTCTGAAAGATATTACAGTGACCTTTATTGAAGACATACGAGATAACCAAGTTGTACCTTTTAGCATGTATATCTGGATCAGACAATAACTCTGAAAGATATTACAGTGACCTTTATTGAAGACATACGAGATAACCAAGTTGTACCTTTTAGCATGTATATCGGGATTATAACTCTGAAAGATATTACAGTGACCTTTATTGAAGAAACACGAGATAACCAAGTTGTACCTTTTACCATGTAAATCGGGATTATAACTTTGAAAGATATTACAGTGACCTCAATTGAAGATATACGAGATAACCAAGTGTGTGTGAACAAACTTGTCTCTGTCTCCATAAAAAAACTTTCCACTTCCTTAAGTTTTATCCATGAGTGTAATTACGTTACGTAGATAAATAGGAAATAAAGGTTTGTTTAATATAATAGTTAAAAATTATATTGGGGATAAATAATGCAACAATGTGGCCTAACTAATTCTTTACCAATAACGTATAAGTGAGTCGATACACAAGCGTAAAATAACAGGCTAAATTAGCATTTGAAACGGTAAAGAGAAATATTATCCTTTTTATAGTTATATATATGAAGTGTCAGAAATTATTTAATTAAAAAACAGAGTCGCGTGTTTGTTTAAATGCCTGACTAAAGAGTTGTGATAATTTACAAGCGCGCGAAGAAACTAACCATTTTAAATAGATTGCGTGTGAGGTAGAAGAACCATTTAGAAGAATAAAAAAAGAAAAAAATTGCAGAAATTGATTGTGTCAGAAGATAAACCGTGTTTTTCTTTTGGTAAAAATTTACGCTTTGTGTCCGAAATATATTTGAGTTGGATGCTGTTAATTTGAAAAATGAATGAACAGAGTAACATTATTTATTAAATTTTTCAAAGGATAAAACTATCCATTTTACACACAAACCATAGATTCGATTTTTAAATTTCTATTCATTTTCAATAAATATATAAATACTTGAAAATATCTCCATACACATAGAAATGTCATTTCTATAGAAGGTTAGATCATCAAAGAACAACATTTCACCCTCAAGTAAGACAACTTTCCATGATGTGACTTGGGGAGGCTGGTGATGTTTAACACTTTGAGGACGGATGATTCCGGAGTTGCATGGTCCACTGAGCCATATGAAAATCGCGTCCTTCGGGCTTGATGCAAAATCGGCAAGGACGCGAATTCGCGTCCCTCTGGTCGAAAGTGTTAAAGACAGCTAGAACCAAATGCAGTTATGTGATCAAATTTGTCTCTTTTAGAGGAGCAGCCAATCAAGAAGTCCCATTTTCCCGTAATTTGAAATCCAGAGATATTTTCTTTCTTCTAGATGAACTATCATTTCTGACTAGGGAACTCCATCTTCTGAGGTTTGAATATCTCAATAAATATTTTATTTATATTTCTATTTGAATGTTGCTGATTCTCTCTTTAAGACTAATCGGATTTAAAAACCATTCACTGTACATGACAGCAGATGAAGTCGCGTATTCCACTCCCCAATTTTCAATGGAGTTTGGGCCTATCTTATGATCCCATCATATTTCATCTTATTTTACCACATTAGCAGTCCCCCCCCCCCCCACACACACACACATTAGAATTCTATTCATAATCTTGTCAAAAAAAAATTATTTGAATTTGACATTAACTATCATTCTAGCAAAAATTACTATAAGAATAGCTTTGATTTCCCTCCTTTTAATTCAGGAGGCTTTAAAAGCGTTTTTAATGGACGTAAGAATTTTACCAAAATTCATCATGGTCAAATTGACATTTCATCAACTTAGAGGTAACCTCCTGGATAGAGAGAGAGCCTTTAAGGCTTAAAACCTCGTAGACACAGCGAGGGTTGTGTTATATAGACAGACATATGTCGTGTGGGAACTGATTGTTGACAGATACAACAATTCAGTTTGTGTATCTACAGCCATTACAGCTATAGACGATCCCCGACCTGGAACTAAGGACCAAAATCTCCACTGGACTCGGAGAACCTATCTGAGCTGCACGAGGAATGGATTCAACCCTTTCAATACCTAGGACCTTCTGATACTGAGGACACGGATTGTGTTAATTTTTCACCAGCGGACCTGGACTTACCACGGACCTGTCTAAACGGAACAAGAACTGCTCCTTTGTCAAACCTCCCTCTATAAGGACCACCAGGACGTGAGTAACAATGCTATACGGTACATCTCACAAACATGTCACATCAGACACCTGGCCTCAACCACAGCTTTCACATCCTAACATCCTCTATTTGACACATTTCACAAAATGGGTTGGTACTTGTGCTAGCCGAACAGGTCCGTCTAACCTAATTTGACTTTACTTAATCCATCTTGGAGTTGATTCAACATATTGGTTATCTCACTACATAACATTCTGTTTTAACATTTAAGAAGATGACACTATATTTATACTGTCTATTTTAGTGTCGTTAAATAACTTATTTGTTTATTTGTTCTTCGGGTGAAATGTGAAAAATTATATACACTCGTGGACAAAAATTAATGAAGTTGTACCTTTTAGCATGTATATCGGGACAATAACTCTGAAAGATTTTACAGTTACCTTTATTGAAGACACACGAGATAATCAAGTCTGAACAGCCTCTGTCTCCTTTAAAAAAACGACCGGAAAAATCAAAGACATTCCTATTTTTTAAGTTTGTCCATGAGTGTATGCATTTTAAACCCACAGGTATAATATATCTAGCATTAACTTGAAATGTCCCAATTCTTCTCAGTATGATGAGAGTGGTTTCAAATGGGTAGACAACCATCTCCCAAATGATATGTTTATTTGAGAGAGCGTAGTTTCCACAACTTATAACACTTTTAAAATATTATCGGAACATATATTTCCCTTTTATAAAAATTGGATCATTACGGCCATTGCATAGTTTCTATTTGTATCAGCATTGGATATATAGGAAAAAACATCAAAATATATCAAGAACCACTTTGTTAGGAATTTTGAGATGGTGAGAGAGAATATATCCCACAAGTAGAAGCTATTCCTGAAGTAAATAATTTCTTGCTCCTCAAAATGGAAAGAATCGTTTTTAACGAAATTTTAATTTTAAAATATGCCAAATTTATTCAAGGGATATTTTTTATTATTTAAAATTAAGATATATAGAATTTTGTTCTCTTGCGTAACAATGAGATTTTATCCTAAAAATATGTCCAACCTATCAATACAATCAAAATATCAAAGAGAGGAATGTAATATTCTGCGCTAGCACAAATAGAACAAAAATAGAAGAATGTTACAATAATTTTTTCAAATATTCGTAGAGAAATGATGATATTACTTTGTTCAAAATTGATCCTGTTAAAAATTTGATATACGAACAAAAACGAATCGCAAACAAAAACAATTGACTCTAATTGGGGGATCTGGCAGCATTCAGCGCTCCAGGGGAACCTGGGTTTTAAATATATCTTAACTCTCTTTATTAATAATTAGGAAAGAAAAATTTAAATCATCAGAGAGACAATATAAACATATATAATTTAAAAATAAATCTAAATATATAAATATTCTGTTATAGTTCATAAAAAATAAAAGTAATTATGGTTTTTAAAATGATCTAAGTCCATGTTTTTGGTGATATCAAGAATATTCTGGCGCAAATTTGAAGGATAAAATAGAAAAAATCCAAACATATCAGAACAAAAGTTAACTTCGATGTGAATGCATATTTCAGAACTGTTGAAGAATTCAGGTAAGAATTGCTATATATGATTACTTTGACAAGCCGAAGACATTTCAAATAAGCCAGAGTTATCTAACTCTTGTAACAATCTTAAATGTCAAATCTGGTGTCGTCTCTCTACTGATGAAGATTACAATCAACAAGCTGATCCTTCTCGATCACCTAATCATATTACACCATCAACTCTTTGCTACTTTTTTACCCCTCGATATGCGCTTCTTTTATCTCTCTCTTTTTCTTTCCAATTTTTTTCTCGATCTTCTCTTTTTTTTTAGTTTCTTTTTTCTTCTTTTTCTTCTTTAACATGTTTCAGGTAATAAATTTTATTACTACTATTATTACTACCTTTTTTTCAGGAATATATATTGTGGCGAAAAAATAATTTATTATTTAATTTAATTATTCAATGAAAATATATTTGGAAACAGATTTAAAATTTTACATTTGCTAAATCATCATTTAGTTGCCTAGCTTGTTTGCCTATGTCTAATGATAAAAAGCATAGAAACATAAATTTTCTTGAAGAAGGAAAAAAAGGCTCTTTTTTACAACAATCTATTGGTGCACAAAGCTTTCTAACTTTATCCTCTATCTAAATCTTGTACGAAAATAGGTTTTGTATTAAAAGAAATTATTTAACCGTAAAGTAAAATGGCGATTGTTTATTGGTTCTTGTTCAAGCTATATCTCGGGGTGATATTATAGCACACATCATACTTAAATATATTGTAGCGTAGAAATCAAGTCTTTGTATATCTGAAGATGTGAAAGTATTTATTGATGACGTCACCACGACCAGTCGACAATTATCAACCAAACTATCTACAGATAGAGAATATCGAGTAAGCAAGCTAGGTAACTAAATGATGATTTTACAAATAATAAATCTGTTTCCAAATATTTTCATTGAATAATTAAATTAAATAATAAATTATTTCTTCGCCACAATATTATACATTTTATTTTCAAACTACATTCTTGTGCAAAACTTAAGGAAGTGGAAAGTCTTTGGTGTCGCCGATCGTATGTATTTTTAAAAGAGACAGAGGCAATTTTGTTCATACTTGGTTATCTCGTGTCTTCAATAAAGGTCACTGTAATATTTTTCATAGTTATTGTTTGATCCCGATATAATTTTAAAAGGTACAACTTTCTTAAGTTTTGTCCATGAGTGTATATTGGTTCTCTCGTGTGTCTTCAATAAAGGTCACTGTAATATCTTTCATAGTTATTGATTTAATTATTAACTGAATCCCGATTATAATTTTAAAAGGTACAACTTCCTTAAGTTTTGTCCATGAGCGTATTTCTATATTTTAATTATTAGTATACACAGAGTAGAGGGAGAGAGAAAGAAAAACAATTTGTGGAATAATGGCGTCCAGACGGCTTGGGTGACAGTAAACAAACATGCCCAGCGGCGCCAGCCGCCGACAAAGGACTAGAACACGGCTTGGTCTGCTACCGACCAGTTGGGTGTTTACCTCTGTCCTCTTAATATGTATTAAATAAAGTTAATTAGAAGGAGATTTTTACCCCCTCCTTTCTGCTATTTAGTGATCTTATTTAAATCCTTGCAACAGCCCACAAAGAATCATCACAGCGAATTCTTCTACCGAATCTCGCTTCAGTGTTTTGTGAAACTATTATCCGAAATTTCTACACACAATTCATAACGTCGAGGTAAACAATATAACCTTATATATGTGTTTTATCAGCACATTTAAAAAAATAGACTTTTTAAAAAATTTAATTTGACTTCAAATTGTTTGATCAGGAGGAAAGTTTATAGAGCACTTGAGGTCGTTTATCCAAGATTAGGCTTAAATAGAATAGCAGTACGCATGCGCGGAGAGTAACTATCGTCTGCCAGAGGGTGATAAAAAGGGAAGCAATAAGAATGATTTTATTAAAATAGAGAGAGAATTTGTCTAATACAGAAGGATATGACTGTCCTCGTGGATATATCCCCCTTTATTCCCCTAATCTAGATCAAACTAGAGCTAAGCAAATATCTGTCAGAATATTTAAACAGCTCTAATCTATTTTGATGGAACACGGTCTTAATCTGGCTAAGATGTTTAGCCATCAATTAATGTATCAATATATTAATAATTTAGTAGAATGATGTGTATCTCTTTTAACTACTATCTCATTTATTATTAGTATTTACATTAGTGGAAGTACCTTTTTTAATATGCCTTGATTGTTTTTTTTAAAGTTTCCTTCTTTAAAATTAAGGCTAACTCTCCCCTACACTCTCCTACAAATTTAATAATATAGAAAAATAATTGAAAATTTTATTCTTTGAAAATTTTTAAAACTCTCTCTAGACAAGTATTGCTCTTTGGTGATATATTCTACTTGTGAAAAAAATCGTATATAAAATCAATTCGAGATACCAAATGATGTTTTGTCAAATATTTTTCTGGAATCTGTGATATTTTTATATACATTTGTGTGTTTGGTGCTTATTGTGGAAAAAAAGAAAAACTCTTAAAAAGAAGACGCTGAAGACGTTGAAGACGCTGAGAACTATTTCAGAAAAGAAAAATATAGCAATAGAACTCTATAATTTATGCAGATCAATTGTAAATAGATTCATACACAAAAGAGGTAGTGAGGAAAGTTTTAGAACAGATGTGTAAATAAATCCCTTTTCAAACAAAGACTCGTGTGCACAAGGGGAAAGGGAGAGGAATTGCTGAATTGTTTTGTTGTTGTGTGGAGAATTCATACAGGGCAATGGGCCCTAATAAAAGCCTTTTTGTTGTTGTTGTTGTTTATTGTGAAAAGAAATTTGAGACAAAAGAAACTTTTCTTATCAAATAAGAAGCGAGATTCACTTATAAAAAAAAACAGTTTATAGCGTTCTTAGGTGTTATATTGTATGTTGTGGGACTCACAGATATATCTAGAATAATTTAAAAGTATAAACACAATTTATCAATGAGAAAAATTTTGCAATAAAGTTACTTTCTTAACTAATAAAGTAATTTATTGCAAATATCTCTTTTATGAAAATTCGAAACTATTTTAGACGCGTAAGACTATTTTTGAAATTAAACAATTTTTACTGCCCTTATTGCAATATGGAAAAATAAATGGGAGGGCCTGGCTTATCAGCTAATATATCAAAATTTCTCTTTATTTATAAATTGTGTTCACAGATATACACTCATGAACAAAAGGAAGTTGTACTTTCAAGAATGTATATCGGGATTATAACTCTGAAAGATATTACAGTGCCCTTTATTGAAGAAACACGAGATAACCAAGTGTGAACAGCCTCTGTCAGCCTCATGGACAAAACTTGGGGAAGTTGTACCTTTTACCATGTATATCGGGATTATATAACTCTGAAAGATATTACAGTGACCTTTATTGAAGACACACGAGATAACCAAGTGTGAACAGCCTCTGTCAGCCTCATGGACAAAACCTGAGGAAGTTGTACCTTTTACCATGTATATCGGGATTGAGACAACTCTGAAAGGTATTACAGTGACCTTTATTGAAGACATACGAGATAACCAAGTGTGTATGTGTGTGAACAAACTTGTCTCTGTCTCCATCAAAAACTTTCCACTTCCTTAAGTTTTATGCATGAGTCAAATTGCGTCTTACAACGTAAGACAATAGTGTCTTAATAAAGGTTTTGCTGTTGTTGTTGAGTCAAATTACGTTACGTAGATAAATAGGATATAACGGTTTGATTAATATAATAGTAAAAAATAGAATGCGACGATGTGGTCTAACTAATTCTTTACCAATAACGTATAAGTGAGTCGATACACAAGTGTAAATAACAAGCTAAATTAGCATTTAAAACGGTAAAGAGAAATATTATCCTTTTCATAGTTATATATATGAAGTGTCAGAAATTATTTAATTAAAAAACAGAGTCGCGTGTTTGTTTAAATGCATGACTAAAGAGTAGTGATAATTTAAATGCGCGCGAAGAAAATAACCATTTTAAATAGATTGCGTGTGAGATGTAGAAGAACCATTTAGAAGAATAAAAAAAGAAGAAAATGCAGAAATTGGTTGTGTCAGAAGATAAACTGTCTTTTTATTTTGGTAAAAATTTACGCCTTGTGTCCTAAATATATTTGAGTTGGATGCTGTTAATTTAAAAAATGAATGAACAAAGTAACATTATTTATTATATTTTTAAAAGCATAAAACTATTCTCTCTTTTTACAAACAAACCGCAGATTCGATTTTTAAAATTCTATTTATTTTCAAAAATATATAAATACATGAAAATATTTCTCCACACATAGAAATATCATTTCCTATAGAGGGTTAGATCATCATAGAACAACATTTCACCATCAAGTAAGACAACTTTCCATGATGTGAGTTGAGGAGGCTGGTGATGTTTAACACTTTGAGGACGGATGATTCTGGAGTCGCATGGTCCACTGGGCCATATGAAAATCGCGTCCTTCGAGCTTGATGCAAAATCGGCAAGGACGCGAATTCGCGTCCCTTGGGTCGAAAGTGTTAAAGACAGCTAGAACCAAATGCAGTTATGTGATCAAATTTGTCTCTTTTAGAAAAGCGGCCAATCAAGAAAGCCCATATGCCCTTTGTTTGAAATCCAGAGATATTTTCCTTTTTCTAGATGAACTATCATTTCTGACTAGGGAACTCCATCTTCTGAGGTTTGAATATCTCAATGAAAATTGTTTATTTCTATTTAAATATTGCCGATTCTCTCTTTAAGATCAATCGGATTTAAAACCATTCACTGTACATGACAGCAAATGAAGTCGCGTCTTCCACTTCCCAATTTTCAATGGGGTTAGGGCCTACTTTATGATCCCATTACAATTTCTTCTTATTTTACCGCATTAGTGTTTTTACCCACACACACATTAGAATTCTATTCATAATCTTGTCAAAAAATATCATCTTAAAATATCATCTTTGAGCCTTTCTTTTTGTGTCCAGTTTAAATAGGTTCTATGGGATATGTGTTCGGTTTCTTTAGTTTTTAAGCTATTGGTGAATTTTATTGTTTTTAATTGTCTTCTGCTTTCAAGTAGGTCTAGACCACATTCTCTCTGAATTTTCTAATTGTTGGTATTTGAAACAGAACCAGTGATTAATTTGGCCGCTTTTGCTTGAACACTGTCTAGTCTTATTTTTAGTGATGAACTTGAGGGAGCCCAGACGGGTGTTGCATATTCCATTATTGGCCTTATTAAGGTGATATATGTTGTTCTAAGAATTTTGGGTTTTGCTCCCCAATTTGTTCCACATAGCCTTCTCAGAATGTTTAGGTTTCAGGTAGCTCTATTTGAGGTGCTAATTATGTATTCTGTAAATCGCAATTCCTCATCAAGTATCACACCTTGGTAATTTGGAGAACAAATTTTATCAATTATATGGTTGTTTATGCTTATTTTGGAGTTAAATTCATGCCCTTTTTCCTGTCAGTGAAGGAGACCTATAGGTTTGTGTTTATTGGGTTTTTTGTCATTTTGAGTTTCATTGCCCACTTCTCATTGATGTGTTCAGTATTTTTCTGACATTTCTATACTGCTACTTGTGTGCCATATGGCTATATAATCTGCATAACAGGCAACTTTTGTTTCTTCAGTGAGGTAAGGATGGATGTTGTTAAGGTTGTGTCGTAATTAGATGTACAACAACTCAAACTTGACCATGACTCTTTTTATTAGCTCTTATTCTTTTCGTTTGGACAACAAAAAATGTCCAATTTATATACACATATATTCTTACATAATGAGAGTTTAATGAATGCAAATAATCTTCATCTATTTACATACACAACACATCTCCCCCTTAATAATACTCCAGTCGGTCTGGGGGTTTCCTTGCTCTCTGAGGTCTAGGACTGCGGACGGGCACTTGCACAGCGGCAGGCTCCGGTTTAGGAGTGCAAGAGGGCACGTGCACAGAAACAGGCCCTGGTCTAGGAGTGCAAGAGGGTACATGCACAGAAGCAGTCTCCTCCTTTTTTCTTGATGTAACCTCTGGAACCTCCTCTTCACTTTATTTCTGACTTCCACCTACAGGCTTCTCTCCTGATTTTCGAGGAAGTATCAAATTTCTTGTCTCCACTTGTTTCTTTCTCACAGGTCGCAATTGATTGATATGCCTCTTATACCTTTTTACCGTTTAGGTCCAGTTGCATAGTTGCGGAAATAAACCTCGCAAACTGTAGTAAACTGCTCCTGCCTTCTTACGGCCTCATGAAATACCTCTCGCAGATTTCCCATCTTGGTATTAAATTCGAAAATCTTGATATTAAACTTCTCTCCATTAGAAGTTCCGCGGGGGAATTCCTTTATTACAGTTTTGGGGGAATGCTCTATGAGCAAATAGGAATCTTTGTAGATTCGTCTCTAAATCATCCTTTCCATTATTCTTTCTCAAAAGGGTTTTAAACTCTCTTACATATCTCTCAGCTAAACCATTTGTACTAGGATTATACGGACTGGTCTTAGTGTGCCGTATACCATTCATTTTGGTAAATTGCTCGAATTCACCGGAGACAAACTGTCTTCCGTTATCTGTAACCAAATATTAGGGCAATCCAAATCTGGCAAAAATTTCTCTATGATTTATAATTGTTTTGCTTGTAATATCTTTGATGATAAAAATTTCTATCCACGTTGAGTATGCGTCCACGAGAACCAAAAACATTCTTCCCATGAACGGACCCGCTAGATCAAGATGAAGTCGATGCCATGGTTTTTCGGGCCAAGTACATTCCGAGATGGTAGCCGGGGGCATGCTTGCCGATTCTTGGCATACTCTACATTCTCTAGGTAACTCCTCGATGTTACTGTCTATGCCTGGCCACCAGAAAATACCGTTTGGCAATCATCTTCATTTTAACAATCTTCATGTGTATTTCATGCAAGTCATTTAAAATTAAATATCTTAATTTTTGGGGAATTACCACTCTTTCACGCCATTGAAGACACACAAACTCCTAACTTAATTCCTCATTGATCTTATAATGAGGAACTAGTGGGTTTTCTCTCGGTACCCTTGTGAATTTCCACACACACACACACACAGTTACTTCTCTAACATTCCTTAATACTATAGACAGTATTTTATCTTGGGGCGTTTCATATGCCACCTCCATAAAAGAGAACGGTACCTCATTCAACCTCCTGAGAAAAAGTACCTGGTCTTCATCAAGAGACTCCCTGACACTCGATTCTAAAGGAAGAGGTGACAATGCGTCAACATTGGAATTATCACTAGTTTTACGAAATTCCACAGTATAATTGAATGCAGCTAATTTTAAGGACCAACTTTTAATTCTGGATGATGCACATATGGGAATTGGTTTATGAGGTGAAAATTTAAGAATTAAGGTTCGGTTGTCTGTGACCAATTCAAATTTTCGGCCCAGTAAGTATTGTCTGAATTTCTTAACGCCAAAATTTATGCTCAACGCTTTCTTTTCTAGTTGAGAGAAACGTTTTTTCCGCTTCAATTAATGTTCTAGAAGCAAAAGCTATAGGGCATTCTTCCTTTCTATCATTTCTATGACTCAGAATTACGCCTTGTCCATAGTCCATTAATAATGATTTACATTTTTAGAATAACATTCGATATTCTTTCGTCCAATTCCATCTACAATTTTTATTCAGAAGTTGATAGAATAGCGCTAATATGTTTGCTATATTCTTTATGAATCTATAATAATAAATTAAGAGTCCTATGAAAGATCTTAATTGCGAAACATTCTTTAGGTTCACGCGTCTCTATCACTGCTTTAATTTTATTTTCTAAGGGATGCAGTCCATATTTATCCATTTTAACCCTAAAAATTCCACCGATTTATTTTTAAATTTACATTTATATCTGTTTAACTTTAAACCTTTTTCTAGCAATCATCTATACAATAGATCCAACTTTTGTTCATGATCTTTAAAGTTTTTTCCTGCAACCAAAATAGTATCTATGTAGCAGGCCACACCTGGCAAATCAGCAAATAGACCTTCCATAATCTCTGAAATTTATTTGGTGCTACCGCTACGTCATATGGTAGTCTTTTATAAGAAAACAACCTCTTTGTTGTGTTTATATCAACAACAGCTTTGGCTTCTTCCGCTAACATTACTTGTAAGTAAGCCTGTAATAGGTCTAGAGTCGAAAGTACGGTGCTTGTAGATAATTTTGAAAAGATCTCATCGATCGATGGAAGGGGATACCTATCTAATTCTATTGCTTTATTAGCTGTACATCTAAAATCACCACATATCCTTACACTACCATCCTTTTTTAATACTGGTACTATTGGAGCGGTCCAATATGCATGAACTATAGGTTATAAAATGCAAGAATTCATTAAACGATCAATTTCATTCTCTACTTTGTTTTTTAGAGAGAAAGGTAAACTTCTGGCCTTACAAAACACAGGAGTCACATCCTTTTTTAAATTAAAATTTATTTTAACATCCTTTAGACAGCCCAAATATTTGTTAAACAAATCTGCATATCTATCAATCAAACTATTTCTATTAGATTAATTATTTAAATTTTTAAAAACTTTTACTAAAACTTCTTTTACAAAAACACTTTTACCTATAATCTCTATTGATTTACCACAAAAGGATTTTAATATTAAATTTGTTGGATATAATTTTTTACCTTGCCAATAAATCTTATAAATATCTTTAGGTATTAACGTAACTGGACTTCCTGTATCTATTGTAAAGCACAAAGAATAATCATCTACTGTTAAATTTATTGTGGCATCAGTTTCGCCCTGTATAGAATATATAGAGTCCTCTTGTACAAATTTACATCCCCACATTTTTTACTAGCTTTGCAGACCCTACTTAAATGACCCAGTTTTTTACATTTTAAAACAAGTCTTTGTTCTATGAGGGCAAACAGAGGCCACGTGTGAATGTCTTTCACCGCATCTATAACACATTATTTCTCCCCTTTGCCTGAAAGGCCTATGCTGCACCATATTATTATTGTACTCACCATTCTATCTTTTCCATTCACAGGGGATATTTTGGCCATTAATTTATCTTGTAATTCTCTTGTATTTATCTCCGCCAGTTCGAACGAGATTGCCACTGCAAAACTTTATCCAGGGTGACATCGTCGTTTACTTGTAGTAGCTTCTTTTGCACGCTTTCCAACTTGAATCCAGTCACAAAACGGTCTCGCATCATGGTTCCCAGCATATCGCCGAAATTACAATTTATTGCTAAATGTTTCAATTATCTAAGATATTCCGAAATTGATTCTCCTTCCTGTTGAATTCTCTTTAAAAATCCGCATCACTGTGGTATCACTTTCTTCTTTGGATCCAAATGCAGCTTAATTCTTTGAATGATAGCATCATAGGGTTGATCTTTCATTAGACCAGGAAGAAAATGTCGTTTCCCTGCTTCAAAGTTTCAGAATCTGGTAGCGAGGTAAAAATCAGCACTTTAATCTCCTCCTTCAGATGCCATAAAGAGAGCCTCAAATTTTTGTACAAAAAGATCGAAGTGTCCTCCACTGGGCTATAGCATCTAAAAGGAACTATCAACTTTGAACTTATCATGTTGATCTTATCTACTCCTTTGTTTTCTTGATCCAGATAGTTTAAAAGATGTAGTTGTTATACTTGCATAGACGCAGTTTTCCTCAGCTTTTTACTGGCTCTGTAGATCGCGCATCATCGACGCCACTTTTGTTGTGTCGTAATTAGACGTACAAGAGCTCAAACTTGACCATGGCCAACAACAAATGTCCAATTTATATATACATATATTTTTACATAATGAGGCTTTAAATAATACAAATAATATTCATCTATTTACATTAACAACAGTTAATATATAGCGAGTAGAGTAGAGGACTGAGCACAGATCCCTGAGGTCACCAGCCCATGTTCTTCGGTCCTTGGAAAATGTTCCATTGACCCGAAACTTTATCCTTCTTCCCCTTAAGAAGTCTGCAATCCAGATTAAGGTTTTTCCTCTTACTCCGATGTTGTGCAGCTTTTCAAATAATTTCTACACTCGATCAAAAGCTGAGGTCATATCCAGGAATACGGCCGTTGTCTTCTTTGGCGGGTTTTCCTAGAAATCTATTATTGATTGACAGAAGTAGAACAGTTTATCAGTTGTACAGTGTCTGGATCTTTAGGCAGTTTGGAAGAAGTTTATTTTATTATTGTTAGTGAGCCAGACTATGAGCCTAGAGTGGATAATTCATTCTGTTATTTTACAAAGTATGCTGGTAAGAGAAATTGGCCGATAGTTTTTGCATTCCTTGGCATCTATAATTGACATCTTCCAATTCTTTGGTAGTTTACCAGTTTGCCATGAAATCTTCAGTATTTGTAGGAGTTGATTTTTAGCTTCGTCTCCAAAGTGTTTAATCATTTGACCAAAGATTAGAGCATATCCAGGTGACATCTTGGATTTAACTTTCCTATTGATGAGTTTAGCTCATTCAGTGTGAAGTCTCTCGAGTAAATATATTGTTGATGGTAATTTCTTGCTTGTTTAACTAACCTGTTTACATTATTTTTTAGAGTCCCGCCTTCATTCATATAGCTGAGTCTGGAAGTGCTTGAAAGATATTCAGCAATTATTTAAGCCATCTGTTTGTTCGTTCTCGCTATTCATATCGGTTAGAGTATTGGAGGATTAGTGTTGGTTTAGATTGTTTTATAACACTAATTAAATTCCAGTGATGGCTTTCCTTTTTTGGATCCATTTTTTTTTCGCAGAATTCTGCCTATTCTTCTCTCTCTCTCTCTTGTTTGAATATCCAAATTTCTTGTTCTATTTTGTGACTAATTTCAATGAGTTCCTTTATGATTTCTTCTGTTTTATTTGTTTTAAGAAGTTGATTGATATTGTCTCTCTCTTCAATCATTGTCTCGATATTGTGGTCCTTCCAGTAAAGTATTCAGAGGTCTTTACGTCTACCTCTAGGTATCGATACTTTTGCAGCTTTGGATATGTTTGAAGAGAATTTTTCCAATTTTTTGTCAATCCTTTTGTGATTTAATTCTTCGTTGCACAGTTCTTCAAGCTTTTCTGTGATTTTTCCAGTGTTCTTTTATTCTGTTGGAAATTCTTAATTTTGAATTTTATGGTTGTTAAAATTGGTCTGTGGTCACTGATTGCACTTTTCATAATTTTCCGTTGTGTTGTGGGTGCGATGTTGTAATTTATCGCTGTGATGTCTATTGCGGATTCTGTGCCTGTGGACTTGGATAGATAGGTGTTATTTTCGTTATTTAACGGTGTAAGGTCGAGGTCGGTTAGCATTTCCTCAACCTGCTGACCTTTGTTATCCTGGAAAGGTGATCCCCAAGTTGGTCTTTCGGCGTTAAAATCACCAAGTATGATTGCGATATCCGAAGACGCTTCACTTAATGTCTCTATCAGGCCTGTATTGATGCTAGTATTATCGTGGTCATAAACATTTATGATTGGAATTGTTTTATCTGTAAGATAGATTTCTATTGCCTGAGCTTCTGTCATGCTTTCTCTAGGCTTACTCTGATTATAGGCGATATCCTTAAATTTGATTTCTAGAGTTTTAATCAAAACGGCAAGTCCTCCTTCGAATTTTCCCGGTCTGTCCTTTCGTAGTGTTGTATAATCTTTGATATTGAATCTCAGATTCTGATTCAATTTTGTCTCCTGAAGACAAGTTATATGTACATTGTTGTCACAGAGAAGACAAGTCAGCTCTTTATTTTCCTCTGGGTACCATTTATATTGAATTGTAGTAGATTGAATTGTGTCCTCGTAGTAGATTTCTCATCACGAGCTCGAGCTGCAGCTCCTGACGCGGCGGTTACCCCGGACGCGGTAGCATAACTGGAGATATCAGTTTTGCTCTTCATTTGAAAATGGGTGCCGTTGCAACGTTAGTCATCTTCGAAACGAACCAGAATTTGGTCAAATATTCCAAGGGTCCAGGGGGGACCGCAAGGAGGTGTGGTCGGACTTCTCCCCTTACCCCTGGAATGCCGTCACTACAGGATAAAGCACTCTTGGTGAATTCTTTTAATTGTGATTCAGAATCTGCCACTGAAGCTTTACGAGCGTTTCGTTCCTTTAAAGGTATTCGAAGCGGTAAAGGACCAATGAGTTGCTACTCTCTAAAGCGATTGATTAAAAGTTTTGAGCAAACTGGATCTCTGGAAACAAAAGCTCGGAGTGGAAGACCATCGACATGCAAGTCAGTGGCTGTTACGGTTTTGCAGAATGCTGAAGCTATTGAAACGTTATCCACGTATGGAGAAGTAAGTGCTAGAAAAGTTTCTCGACAAACGGGGATTTCGTATGGAACAGTTTGTAGAGAACACACATTTAGAATTTTTCTATAAAAATACCCTAACAAAATTCAAAGTTTTCACGAGTTGAAAGTCAGCGATTTTGAGAAGCGTCAAAAATTCGCTGCATGGGTTTTCCGGCAAATTGATATTGATGAAAACTGGCTGTCAAATGTTCTAAGAACAGATGATGCTCACTTTTATCTAAAGGGAGAATTTAACATTCAAACCTGCCTCATTTTGGCAACAGAAAACCCTAGAATTTTTACAGAAATACCACTTCATCAGCACAGAGTTACAGTTTTGTGTGGGTTCACTTCTTCTTTTATTTTTGGGCCAATTTTCTTTGAAAAAATCAATGGAAGAACTTTTAAAACCGTTTTTGTAACTGGTGAACGTTATGTTCAACTTTTGAGAGAAAAGGTTATTCCCATATTGCAGGACAGACAAGCACTAAGCGAAATAACATTCATGCAAGATGGAGGACCTCCTCGTATCTCCCGCGGTGCCAAACAATTGCTGAAGGATACGTTCGGTGAAATTCGTTGATAAGTCGCCACTTTATATACCAGTGGCCTCCAATATCACCAGACTTGACACCTTACAATTTCGGGAATAGGGGTACATTAAGTCGCGTTTTTATCGATGCCGGCCTACCACATTGGCCATGTTGAAGGCTTCTATCAGATGGCACGTTTTATAAATTTCAACTATTTAATTGTGACCATTCTGTCATCTATCGTCTGCAGGCAGTGTTTGAGAATGAAGGGCGCCACATTGAACAAGGATTGTGACCTAATACAAGAAAGAAGGCAGTTACCTCATGTGTTATATTTTGCAGCTCTTTGTTTTGGGTTATGGGAATAATAAATGCTGTCCTCACATCTTGACTCTTTTATTTTTCTGTGAACAGTGATTTTTTTGTTTGTTATTTTCCCACATCTCATATTATGTCGTGCAGGCCAAAGTGTTATAACTTCTCGAATAACACTGGTATACACAATTTTAACCCTTATGTTTAGTTTATCGCTTTTTCGCTCATTAGAAGAAATAGCATAAGGAATATTCTCTGTATCTCCCCCCCCAACTTTAGAAATTTTGCGCAAAAAATAATACAAAATGATTTTACTACCACGTTTTCCAACGCAAAAAGTCGATTTAAAAATGATTTTTTTTAGGGGATACATTTTCAAAATTATGTACCGTATAATAAA
This sequence comes from Cordylochernes scorpioides, assembly GCA_030710605.1. Lineage (NCBI taxonomy): Eukaryota > Metazoa > Arthropoda > Arachnida > Pseudoscorpiones > Chernetidae > Cordylochernes > Cordylochernes scorpioides. The sequence continues at coordinate 55,253,959 of CP092864.1, forward strand.
CAATGATAACATTTGACAAACCCATAGCATATTTGGAATAAAGTACGATAAATATATTTTATCACCCCCTCTATATTTCATTTTTGGATCATGACAAATATCCAGTTAAATAGTCAAGTGTCGCCAATTAGTCAAGAAACTATACATTCCTTATAGCACGAAATCCTATTAGTATTGCCATCATAATTTTTGGTACTATATTAACATTTCAAAAATCATGTATTGATATCAGTAGTTATTTTCAAACATTCAATCTATTTCACAAAACTCTTTCTAAAATATAAATATTTTTTGCTACATGTTTTAATTTGCATATACCTATTTTACATATCTCAGATTGTATTTAAAAATCGTTAACCATTTCTTCTAACTTTTGGCGAAATGGTGTTTTATTAATTTATCATTTGATATTATTTGGGTTCTTTACTGGTATTCAAAAAGGAAAAATACGTGTCGTTCAGGTATATTTTTCAATTTATCAAACAATTTGGCCGCTTAATAGCTGATTTTGGTAGAGCGCCATCTAGCGAATAAAGTTGTAACTAAAATCAATTTCGAAATTTTCATTTATTGCCATGAAAAATCCCATTGCATCCTGAACACAATGGTGTTTACCGCATTGCTCTAGGGCAAATATTCGCGGAGTTATTAATTTTTAAAGTTGTGCGCGACTTTTGGATCACCTTGTATATATATGAGAAAACAATAGAAAAAAATAAAAGATAAGTGGGTCAGGTGTTGATATTAAAAATAAAGAAGGCATCTCCTGACCACGAGCACATGTGCTTTTTAAATGGCAGAGCGCCATCTAGTGGAGCAAGAATAAACTAAACGTTTATTTAGCTTGCTCCGTGATATTTGGCCAACCCAATTTCTTGATAAATCAAGAAAGGCCATCCACGAACGCGTTTCGCGCTGTTGGCGCTCGTCAGCGTGGAGTAGGCTATATATAAAATAGTACAAATGTAATATTGTATTGGGATATATAACTTTAAAATATTATCAGAACATATATTTCCCTTTTAATAAAAACTGGATCATTACGGCCATTGCATAGTTTCTATTAGCATCATCATTTTAAATATATGAACAAATATCATATTATCAAAAGCCACTTTGTTAGGGATCTTTAAAAGATGAAAGTGATTAGAAAATATATCCCATAAGTAGAAGCTATTCCTGAGATACATTTTTGCTTGTTAATATGAAACGAATCATTTTTAACGAAATTTTAATTTTTAAATATATATAATATACTAAATTTAATTAAGGCATGTTTTTTTATTTATAAATATTTTTTCTCCTTATGTAACAATGGAGTTTCAGCTTAAATATATATATATGTGGCTAACCTACAATCTAATTATCAAAGAGAGGAATGAAATATGTTTATTCTTCGCTCTAGCATAAATAGAACAAAAATAGAATAATTTTTTATATTCATCAAAATTTGATGGTATTGCTTTGTTTTTAAATTGACCCTGGTAAAGATCTGATACGAACAAAGAGAAATCGTAAACAAAAGCAATTAACGTATCTGGCAGCATTCTGCGCTCCAAGAACCTGAGTTTTGAATATATTAACTCTATTTATTAATTAAAAAAGGGAAAATTAAAAAATCAGACTATAAATATAATTTTAAAAATCAATCTAAATTGTATAACGAGAATAAAAATGGATTAAATATTCTGTTAAAATTCATAAAGTATTTAAGTAATTATGATTTGTAAATGATCTAAATCTATGTTTTATATGATATCAAGAAATGGTTGCGCAAATTTAAAAGGAAGAAATAGAATAAATTCAAACATATCAGAACAAAAGTTAATCTCGATGTGAATGCATATTTCAAAACTGTTGAAGAATTGAGGTAAGAATTCCTATATATGATCACTTTGACGTGCCGAAGACATTTCAACTATAAACCAGAGTTATCTAACTCTTGTAACAATCTTAAATGTCAACTCTGGTGTCGTCTCTCTACCAATGAGGGCCACAATCAACTTGAACTGACCAAGCTGATCCTTATCAATCACCTATCATAATACACCATCAAATCTTTGCTACTTTTTTATACCCCTCGATATGCGCTTCTTTTATCTCTCTCTTTTTTTTCCAATTTTTTTTCTCGATCTTCTCTTTCTTTTAGTCTCTTTTTTTTCTTCTTTAACATTTATAGTGTTTCAGGTAATAAATTTGATTACTATGCGAATGATCTTATTTGATCGGAATTTATCCGAAGTGATGATAAACGAAGAGTTTTTGAGAAAATACACCATCATCCAGCCAACCTGAACTTATCACATGATATCAACTGGCCCTATCAACCTGATTGGTGGGGTTGATAGAAATCAATATAACGTCGCCAGTTGAACTTCTTTAAGCCAATCTTAATTATCTATAAGAAATCTGTTCCATATATTTCTGCGCTAAATTGATCGAACTTTGACCATTCCATAGGCTGAGTTATCATGATGGTAGAACTATTATAGTTAGGGATGTTCCATATCTCAGTCACATGAATAGGAACGGAGTACTATTCTGATGGACGGAAATAACTATGAGAAGTATATAGAAGGGCGTTCGTGCCCAAAAGCTAGAAATTAAAAGATTTTTGAAAAAATACTTCCCCTGATACCTCATATTTTTACTCAATATGAGAAGTATGATTAGCATTCTCAGCTTGATATGAGCATAACCTTCAAAATATTATAGATAAAAAGGAGCTTTCAATATTAAACACTCGGTATAAAAGAATAAATAGCATTTGTTTGACTTGTATCGAAAAAAATCAAAGAAAAAAAGACTAAATTATAATCTTCATTAAAGAAATATAATGGTATCAGTCACAAATATTTGGAACTGCTTTACAGGTTTTTTTAAAAGATATTCCTAGCTGACGTTTCTTATATGACTTGGGTAAATACGAATTGAATCTAGAGGTTGTAGGATTTACTGAGGTTCTTGGAAGAATTTGGTGTTTTGGGTTGCTGATTAGAGCATGAATTGGTTGGTTGAAACGAAATTGTGGAGTTCTTTGCCATGGAAGCTCTTCTTGTGATCTTTTTATTTTTAAATTGAAATAACCAAAATTTAAATATAATTTAAAACTTACAAACCGCTTGAAGGCCAAGGATAAAAAAGGGACTCGGTGATAATAGCAACCTGTTGACCATAAGTCTGAATTCTAGGCTGCTGTGTGTAACAGATGTTCCAGATGGAGAGCTGTGACTTCCCTGTGTTCCAGCTCTTCTAACAGATCTAGCTAGTGACTAGATAGTAGTTATTGACAGCCGGGCGGGTGGGTCAGTGCTTACACCCCCTGAGGTAATGACAAAGATGGCCTTCACTACGTGTTGGCTTGGCGACGTGATTATCATCCATTCCACGTTTGCCAAAGGGACGTCCCTGTGTGCACGTGGACTGGAACTCAACTTCCGCGTCCGATAGCTTGCTCGCTCCACAGACCCGACTAGGCACTGGGGCTAGGCTGCTGGTTCTGCGTAAAACTCCGATGGGAGGCCTCGCGTGTTGACGTAAGTCCGGCTTTCAGCGTTGTGAGGACCGGCAGTTCTGTCTTCAGTATCTAGTCCGCCCCATTTCACTTTATTGTCAATAGAACACTCTACAGCGAACTATCGGAATGGGAAGTTGGGGTCGGGGGTGTAGCAATACATGACGGTATGAGATAGTATAGTCTACCTCTAACCCCCTCTGTGTTATGTATCTAGATATCACGTGGAGCCCTCACCGTGTCTAGTTAACATTTAGGTAAATGTCTTTCTTTAAGCTCCCTCCTTAGGTCACCGAGTCCCTTCTTTATAACTTGGCTTTCACGCGGAATAACTCTCTTTTGGAGAATAAAAAAATATCAATAATTCAATATCTCTATATATCTAGGATTTCTCATAACTTGAAAATATTTTATATATTTTCAAAAATATTTTGTGGAGACAAAATCTAACGGGCATATGAAACAAGGAGAACCGAAGTGGCTGTTGGAGAAAGAGGTAAATAGCGCAATTACTGAAGGTTCCAAGTATAAAACAGCAGCAATATACTTAGTGCTCTATACTGTGGAGAAGACTGTCCTGTGGAGAGGAGTAGCAAACAACAGAGCCTATCAGAACTGTACGACTAGAGTCTGTTACAATGTGGTACAATTTGAAAACTCTCCCACGGTCGGCGGAGCTTTGTTCCAGTGGTGAACTTTGCAATATATTCCTATTAGTATATATAGTATATAGCCTAAGATAATCTACTCTCTAATAAATTATACTAATGGCTTTGAATAAAGTTATAAAGTATTAGGAAGATATACCAAAAATGAAGAGGGTACAAGAAGCTTTGGGAAGGCAACTTAAGGAAGTTGTACCTTTCAGCATGTATATCGGGACAATAACTCTGAAAGATATTACAGTGACCTTTATTGAAGACACACGAGATAACCAATATACACTCAGAGACAAAACTTTATGGAAGTTGTACCTTTTACCATGTATATCGGGATTATAACTCTGAAATATATTACAGTGACCTTTATTGAAGACATACGAGATAACCAAGTGTGTGTGGAACAAACTTGGGCTCTGTCTCAATCAAAAACTTTCCACTTCTTTAAGCTTTATCATGAGTGTAATTACGTTACGTAGATAGATAGGAAATAAAGGTTTGTTTAATAAAATAGTTAAAAATTAGAATGATGATAAATACTGCGACAATGTGGTCTAAATAATTCCTTACCAATAACGTATAAGTGAGTCGATACACAAGCGTAAAATAACAAGCTAAATTAGCATTTAAAACGTTAAAAAGAAATATTATCCTTTTATAGTTATTATATATATGAAGTGTCAGAAATTATTTAATTAAAAAACAGAGAGAGTCGCGTGTTTGTTTAAATGCCTGACTAAAGAGTTGTGATAATTTAAAAGCGCGCGAAGAAATTAACCATTTTAAATAGATTGCGTTGTGAGAGGTAGAAGAACCATTTAGAAGAATAAAAAAAAAAAAGAAAAAAAATGCAGAAATTGGTTGTGTCAGAAGATAAACCGTATTTTTCTTTTGGTACAAATTTACGCCTTGTGTCCGAAATATATTTGAGTTGGATGCTGTTAATTTAAAAAATGAATGAATAGAGTAACATTATTTTATTAGATTTTTAAAAGGATAAAACTATCCATTTGACACAACCATAGATTAGAGATTTTTAAAATTCTATTTATTTTCAAAAAATAAATTAAATACTTGAAAATATTTCTCCACACACATAGAAATTCATTTCTATAGGTTAGATCATCATAGAACAACATTTCACCCTCAAGTAAGACAACTTTCCATGATGTGACTTGGGGAGGCTGGTGATGTTCAACTACTTTGAGGATGGAAGATTCCGGAGTTGAATGGTCCACTGGGCCGTATGAAAATCACGTCCTTCGGGCTTGATTCAAAATCCGGTATCCCTCGGGTTGGAAAGTGTTAAAGCCTGCTAGAACCAAATGCAAGTATGTGATCAAATTTGTCTCTTTTAGAAGAGACATTAATAATTTGAAATCCAGAGATATTTTCCTTCTTCTAGATGAACTATCATTTTGACTAGGAAACTCCATCTTTAAGGTTTGAATATCTCAATGAAAATTGTTTATTTCTATTTAAATGCAGTCGATTATCTCTAAAACCAATCTTATTCAAGACCATTGGCACATGGCATCAAATGAAGTCGTGTCTTCCACTTCCCAATTTTCAATGTAGTTTGGGACTACTTTATGTTCCCATTACCGTTTCATCTTATTTTCGTCACATTTGCGTTTTTATCCATTAGTATTCTATTCATAATCTTATCAAATTCATCTGAATTGGACATGAACTATCATTATATCAACATTTACTATAAGAATAGCTTTGAATTCTCTCCTTTTAATTCGGGAAGCTTTTAAAACGTTTTTATTAAGCCCAAGTTTTTTACCAAAAATCATTATGGTCAAATTAACATTTCATCGACTTAGAGGTGACCTCCTAGGTAAAGAGAAAGAGCCTTTAAGACTGAAACCTCGTAGACTAAGCGAGGGTTATGTTATATAGACAGACATATGTCGGGTAGGAGCTGATTGTTGACATCTGCAACAATACCGCCTATGTATCTACAGCCATTATAGCTATAGACGATCCCCGACCTGGAACTAAGAACCAAAAACTCAACTGGACTTGGAGAACCTATCTGAGCTACACGAGGAATGGATTCAACCCTTACCAATACCTAGGACCCCCATGATACTGAGGTCCTGGATTGTGCTAATTGCCACTCAGCGAACCTGACTACCACGGACCTGTCTAAACGGAACAAGAACTGATCCTTTGTCAGACCTTCCTCTATAAGGACCACCAGGACGTGAGTAACAAACGCTATACGGATACATCGCACACATGTAATATCATACACATGGCCTCAACCATCCTAATATCCTCTATGTCACACATATAACAAAATGGATAGATACTTGTGATAGCCGAAACAGGTCCGTCTAACCTAACTTTGACTTTACTTAATCCATCTTGGAGTTGATTCAACATATTGGTTATCTCACTACATAACATTCTGTTATTACATTTAGTATGACACTATATTTCATACTGTCTATTTAGTAACTTTAAATAGCTTCTTTATTATTTGTTCTTTACTTGAAATGTGAAAAATTTATATACAGTCATAGACCAAAACCTAAAGAAAATTGTACCTTTTAGCATGTATTTCGGGATTATAACTCTGAAAGATATTACAGTGACCTTATTGAAGACACACGAGATAATCAAGTGTGAACAGTCGCTGCCTCCTTTAAAAAAAACGACCAGAAAAATCAAAGATATTCCTATTTTTTAAGTTTTTTCCATGAGTGGTATGTATTTTAAAACCCACAGGTACAATATATCTAGTATTAACTTTAAATGTCTCAATTCTCTTCAGTATGATGAGAGTGGTTTCTAATGGGAGGAAGACCATCTCCCAAATGATATGTTTATTTGAGAGAGCGTAGTTTCCACAACTTAACACTTTAAAAATATATTCAGAACATACTTCCCAGAACAAACTGTATCATTACGGCCATTGCATAGTTTCTATTTGTAGCATCATTGGAAATATAAAAAAATATCAAGAGCCACTTTGTTATGAATCTTAAGAAGGAGATAGAGAATATAAAATATATCCAACAGGTAGAAATTATTCCTGAAGTAAATAATTTCTTGTTTGTCAAAATGGAAAGAAGCGTTTTTAACGAAATTTTAATTTTAAAATATGCTAAATTTATCTAAGGGATATTTTTTAAATTTAAAATTAATATATAAAAAAAAATTATCTTGCGTAACAATGGGGTTTTATCTTTAAAATATGTCCAACCTATCAATTTAATCTAAAAATCAAAGAGAGGCACAAATAGAACAAAAATAGAATAATGTTACAATAATTTTTTCTAATATTCGTAAAGAAATGATGATATTACTTTGTTCAAAATTGATCCTGTTAAAAATTTGATATACGAACAAAAACGAATCGCAAACAAAAACAATTGACTCTAATTGGGGTATCTGGCAGCATTCAGCGCTCATGGGGAACCTGGGTTTTAAATATCTTCACTCTATTTATTAATAATTAGGAAAGAAAAATTTAAATTCAGGGAGACAATATAAACATATATAATTTAAAAATAAATCTAAATATATAAATATTCTGTTATAGTTCATAAAGGATTTGAGGAATTATGATTTTTAAATGATCAAAATCTATGTTTTATATGATATCAAGAAAATGCTGTCGCAAATTTGAAAGGATGAAATAGAAAAAATCCAAACGTATCATAACAAAAGCTTAACTTCGATGTGAATGCATATTTCAAAACTGTTGAAGAATTCAGGTAAGAATTCCCCAATATGATCACTCTGACATGCCGAAGACATTTCAACTATAAACCAGAGTTATCTAACTCTTGTAACAATCTTAAATGTCAACTCTGGTGTCGTCTCTCTACTAATGAGGGTTTACAATCAACCTCAACTGGCCAATCTGATCCTTCTTGATCACTCAATCTTGATACACCATCAGCCAGCCAACCTGAAGTTATCACATGATATCAACTGGCCCTATCAACCTGATTGGTGGGGTTGATAGAAATCAATATAACGCCGCCAGTTGAACTTCTTTCAGCCCAATCTTAATTACCTTTAAGAAATCTGCTCCATATATTTCTGCGCTATATTGATCCAACTTTGACCATTCCGTAGGCTGAGTTATTATGATGGTAGAACTTATAGTTTGGAAAGTTCCATATCTCAGTCACATGAATAGGAATAGAGTACCATTCTGATGACGAAAATAACTATGAGAAATATGATTAGGATTCTCAGCTTGATATCAGCATAACCTTCAAAATATTATAGATAAAAAGGAGCTTTTCAATATTAAACACTTGGGTATACGAATAAATTGCATTTGTTTGACTTGTATTGAAAAAAATCAAAGAAAAAAAGACTAAATTATAATCTTCATTAAAGAAATATAATGGTATCAGCCACAAATGTTTAGAACTGCTTTACAGGTTTTTTTGAAGATATTCCTAGCTTACGTTTCTTATATGACTTGGGTAAATACGAATTGAATCTAGAGGTTGTAGGATTTACTGAGGTTCTTGGAAGAATTTGGTGTTTTGGGTTGCTGATTAGAGCATGAATTGGTTGGTTGAAACGAAATTGTGGAGTTCTTTGCCATGGAAGCTCTTCTTGTGATCTTTTTATTTTTAAATTGAAATAACCAAAATTTAAATATAATTTAAAACTTACAAACCGCGTGAAGGCCAAGGATAAAAAAGGGACTCGGTGACAATAGCAATCTGTTGACCATAAAGTCTGAATTCTAGGCTGCTGTGTGTAACAGATGTTCCAGATGGAGAGCCGTGACTTCCCTGTGTTCCAGCTCTACTAACAGATCTAGCTAGTGACTAGATAGTAGTTATTGACAGCCGGGCGGGTGGGTCAGTGCTTACACCCCTGAGGTAATGACAAAGATGGCCTTCACTACGTGTTGGCTTGGCGACGTGATTATCATCCATTCCACGTCTGCCGAAGGGACGTCCCTGTGTGCACGTGGACTGGAACTCAACTTCCGTGTCCGATAGCTTGCTCGCTCCACAGACCCGGACTAGGCACTGGGGCTAGGCTGCTGGTTCTGCGTAAAACTCCGATGGGAGGCCTCGCGTGTTGACGTAAGTCCGGCTTTCAGCGTTGTGAGGACCGGCAGTTCTGTCTTCAGTATCTAGTCCGCCCCATTTCACTTTATTGTCAATAGAACACTCTACAGCGAACTATCGGAATGGGAAGTTGGGGTCGGGGTGTAGCAATACATGACGGTGTGTATAGTCTACCTCCTAACCCCTTCTGTGTTATGTTCTAGATATAAAGTTGGAGCCCTCACCGTGTCTAGTTAACATTTAGGTAAAATGTCTTTCTTTAAGGCTTCCTCCTTAAGTCACCGGAATCCCTTATTTATAACTTGGCTTTCACGAGGAATAAACTCTCTTTTGGAGATTAAAAAATATCAATAATTCTATATCTTTTATACGCTCCAAACTCGTATCTAGGAATTTTCAGAACTTGAATATTTTATATATTTTCAAAAATATTTTGTGGTGACAAAATCTAACGTGCAAATGAAACAAGGTAGAACCAAAGTGGCTGTTGGAGATAGATGTAAATATCGCAATTACTGAAGGTTGCAAGTATAAAACAGCAGTGATAACTTAGTACTCTATACTGTTGGAGAAGACTGTCCTGTGGAGAGGAAGTATCAAACAAAGAGAGCCTATCAGAATAGTAATACGACTAGAGTCTGTGACAATGTGGTACAACTTGCAAACTCTCCCAAAGGCGGAGCTTTGTTTCCCAGTGGTGAACTTAGTAATATATTCGTATTCTTGTAAAAATAATGGTATATATATGTTATATATATAAAAATGAGATGTATGTTGATTTTAGATCATTCTTGAGGATTATGCTATGGCGATGCAGTCGTGATTAAAATCTTGAAAGTATAATACTAAAAATAGTCTTGATCAGTAATTGCTTTAATTGAATTAAAAGAATATATAAAAACATCATTTGATAAAAGTACTGCCTGGCTTAAGGCGAGTAGAACAAGGAAAACAAAAGATTATTTACATAATGTACAAAATATTTGAGCCGGCCATCGAGAAACAACAACAATTAGTTTTTATAGGGGAAGCATGACCTCTGGCGGTCGATTTAACAGAGTATTTGAATCTATGAAATATAATTTTAAATAAAATAATATTTTAATATAACATATATGTAGTATATTGCCTTAGAAGATACTCTACTCTCTAATAAATTAAACTAATGGCTTTAAATATAGTTTTAAAGTACTAGTGTTAAAGTTTATTTTATTATTTAATATTACTCTGTGTGATTGTTTTAATTTAATATGACCACGGACGTCTGGTCACGTGTTTATTTTAAAATGTATATATTGTGATGCAAAATAAAGTAGTCGTGAGTCACCAGTTAGTCGTGTCGGCCTCATCCTTCTGAGTTGTGAGTTGGTACTCCCGTAGGCCAAGTACCGCATCCTCCTAAGCACAGGGCCTCCCTCATCCCTAGGTCGCCAGCAGGTCGGATCTTCCCTCACAGAAAATCAACTATACAGTCCTAAATACGGTGGAGTGAGGTATAACGGGTTGTTGCCTTTAGGTGAAACGCCTCCTCCAGCCCAGGTCAAAACATTTGGTCCCTCGAGCCGGATTCAAAGGAAGTTGAGAAAATTAGGGAAGAAAAAAGAATTCTAAAGACAACAAATTTGCATGCTTCGAAGAAATTAAAATTTGGTTGAAAAGAAAATAAGGGAAATCGAGGCAGAAATGAAAAAGGAATCTCCATCTCGTGAGACAATCGGGATAAAATTTAGAGTGTTGGAGACAATTGAGAACCAACTTGGGGATGCAAATGCGCAGGTTATGAATCTGCTGTTGGAGGATGAGGCAATATCTCTACCTGATCTGGAGAAGGAGCAGGACATGGTGGTCCAGTATGAGGAGAGTTTTGTACGCGCCGAACTTAGGGTGGCTAAATATCTCCAGGTCAGGGAAACAGGTCTCATCACAGAACCTGAATTGGAAACAGGTCTCAGTACAGAACCTGAAATGGAAACAGGTCTCGGCACAGAACCTGAAAGGGAAACAGGTCTCAGTACAGAACCTGAAATGGAAACAGGTCTCGGCACAGAACCTGAAATGGAAACACGTCCCAGCACTGAAACAGAAACGGAAGAAAGTGAAAAGGCTCAAATTGAGAAAGAGTGTTTTGCTGAAGAGAGTGAAAAGGCTGTCGAGAAAGCCGAGAAAAGGTCTGTTGTAGAAGTTGACGAAGGTCATAGGGCTGAAGTTAAGAAAAACTCCGTTGAAGCAGATGAAGAGAAAAGGCTGGATGTGGAACAAGGAATGGATTCAAAGAACACTGAAGAAGTGAAGCTAGATGCAGAACAAGGTACTGATTCAAAGGTGGAAGAAAAAATTACTAATCCAAAGGATTGGTTGAGTGATGGGTTCATCGAAGGAGTTGATGAAATTCCACCTGAAGGAAAAGGATACTGTTTTCCTGATCGCCCTGTATTTGGGTGTGAGTCCAAAACGACGCCTATACGGCCAGTATTTGACGACGCTTCCTGTCGAGAACACGGCGGACTCGCCTTGAAACGGTATTTGAAGAGGAGACCCAGTCTGCTGAGGAGAATCCCTGAAATAAGGATCAAATTTCGGGAAAATAAATTTGGAGTTTTGGCCGACATGGGAAGATATTTCCGATGATCGCCATTAAGGAGAATGATTGGGACTACCTCAGATTTCTTTGGTAGAAGAGGATGGACAACTGATGGCTTTTAGGCATAAAGGGACTTGTTCTCAACCTAGATTGTAGTCCATATTTTGCAGGGTGCAGTGATTACCATCTTCAAACGATAAAGGGTTCTCTAGAAAAGATGGCAAGGATGTTGGCTCGGTCCTTCTGTACGGATGATTGTGTTGCCTCTCTGGAAACAAGGCAAGAGGTCGAAGAGTTTCAAAGGCCTGCCACCGAGATTATGGGAGCAGACGTATATGGAAGTTTATTACTTCCCGAAGTTAAGTATAATGAGAAAACCCGGTTATGCGCGCAGAAGACCCGATTGGGCTGGATTATCTCGGGAAAATTACCAGTGAAGGAGAAGTCGGCCCACACAGGGTGTACAACATTCGGGTTAATTATGAAGAAAACCTGGACAACGTATTGCGGCAACTCGGGGAGGTAGAAGAGGTCCCCCTTAGACATGCCAAGTCGGACGCAGATGAATTCTGTGAAGAATTAGACAAGACCAGAGGTTTGGCAAAGATGGAACGCCATGAAAAACGTCGCAGAACTCCAGCGTCTAGGACGGGTGAGAAAATCTCTGAATGTTCCATGTCGAAAGAAGAGTACCCCACTGGCAGGGTTAAGTTGACCGAGTCTAAAGACGGATACGGTTCTGAGCGTGTCAAGGAGAAAGTGGATAAACTCTGCCCAGCTAGTGCCATGGTGAAGGTGACCGAAAGAAAAACCTGTCCAGATAGTTCCGTTCTGAAAAGGCCTGAAGAGTCAACTTGTCCTAACTGCTCGAAGGTGAAAGGATCAATGTGTCCACACTGTGCAAAGATGAAGGAGATTGAGATGCTAACCTGTCAAGACAGTGCCAAAGTAAAAGCAGAACTCTGTCCAGACAGTTCCAAAGTGAAAGTAGATAAAGAAAAACTCTGTCCAGACAGTTCCAAAGTGAAAGTAGATAAAGAAAAACCCTGTCCAGACGGTTCCAAAGTGGAAGTGGATAGAGAGGAACCCTCTCCAGAGCTATGGCCCAAGATTCCTAAAAATAGAAAAGGATGGAAAAGGTGTCCAGATATTAAGCCGAAAGTACGATCATTTGGAAGAGAAGGAGAATGACAGGAGGATTCTTTCAGTCGACGAATTTGCCGAAGAATTGCTGGAGAGCTACAAGGAGTTTCCACCAGTCCATGTTAAAGTCGACAAAGTGGCAACCTCGATGAACATTGGCTGAGACAAAGATCCGCGAGGATTTGTGCCGGGTGCCTCCAAAAATTCCTCCTATATAAGGATGAGTGACTCCACAAAACTGAAAGTTGAAAAACTCCGGAAAATGGCTTGTTTTTTAAAGAGCACTAACGTGTTGGGAGACTTGCAAACAAATTTTGTCAACCTAGACATCGTGGAAGAACTTCTGAAGTCTCGGCCGAAATGTGAGAATAGGGAATCAGAGTTGGACATCTACGAAAACCTTGACTTGGAGCAGAGAACGTTGGATATCGTCCAGGAATCCAATATTGAAAATCCAAATTGTGAGGAAAAGATGGCCGACAGTAAGCTCGTCCAATCTCACGTGGAGATCTGCAGAATAGACGAAGAGCCTAACGGGGCTATCGGAGCTCCAAGGATCGAAATTTCCGAGGTTTCGGTTATTGATAAATCGGAAGGCAAAGATTTGAAAGAACCAATGGTCAGTGCAGAAGCTCTGGATAAGAAAGAACTCTGTCGTGATGACCCGGCTCACCTCAATGTGGTTGAAGCTGATCTTAATCGACCTAAAGAGGCTACCAGTGGCATAATTAATGTTTCTACTGAAAGCAAAGAGAAAGCTGTACCTGTTGAAATTGTGGATCCATCAACAAAGGATTATCTACAGAGCGGTGAAAAGGCTAACTTATCCCGTTGGAAGCCCATCGATTCTCTGTGCTTAGAAGACTTCAAAGAATCTGAAAACGACGATGAAAAGTACAGTTCATCGGCATATATGGAATGGCCAGAAATCTTGAAGAAAGAAGTCTTAAAACCCGAAGCGTTAGAAAAAGCAGCCAAACAACTGCGTATAGGATTCTATATGGCTCGGGATCAGATGTCGGAGATCGCGGAGATATTGGCCAATGATGGGACGGAGTGGAAATTTAGTCCTCCAGGTGCTCCTCACTTTGGTGGCCTATGGGAAGCCGGCATGGAGTGCTTCGGGTGTCACTTTCGCCGCATCATTGGAGAAACCTTGCTGACCTATGAGGAGTTCCTGACCCTAATTGTCCAAATAGAAGCCTGTCTGAATTCAAGACCTATGGGACCAATTAGTGGCGACCCCGGTGATCTGGCGGTATTGACACCAGCACATTTTCTGCTGACATCTTCGTCTTATTGCGTCCCTGAGGAGGACTTATTGAACGTTCAGCTATTGCCTCGGTGGAAAATGGTCCAGAGGATGGTCCAACATCTGTGGAGGCAGTGGTCTACGGATTATATTCACGATCTGCAACAACGACACAAATGGAGAACGCCAAGGCCCAATGTGGCTACTGGTTCCTTGGTTCTTGTCCGGGAAGAACATGTGCCCCCGCCAAGTGGATAATGGGGCGAGTAGTGGAGAGCCATCCGGGCAAAGACGGATTGGTCCGAGTTGTGTCTATCGCACCAAGGCTGGCTTACTCAAAAGACCACTGGTTAAGCTGGCATTGCTGCCTGTTCCTTACAGCTTGTTTTGATGGTTCCCATCAACTCGGGGAGAATGTTAAAGTTTATTTTATTATTTAATATTACTCTGTGTGATTGTTTTAATTTAATATGACCACGGACGTCTGGTCACGTGTTTATTTTAAAATGTATATATTGTGATGCAAAATAAAGTAGTCGTGAGTCACCAGTTAGTCGTGTCGGCCTCATCCTTCTGAGTTGTGAGTTGGTACTCCCGTAGGCCAAGTACCGCATCCTCCTAAGCACAGGGCCTCCCTCATCCCTAGGTCGCCAGCAGGTCGGATCTTCCCTCACAGAAAATCAACTATACAGTCCTCTAAATACGGTGGAGTAAGGTATAACGGGTTGTTGCCTTTAGGTGAAACACCTCCTCCAGCCCAGGTCAAAACAACTAGAAGTGTATACTAAAAATGAAGAGGGTACAAGAAGCTATGGTACAGTTTATAAGTAATGAGAGATCGTCGCTAAAACATGGGCTTTAATCAGTTTAGAGACACTCTCCCGCTGTTTGTCCATAGTTTCCTTTAATACATTTGCTGAGGATTCCTTTAGCGAAGTCCGAATACAATATTAAAATGGATTGATTGGTTAAACTGGAGGGAGGAGGGGGGAGTTCTCACCATTGATGAGCCATGTCCAAATATTTTTCTTCATTGCAGTAAAGAAATAGTAGAAAGATATTCAATTTATCAAAAATAAAAAGAAAAATTCGTATTAAATAGTTTTAAACTTCATAATACAGATGGCCCGTTATATATTCTCTTATAAAAATAATCATCTTTATTTTCAAAATGCCACGAAAACAGCCGAGGCTATTGGAACGCTCCGCCTGTTCATATGCAAAGTCAATAAAAATGAAATGAGCTGCGCATGCGTCCCCAGTGGCGCTGGGAAGCAGAAGACAGCCAACGCGCGGGCGAATAAAACGGACTCCATATAAATGGCTATTACATTTGTACTATTTTTTCACATTGTGTAGCGTTCTCACGCAATTCTGGCCTTAATTACCCGTTTCATGATTTTTCAGGATGCCTTAATGACCAAATTTATTTTGGTCGTTGAGGTACAGCTTGCACCACGCTGATGAGGGCCAACAGCCCGAAACGCGTCCGTGGTTAGCTTTTCTTGATTAATCAAGAATGGGTATTTGGCCAATTCTAGATTAATTAAAAATCAACGAGAATAGTTGATATTTATTCCGATAGATGGCGCAAGCCATCAGCAACTTTCAGTTGCTCGATAAGATGAAGCCTTTTTCTTAATTTATGCACCTTATCCCAGTACAATATTACATTTGTACTATTTTTTCACATTGATTAAGACATAGTATATTTCAGTGATAATCGAGTAAGATATTTGAAATCAACCACTTTTGTACTAATCAATAATGGCTGATCTAATCCAACTACCTCCACTGAGAGACCACCTCCGGAAGAGACATGGGGAATCTGTAGTTTTAAAGCGGTCTCACAGTTCTACTCTATAAATAAGTGATTTGATAAAAGCATGTATAGGCGAATATATATATACACAAAAAACATATCCTATATTTCGATTGAAAGAATATCGCATCTTCTATAATTTTTATGTATAATGGTAAAAAAAATGTTTATACTATTTAAAAACATCTAGAAACATTTAATAAATTGCAATAATTTCCATTAAAAATTTTAAAGAATTTTAAAGTAGAAATCACCAAAACTATGAAGAATTGATGCGATACAATAAATGAGAGAGCTTGACTCATCAGTGGCGGACCCTCTACTTAACTATCTCATCTTATTTTCTATCATATTATTAAGGACTATGAAGCTAGTTTCTGATGATTTGTGTCTCAACAACGACAAAAGCCTTTTAAAGACATCTCGTCTTCTATAGACTCGTCCCGGACTAAGAAAGGAAAACAATCGTAAGAATATTGCCACGTGGAAAATAAGGGAAGACAAAAACTTCAGGATGAGACAACACTTTATTTAGGTCAATAACAAATTATGGAGGATAAACAAAAGATAAGGAATGAGGGAAGTTTACAGAGTAGTAAAATATAAACATAAAAAATGATACTCTCTTAATACTAGTGTAAGAAAATAAATGCTTTTAAAATAATAAATACTTCCCTACAATATCAATAAGTACATAGTCTTGGTGGTGAGACTTAACAACCAATGTCTTTATTCTTGTCATCTTCCTTTTCATTGTTTAACAATATTCTTAACTTTTTTTCTGCTGAACTGGTAGTAGAAGTAGAGAAAATCTCTCATCGAGCAAGGAATCAGAGAGAAAACTTGTAATTCGTTGACATGTTACATTGATAGGTATGAGAAACTGCTAATTTTTGACTTTTCCTCTAAAGCTGGGAACAATGAATAATACTATGGGACATCCAATCTTGAATTTCATCACCGATTAACTCACGTTTCAAGCAACATCTTTCTTCCAATATTTTGAGAGATTTTTTGGGAGAAATAGCCAGAGTATCCCTTTTTAAGAAATTCAAACTATACATCATGGACAAAACTTAAGGAATACCTTTTAGCATGTATATCGGGATTGAGACAATAACTCTGAAAGATATTACAGTGACCTTTATTGTAGACACACGAGATAACCAAGTGTCAACAACTTCTGTCTCCTTGAAACAAAGAAAAAAATACGACTGTCAAAATCAAATACATTCCTCTTCCTTAAGTTTTGTCCATGAGTGTATGTATTTTAAACCCACAGGTACAATAAATCTAGCAATGACTTGAAATGTCCCAATTCTCTTCAGTATGATGAGAGTGGTTTCAAATGGGAGGAAGACCATCTCCGAAATGATATGTTTATTTGAGAGAGCGTAGTTTCCATATAATATATATATATATAGAAAACAATAGAAAAAATAAAAGATAAGTGGGTCAGGTGTTGATATTAAAAATAAAGAAGGCATCTCCTGACCACGAGCACATGTGCTTTTTAGATGGCAGAGCGCCATCTAGTGGAGCAAGAATAAACTAAACGTTTATTTAGCTTGCTCCGTGATATTTGGCCAACCCAATTTCTTGATAAATCAAGAAAGGCCATCCACGAACGCGTTTCGCGCTGTTGGCGCTCGTCAGCGTGGAGTAGGCTATAATAAAATAGTACAAATGTAATATTGTATTGGGATATATAACTTTGAAATATATATCAGAACATATATTTCCCTTTTATAAAAACTGGATCATTACGGCCATTGCATAGTTTCTATTAGTATCAACATTTTAAATATATGACCAAATATCATAATACCAAAAGCCACTTGGTTAGGAATCTTTAAAAGATGAGAGTGATTCGAAAATATATCCCATAGGTAGAAACTATTCCTGAGGTACTTTTTTTGTTTGTCAATATGAAACGAAGCATTTTTAACGAAATTTTAATTTTTAAATATAATATACTAAATTTAATTAAGGCATGTTTTTTTATTTCGAAATATTTTTTCTCCTTATGTAACAATGAAGTTTTAGCTTATAAATATATATAAATATATATATGGCTAACCTACAATCTAAATATCAAAGAGAGGAATATAATATGTTTATTCTTTGTGCTTAGCATAAATAGAACAAAAATAGAATAATTTTATATATCATCAAAATTTGATGATATTGCTTTGTTTTTAAATTGAGCCTGATAAAGATCTGATACGAACAAAGAGAAATCGTAAACAAAAGCAATTGACGTATCTGGCAGCATTCTGCGCTCCAAGAACCTGGGTTTTAAATATCTTAACTCTAGTTATTAATAAGAAAAAGAAAAAACTTCAAAAAAATCAGACTATAAATATAATTTTAAAAATCAATCTAAATTGTATAACTAGAATAAAAATGGATTAAATATTCTGCTATAGTTCATGAAGAATTTAAGTAATTATGATTTTTTTTTAATGATCTAAATCTATGTTTTATATGATATCAAGAAAATGCTAGCGCAAATTTGAAAGGATGAAATAGAAAAAATCCAAACGTATCATAACAAAAGCTTAACTTCGATGTGAATGCATATTTCAAAACTGTTGAGGAATTCAGGTAAGAATTCCTATATGATCACTTTGACAAGCCGAAGACATTTCAACTATAAACCAGAGTTATCTAACTCTTGTAACAATCTTAAATGTCAAATCTGGTGTCGTCTCTCTACTGATGAGGATTACAATCAACAAGCTGATCCTTCTCAATCACCTAATCATAATACACCATCAACTCTTTGCTACTTTTTTACCCTCGATATGCGTTTCTTTTATCTCTCTCTTTTTCTTTCCAATTTTTTTCTCGATCTTCTCTTTCTTTTAGTGTCTTTTTTTCTTCTTTAACATTTATAGTGTTTCAGGTAATAAATTTTATTACTATCCGAATGATCTTATTTGATCGGAATTTGTCCGAAGTGATGATAAACGAGGAGTTTTGAGAAAATACACCATCAGCCAGCCAACCTGAAGTTATCACATGAAATCAATTGGCACTATCAACCTGATTGGTGGGGTTGATAGAAATCAATATAACGCCGCCAGTTGAACTTCTTTCAGCCCAATCTTAATTATCTTTAAGAAATCTGTTCCATATATTTCTGCGCTAAATTGATCCAACTTTGACCATTCCATAAGCTGAGTTATTATGATGGTAGAACTTATAGTTTGGAAAGTTCCATATCTCAGTTACATGAATAGGAATAGAGTACCATTCTGATGGCGAAAATAACTATGAGAAATATGATTAGGATTCTCAGCTTGATATCAGCATAACCTTCAAAATATTATAGATAAAAAGGAGCTTTTCAATATTAA
>CP092864.1:55274985-55383918 GCA_030710605.1 Cordylochernes scorpioides
ATTTCTCTAAAAGATAAACACCTAATTGCAAACAAAGTGTCTTTTAGAAAGAGGTGTCCTCTACCAGAGAGCAGCAATAGGTAAAAAACGGAAATTTTATTTATAAAAACTTTCTATCTATATAGATGTACCCGCTAGCGGGAGTGTTCTCTCATGGAGATGTCCAATTGTATCAACATTTCTATTCTCTTATGTAGTTATTATTATTTATTCTGAATATAGAGCAATTCATAATATCTAAAGGATAAAAGCCAGACGATAAAAGCCAGACCTTCTGATCTCTGGGTCTTGATCGCTTGATCTTGATCCCTGAAATGATCCCTTAAATATTTTTGAAGCCTGCGGCGCTTTAGTTGTGCTTGGTGCTGCCTTGGTTCCCTCAAAATCGGCGCGCACTCGCCCTCCTCTCCCCCGGGGTGCCCACGGCTCTGCCAGCGCCTCTTAGCCCTCTCCTTGGCCCTCCACCGCGGCGGGCGCTTGGAGACACCTAATCATGAGTGATGCCTTAAAATGCTTGTCCGAAGCATGTAGAAGGCAAAACAATTGTATGATTCATAATATCTATATTTTTAAAATAATAATATATTAAAAATATAATTTTATTGTTCAAAACTTCTTGCCATTTTTATAATTTGAACTAGAATACATTTTATATCCATAGAAGCAATGGTCGCCTCTCCCGTCAAAATATACGTCAGAATCTGACGCCATCTATTGACCGTCGCCGCAACTAGCGGCATCGGGTCGGCGACAAAGCCACAACACCAGCTTTGGCAAACTGATAAGCGTCCACCTAGAGACCATGGTTTCGGGCTAATTTTGACGGGAGAGGCGACCATTGCTTCCATGGATTAATTTCCTCCCGGCAAATTTTCCATCTATGTTTTGCCAATAGATTTGGCTCAGCCACATTGCCAGCAAAACACCTCTTTGGTAGATTGTGAGGATTCCATTAGATCCCGTGTGGATCTCATGGAATAAAGTCCGCCCTAGACTGACGAGGGCCATTAGCCCGAAACCATGGTCTCTAGGTGGACGCTTATCAGTTTGCCAAAGTTGGTGTTGTGGCTTTGTCACCGACCCGATGCCGCTAGTTGCGGCGACGGTCAATAGATGGCGTCAGATTCTGACGTTTATTTTGACGGGAGAGGCGACCATGGATTAATTTCCTCCCGGCAAATTTTCCATCTACATTTTATATATCGTAAAAATCGAGGCTGCCTATCTTTACGAATAATCAAGACCAATTTTGGTTCCGAGGTATTCAAGATGGCAAGGCAACATTTTATATAAGTGTCGATAAACTAGGTTTTTGTCATCTCTCTAATAGTAATTTCTAATTAAATATAAGAATATGTTTGCTGGCCATTTCAATCCCCCAAAGATAAAACTTGTATTGCAACTTGTGTCATGAATTAGAAAATTGTCATTTGGAATCTCTATCGACAACGGACACAACCACGTACAGCATCTAGATTCTTTTATTAAACTTTTCCTCATCTAGATTTCGAGCACTAGCCCTTCATCAGACTTGAGGAATAAAATGTGATGAAGTGCCTGGTGCTCTAAAGCTTGCGTTTTATATGTGAAGAAAAGTTTAATGAAAGAATTTAGTTTATTTTATTTATTACCAGTTGCAAACAAGAAACGCTATATCCGATCTGGATAATTGCGCGTGAAACTCTTTACAATAATTCATATTGTAGTAGAGTAGGTAACAGAATTATCAAAAAGAAAATAATCAATTAAGAAAAAGAGCTAAATCCAAAAGACAAAAAACCTCTCGCAATTAGTATCTTTTATTACAAATAACGGACGCTAGCTTTCGAACTATTAGTTCTTCAACGGGCGTTCTTACAAAACGAAATCAGATTCTTATTAATATATAGAGGTAATCGAAAAAATATATACAAATATTCGCTCAAAGATATGCTAAAAGGTAAATTAGAGAATTAAAAGATAATCAGATATGCAAATTTTTTTTTTTTAAACTAAATTAAGTTTAAAACTAAGGGGGGGGGGGGGGGGGGGGGAAGGGGACATAGCAGAATTCGTTCTTCAAACTCTTTTAAAAAGGAAGCGGAACTGTTCCGGGACATCTATTCTTCTGTTTATGCTGTCTTTACAACCAGAAACCAAGGATTCCAGAAGAATAGATGTCCCGGAACAGTTCCGCTGCCTTTTTAAAAGAGTTTGAAGAACGAATTCTGCTATGTCCCCTTCCCCCCCCCCCCCCCCCCCTTAGTTTTAAACTTAATTTAGTTTAAAAAAAAAATTGCATATCTGATTATCTTTTAATTCTCTAATTTACCTTTTAGCATATCTTTGAGCGAATATTTGTATATATTTTTTCGATTACCTCTATATATTAATAAGAATCTGATTTCGTTTTGTAAGAACGCCCGTTGAAGAACTAATAGTTCGAAAGCTAGCGTCCGTTATTTGTAATAAAAGATACTAATTGCGAGAGGTTTTTTTGTCTTTTGGATTTAATTTTATGCGCAAGTTCTTTGATCTAAGAAAAAGAGCATTGAATAAACATATACATTAAACAAATAAGTAACAACATAAGCAGATAGAAGAAATCGTAAGGTAATTGAATTTAGTTGCTGTGCCGTGTTGTTGTCCAATGTCGATATATATATATTTGTAGTGCAACTATACAGGGTGTGTATAAGGTATTTGAAGACGTGTGTTTTTAAGTTCAAAACTGCCTAATCTTTATGCATTTTGTAGGTTACCTATGGCGATATAGGCAAATCCCACCAATATGGAAATATGGAGATTCCTATTAGTCGTCTGATCATTTGACGACAAAGTGCAAAAGACGACAATATGCAAAAAAATAATTGTATTACAATTCATTCAATTACCAAGGTGCAAAAATTAACATAATTATTTTATATGAATATGGGATTTATATATAATGCATTTTTATGTTATATTTTAAATAAATGTTATCTGTACAAGACGACTCCACCACACTTTCTCATAGTTCGATGGAAGATTGCCTTCAGCGAATTTCTCTATTGACAAAGTAGACGTATATTTCAAACTTAGCCTACAGGTTGATGACGTGGTCTTCTAGACCCGCTGAGAATATCGAAGACTGCAGGTCCGGCGGCCGCCCGATGATGGAGAACTCCTGCCGGATGAGAGGGCAGACAGAGTCCGGAATGGGTTGAAGACGTCTGACGAAGAGACCTTACCTGTGGTAAAACGCAAAAAGCACTTCGACACCATAAGAGCAGTCTTGTTAGTGCACCAGGTACAAGAGACGATGCAGATGAGAATCCTGTAACCTCAATGAGAGCCGTTGCCAGAGATATCCTTGGCCACAGAAAATCAAGAAAGTTCAAGAAAATTTACAGTCCATGGAACAATGAATATTAAATAATGCAACGGGTTTCTGGAGATGAGTTTATTATCATTTTATTAACCCAACGTCGAGCTTTCGGGTATTTATGCTATTCTAAAGGATTACACAAAAACTAATAAACGCGTTTATTTGTTTCTATGTACTCCTGTAGAAGGGCAGAAACCCCCGAAAGCTCGAGGTTGCGTTAATAAAGATAAAAGAAACACATCTCCAGAAACCTGTGTTGCATTATTTAATTTATATCCAGGAGATTTAAATCAAATGATATGAGATTTATCTAGTATGAAACAAGAGTTTATTTCAATATGTAACTCCGCCTTTGCCGGTCCCAAGCCCGGACGAAAAAGGGGGAGCAGTAACAAGCTCGCTTGAAAACCAGGGCTCAGCTGGCTCGGCTGATAGTACCCTATAAGGGCTCCTAATCCAGGGATACAGGATGAGCAGCGTTTGTACTCCATGTTAGGAGCGGCTGTACATGGCGTCTGTTCCTCATGTCAGAGGCGGCCATTTCATTTTGGAGCTAAGTCGGCCTGCCACTGAGTAGTGCTCCCAGTCTTAATAACAAAGGCAGACGCATTCTACTTCACCCAGTCATGATCTCAAGCTTTACAAGCGTGATACCCTAATATGATTGAGTGGAGATAAGAAAGAAGAAGATGTCAGTATATAAACTCAGCAGCAACGTCCGTTCCGCAGTAAACTCATCGTCAGCAAATTATGATTGCGATGGTAATCTACATGGCCATGTTACTCATCCAGGAATAAGTTTCTTGTATGGATCTTTTACTTAAGCTTTCCGTTCTTGGAGATATATTCTACGGGAGTATTGCTGGCTCACTATAAACTATAGTCCCAAGTCTAGAAAGCTTTCCTTTTCTCTCAAGTGACACAGTACATGGGATTATGCTTTTTTTAAAGGTATTTCTTACATGAAGCTCTTTATGTAGCTCTACCAAGTCTTATCTTTAAGGTTCGTGAGATACATGGATATCAAATATCTTCAAGTATCTTATACATCCTACACTTATGGATAAATGCAAACTAACACACACAAGAAAAATGAATTTCTTTGATAATATAGTTAATAATTTTTTGAATAATCTCTGATATAGATATATTGAAAAAATATATTAAAAACTAACCTGCGTAACATAGTTATAGCTCTTCTTGGAAATGGTATAAGATCCTGCGCGAGATAATCTTTGACACACACATTCTGTCAATTTAAAATCTTCTTTCCTAGAATCCAATGAAGTTGATGCTTTCGTATATTACTGTTAATGTGATCATACTTACCATTAATGATATACCGGTTGGGTTTTCTGAATTTACCGAATTCTGATTCTGTGCACACATATTCTTGCGATTTATTATTTATTTTTGATAGAATCTAATGAAATTGAAGCTTCCATATTGTTAATGATAAAAAAGGCATATCCTTACCAGGAGCACATGTTCTTTACAGATGGCAGAGCGCCATCTGGTGGAACAGAAATCAACTAAACATTGCTTTAGCCTGTTCCCTGATATTTGACCAACCTAATTCCTTGATAAATCAAGAAAAGCCATCCACGAACGCGTTTCGCGCTGTTGGCTATTGATACCTGACCTTTTTATTTCTTTTCTATTATTCTTTCATTGCTAATGTGTGATAATACTTACAATCAATGATATACTAGTTGGACTCTCTTTTTTTTATCAATTTACCGAACACTGATTCTGTGCACACACATTCTGTCAGCTTCATATATTCTTTGGTAGAATCCAATGAAATTGAAGCTTCCATATTGTTGATCATATGATAATACTTACCAATAATGATATGCCTGTTGGTTTTTTCTGAATTTACGGAATTCTGATTCTGTGCACACACATTCTGTCAATTTCAAATCTTCTTTCCTAGGATCAAAGGAAGTTGAAGCTTGCGTATATTACTGGGGATATGATCATACTTACTATTAATGATATACTAGTTGACTCTTTTCTCAATTTTACCGCGAACGCTGATGCAGTGCACACTCATTCTGTCATTTTTATATATCCTTTGCTTAATCCAATGAAATTAAAGCTTTCGTATTGTTAATGACGATCATGCTATCAATAATATACTGGTTGAATTGCTTTAGTTTGCCAAACGATGATGCTGCGATAAGTCAATGGTTTAATTTTGTATATGAATATGCAATGATGTAAGTTATTTTACTTGGGAAATGAACTTTTGCATATACATTAAAAAACTTCACTGTAGTCAGCCGCAATGGAACTGAATTTATGGTTCACTTTATATCCATTTGAATTAAAAATTATGATTATTATGGGACACACACACTTGAAATTAGGTTCGAAACTTGAGTTAGTTCTTAGTTTATTATTAATTAAATGGAATTGGGGATTATTTTAGGTTTGTTATAAGAGAAGATTCGTAATTGCCCGGTTCATTTTTTGCGGGTTTTTACTGTATAATGTGATTTTAAAAAATATATTATAAAAATTGTCTATTTTTGAGACAATATATAGAATTTCAAATCAAAATACGATATATTTAAACCGAAAAACATCTATTTCCATATCAGTTCTTTATTCTTTTAAAACACGTTTCTTGAGGGACATCCTTCATAGTTAATAATATTCAAAAATGAGAAAAATCTCTCATAAATTTGATTAATTTAAATAATATTATAAAACCTTTCTTTTTTTTTAGAAAAATTATAAACATTTGTGTTTTACTTGAACTTTCAAATATTTTTTAACATCAAAAAGTGATACTCCTGTTGAAGGGCTGATAAGTCCGAAAGCTTGAAAATAAAAATATATACAAGAAACTTAGCCCTGGAAGCTTTATTTATTAAATCAAAAGTATATATTTATATTTTAATTATTTAAATGTATTATAAAGTTATTAGGATGCTCTCTCTTCGGCGTCGGCCTCCATCCCGAGGAGATGAAGATCACAAGTATGGCGAAGGCTACCATCTACAAGTACCATCTTGGTCTTGAGTTGGGTAATGCCAGCCAACACCTAGACCTGCCCACTCTGTGGGAAAGAACTCTCGCAGTCCACCGGTGGCGGAGTCGTTCCCGCGGTTGGCGACACCAATAAAGAACTTGTATATATTTTTGTATATATGTATATTTGTCAATTATTATATGTATTTACACTTATTTATTCATATATATTTATCATTACATGATCTTATTTACTCATATAGATGTATTTAACCTTATATAACCATGTATGAGCGATGTAATAAAGATGTTTAAATCTCAATCTCTCTCTAAAATGATCGTTTCCAACGTCACAACAATGGGTCAGCCAGTTGGAAGATTGTGAGAGGAGGCAAGCCTGCTGTTGGACTCTGAAAATATTTGATTCCTCAGATATTGTGACTTCTCCCATCCCTAACTTAGATAGAGTCCATTGCATCAGCAGACCAGTTACTGGCTGAGCTTGGACCATCTATCTTGATTGAATCATTCTAAACAACAAAAAAACACATGTATTATGATGCATTAGCGCGCCATCTGTTATCAAAATTCAAAACTATTATAGACGCGTATGATTCTTTTTTAAATAAACAATTTCTACTGTCCTTACTGCAATGTACCCTCCCATTAAATTTTTCATTGCAGTAAGGACAGTAGAAATTGTTTATTTTAAAAAAGAATCATACGCGTCTATAATAGTTTCGAATTTAAAAAAAAAACATGTAGTTTGGGCGTACCTGAGCGAATTCGATGATTCACTTTTGCCAGAAAGGAGAAAAGAGCTCGTAATGGAGACGAAACGCCACTATAAACAAAGGTTAACAGGCTGTGGAGGTATCTCCTGGGTTGTATGGAAACCCTTTGTCATAACATTTCACACACCCACTCCCTATCTCTCTCAATATAAATTTACATTTAGAAAGGGTCAAAATGCTTTTAATTACAGGAGACTAACATATATAAATTTTCCTCTAAAAGCATTGGGGGATTTTGAGAAAAATACCATTTTTGGTCTTAATCCCATGTCACCAAAAGTCAAAACTAGACTTAAAAGACACTAACAAACAAACAACATAAATAAATATTACAATAAAAAATTATACATATCAATGAAAATTATGATTTTTTAAAATAGATCAATTCATAAATAGATATTTAATTAAAATGGTATACATTGGAACAAAAATAATCTATTTATACCAATATTTCAGCTGGCTGAATGCCAACCTTTTTCAAGGTACAATAACGTATTTATTACAGCCAACTGAAATATTGATAAATACATTATTTTTTGACCCAATACCTTTTAATTAAAGAAAATGATTAGGCTGTTTCAACGAAAAAATAAATGAGAGGATTCATGTGATATACGTGTAATTGAAAAGAGTTTTATGGTACCTAATGTAAACATTTTGTCAGATAATCATGGCAGAGAAGGCCTGAGAGACGATCTGAGAGAATGATGATGGGCTGGGCAGGGCAGCCTTCTTCAGGTGGAACTCCAAAAAGGGAGTTACACACCTTTAGAAGAACAGTGATGTTTGATGGCTTGTGTTTTATCGATATGAAATAAACATTCCCCCGTTCTTCTTTATTTATTTCAACACACAAAACGCGATACGGCTAGGGATACTTGCGTCGATTTATATTTTTTAAACAGAAACAGTTATAAACATATTATACAAGAAAAGGTAATCAAAATAAAAAAGAGATACAATAATATATATTAGAAACCTGAACCTTTCAGGTTAGAAAGATAATCATAAATATATCTACAAATATAGTTAAATATGTGATAATTCTCTTTGTTATTTACAATTTATTCTTGAAATTTATTACTAGATATTTGATATATTTTTAGTATAAAGCAGTTCGATCACTTACAAGTTGCCCAGTTTGATGCTGCTATCCTCACTGAAGCAAGAATCGAGAGGGCCTTTTAGGAAATTTATCCCCTGACACGAAATTCGATTTGTATATAGAAGCAAAAGTCTGCTAATATTGAATTTAAGTCTCAAAATTTCACCACATTTTGTATACCCCTTTACGTAAAACATACAAAACCAAACTAACCCTGGAAAAAATGTTGAGTCATGCAGGATACGAAAACTCGATGGCTTTTCCCTAACCCCTCTGTTGCTCAATTGCCAGAACATCCGTTTTTTTGAGCAAAAAGGTCGCGAGTTCAACCCATGACATGATTTGGCAACAAACGGGGCTGCTGAGAGTGGGTTGCTCGCAAGAGATGCAAGAGGCTATTGAAGGTAGAGATGTTCTGGCAGCCCTTCCTGACAAAGAGACGATGTTCAGCCCTTCCTGACAAAGAGACGGTATTCAGCCCTTCCTTGACAAAGAGACGGTGTTCAGCCCTTCCTGACAAAGAGACGATGTTCAGCCCTTCCTGACAAAGAGACGGTATTCAGCCCTTCCTTGACAAAGAGCCGGTGTTCAGCCCTTCTTGACAGAGAGACGGTGTTCAGCCCTTCCTTGACAAAAAGACGGTGTTCAGCCCTTCCTTGACAGAGAGACGGTGTTCAGCCCTTCCTTGACAAAAAGACGGTGTTCAGCCCTTCCTTGACAAAGAGACGGTGTTCAGCTCTTCCTGACAAAGAGACGGTGTTCAGCCCTTCCTTGACAAAAAGACGGTGTTCAGCCCTTCCTTGACAAAGAGACGGCGTTCAGCCCTTTCTTGACAAAGAGATGGTGTTCAGCCCTTCCTTGACAAAGAGACGGTGTTCAGCCCTTCCTTGACAAAAAGACGGTGTTCAGCCCTTCCTTGACAAAAAGACGGTGTTCAGCTCTTCCTGACAAAGAGACGGTGTTCAGCCCTTCCTTGACAAAAAGACGGTGTTCAGCCCTTCCTTGACAAAGAGACGGCGTTCAGCCCTTTCTTGACAAAGAGATGGTGTTCAGCCCTTCCTTGACAAAGAGACGGTGTTCAGCCCTTCCTTGACAAAGAGATGGTGTTCAGCCCTTCCTTGACAAAAAGACGGTGTTCAGCTCTTCCTTGACAAAAAGACGGTGTTCAGCCCTTCCTGACAAAGAGACGGTGTTCAGCCCTTCCTTGACAAAAAACGGTGTTCAGCCCTTCTTTGACAAAAAGACGGTGTTCAGCCCTTCCTTGACAAAAAGACGATATTCAGCCCTTCCTTGACAAAGAGACGGTGTTCAGCCCTTCCTTGACAAAAATACGGTGTTCAGCCCTTCCTTGACAAAGAGACGGTGTTCAGCCCTTCCTTGACAAAAAGACGGTGTTCAGCCCTTCCTTGACAAAAAGACGGCGTTCAGCCCTTCCTTGACAAAGAGACGGTGTTCAGCCCTTCCTTGACAAAAAGACGGTGTTCAGCCCTTTCTTGACAAAGAGACGGTGTTCAGCCCTTCCTTGACAATAAGACGGTATTCAGCCCTTCCTTGACAAAGAGACGGCGTTCAGCCCTTCCTCGACAAAGAGACGGTGTTCAGCCCTTCCTTGACAAAGAGACGGTGTTCAGCCCTTCCTTGAAAAAGAGACGGTGTTCAGCCCTTCCTTGACAAAGAGACGGCGTTCAGCCCTTTCTTGACAAAGAGACGGTGTTCAGCCCTTCCTTGACAATAAGACGGTGTTCAGCCCTTCCTGACAAAGAGACGGTGTTCAGCCCTTCCTGACAAAGAGACGGTGTTCAGCCCTTCCTTGACAAAGAGACGGCGTTCAGCCCTTTCTTGACAAAGAGACGGTGTTCAGCCCTTCCTTGACAATAAGACGGCGTTTCAGCCCTTCCTGACAAAGAGACGGTGTTCAGCCCTTCCTGACAAAGAGACGGTGTTCAGCCCTTCCTTGACAAAGAGACGGTGTTCAGCCCTTCCTTGACAAAAAGACGGTGTTCAGCCCTTCCTTGACAAAGAGACGGTGTTCAGTCCTTCCTTGACAATAAGACGGTGTTCAGCCCTTCCTCGACAAAAAGACGGTGTTCAGCCCTTCCTTCACAATAAGACGGTGTTCAGCCCTTCCTTGACAAAGAGACGGTGTTCACCCCTTCCTTGACAATAAGACGATGTTCCGCCCTTCCTTGACAAAGAGACGGTGTTCAGCCCATCCTTGACAATAAGACGGTGTTCAGCCCTTCCTTGACAAAAAGACGGTGTTCAGCCCTTCCTGACAATAAGATGGTGTTCAGCCCTTCCTGACAAAGAGACGGTGTTCAGCCCTTCCTTGACAAAGAGACGGTGTAAGCCCTTCCTTGACAATAAGACGGTGTTCAGCCCTTCCTGACAAAGAGACGGTGTTCAGCCCTTCCTTGACAAAGAGACGGTGTTGAGCCCTTCCTTGACAAAGAGACGGTATTCAACCCTTCCTTGACAAAGAGACGGCGTTCAGCCCTTCCTTGATAAAGATACGGTGTTTAGCCCTTCCTTGACAAAGAGACGGTGTTCAAAAAATGAGTGGGAATTCGAAATTTCTAAGCGCTAAATGTTGGTGGAACGACTGGTCACATTGTTACCTTCAATCATCAACACAGACATCATCATCAATAAATAAATACCTTAGTTATAAATTGGTCATACCTAATTCTATATATTTAGTTGTTAAAACGATATATCAATCTAAATAATTGTGTGTGTTGTGTGTGTGTGTAAAAAGTTTATTTATTCAATAAAAATGGCAAATCTTCAAGTGTTAGCTCACCATCAGACCAATTGTTTCGCGAATTCCTACAACATATATATATTTTTAAAATATGCATATATTTGATTTCTAGTTATTTTATTGTTCCAATATTTCGAGGGACAACTCGCCTCTCTTTTTCGAGGATGTTTGTGTTTTTAACTAAAACATGCGAGCATGCGTACACCACTCTCGTTCTACAAGGCCAATGAAAGAATTGTATCTTTGATTTAAATATTGCATTCAGTATATATACAGCTAATAATTATATTTAATATTATAGATTATTATTATTTTATCTATGAAAGAGAGAGAGAGAGATTTATATACAACAGTGTAAATAATTGTGTGCACACATATTAATTCTAAATTAATGAAAATTTGGAAAGCAAAATAAATGAGTAAATATAGCCTAGTGGACATGGCATCTGCCCGGTAAGCGGAACACTGTGGGTTCGATTCCCATCCTTGGACACTTTATTTTTCCGTTTATCATTACTCTTCACAATTCACCCCTTTCATACCTCACCCAAAAGGTTAGAAATAATCGTTATTTCTCCTTGAAATAAATTTTGAATTTTCGCTGAAAAGAAACATATGCGGGATAGTATTTCAAATGTCGTTTTACAAATATATATATAGAGGTGTAGGAGGTATTGGCCTGATGATGAGCTAACACTTGAAACATTTTCATTTTTATTGAATAAAGAAACCTTTTGCAATTATTTTGATTGATAAATAGCGTTTTAAATCCTTTGCAATTATTTCACAATCTAACTTAATATTTAGTTGTTGTTTGTATTTTTGTTTGTGTTGCCCGAGTGTAATATTACGTTAGCCTGTAAAAATTAAATTAAATACTTTATAGGTAAGTTTATTATAAATACTTGTATGTTTAAAAAAAAACACCGGGACTTTTCTATAGCATAATACAATATAATACGGCTTATGATTGTAGAACGACGTTTGACAATTATCCCGCAAATAATTCTTTTGAAAGAAAAATTGAAATTTATTTTAAGAAGAAATAACGATTATTTCTATCCTTAGGGATGAAGTATGAAAGGAGGAATTGTGAAAAGTAATAATATAGCATCTTGTATTGTGTGGATTTGCCACTAAATATATTTTAATTTTTAATAATTGATAGATGAAAATACATTTTAAAAAAAGCTTTTATTTAAATGCACTAAAAATAAAAAAATATATTGCATTTTCTATCATTGAGCAATTAGATGTATCTGAGTGAAAATAAAAGCGGCGGGAGAAGATCATCATGAATTTCGAACCTAATGTGATTTAATATGTAGCAACTGATTAGCGATCTTTATAAGTGTTTGTTATATTTTTACCTCTTCTCTCAATATGATCGTCCCCCGCCGCTTTTATTTTCACTTAGATACATCTCATTGCTCAATGACAGAAGATACAGGATTTTAGTTTTTTTTCTTTTTATTGCATTTAAATAAAAGCGCTTTTTTAAAAATTATTATATATATTAATTATTAAAAGTTAGTTTTTAGTCATTAATTTATAAAACTTAGAATCAAAAGTTCACTGGGAATTAGGCCTTAAGTAAACGCAAGCCTGTTCGCGGCGGATTGGTCAATTCCTTGTAGGGGCGTAACATAAGATTTGAAAAGAAATATAGAAATTTGTTCATTTCTGGCCACTCCGACCACCCAGAAGTCTGAGAATTTGTACCCTTGCATTGTTCGTTGTATTGAGTGAGTGTTAGAAGTTTTATACTTCTATGTGATCTGGAAGTATATTAAAATTAATTTACAAAATTTGAAAGGCAATTTGAAAATTTGTCCATTTCCGATCACCCTGACAACCCAGAAGTCTGAATATTTGTCAACTTGCATTGTCATCGGGTTCTGAAAAGTGTACCAAATTTCGGATTCCTACATGCTCTAAAAGTATATTAAAAATCGATTGCAAGATTTGTGGACAGACAGTCAGGGAAGCAAGTTGAATAAAAATTAAAAAAATCGCAATATATATATTGGGGCATTCGTAAGGTTCTGCGTTTTTCAAAGACAAATTTAAGATAGCATTCTGAGAAAGGTAAAAAAAAAAACCTGATTAGGGCCAGCGCTTCGGTGACCTTTTCTATCTATCGGGCAGCTGCAAAATCTTCTTATCGTCGAAGGTCCTGGGTTTGTTGGCCAATCGAGGTGGGTTTTGACATCGTCCAAAGAACCACACTGTACAGTACATTTTGTAGGGATTGAAATAAATAAAGTCCGAGGGAGATAGATCAGGCGAGTATGGGGGATGAAATAAGCATCCCATCCATAGTGCCGGATATAACTACGAATGTCCATAGACAGCCTGGCGATGTCATGATGGAACACAATGCCATTGGTCAGTTCTGGTTGTTTTACTTCACAATATTTCTTCAGATATCTGCTATTATGTAATGAAATACCCGGGGTGGACCAAAGACTAGCCCATGGAAGGTTCTTTGGGCACAGTATCAGCCCCAGAGTAACACATGGTCGTTGATATACATACGAGGAGATGAAGAGGATGGCGGAGGACCGGGAAGTATGGAGATACCATGTGGCCCACCCTCAGTATAGGAAGGCACTGAAGGAGGGAAGTATGGAGATGCCATGGGGCCTACCCTTAGTAGAGGAAGGCACTGAAGGAGGGAGATATGGAGAGACCATGTGTCCCACCCTCAGTAGAGGAAGGCATTGAAGGAGGGAGATATGGAAAGACCATGTGGCCCACCCTCAGTAGAGAAAGGCACTGAAGGAGGGTGAAATGGAGATGCCATGTGGCCTACCCTTAGTAGAGGAAGGCACTGAAGGAGGGAGATATGGATATGCCATGTGGCCTACCCTTAGTAGAGGAAGGTACTGAAGGAGTGAGATATGGAGAGACCATGTGGCCTACCCTTAGTAGAGGAAGGCACTGAAGGAGGGAGGTATAGAGAGACCATGTGGCCCACCCTCAGTAGAGGAAGGCACTGGAGGAGGGAGATATGGAGATGCCATGTGGCCTACCCTTAGTAGAGGAAGGCACTGAAGGAGGGAGATATGGATATGCCATGTGGCCTACCCTTAGTAGAGGAAGGCATTGAAGGAGGGAGATATGGAGATGCCATGTGGCCTACCCTTAGTAGAGGAAGGCACTGAAGGAGGGAGATATGGAGAGACCATGTGGCCCACCCTCAGTAGAGGAAGGCATTGAAGGAGGGAGATATGGAGAGACCATGTGGCCCACCCTCAGTAGAGGAAGGCATTGAAGGAGGGAGATATGGAGAGACCATGTGGCCCACCCTCAGTAGAGGAAGGCATTGAAGTAAGGAAAGATTTGGAAGTAATTTTTATCCGAATTGATGGTCTCTCAGATGGAAAGATTCAGACTTCTCTTATGATCTTACAACACACATCACTTTCTACGGGTGCAACTCACTTATGGAAACTGTTGTTGGAGCATCGCCAAGCTTAATCCACGATAGATTCCGCACATATCTGTTCTAAAGGATTTATCTTCCATCTGATATAATCATACGTTTCATTAATTAATCAATGAAGATACTTTTAAAAATATATTTTATTAAAATGCACTAAAAAGAATAATATAAATAATGCAAAGCTACCACGCAATTGAAAAATTAGCTTTATTTGAGTTCAAATAAAACTGACGGGGGATGATCATCATATATTGAGTGAAGAGGTAAAATATTCAGACAAAAGAGAAATTTGGCTAAGTGACAAAGCCTAGGATGTTATAGGCATAACAATCCTTGCATCCCCTTTTTTGACCCCCTGTTCCAATTTCAAATCAAATATATATTATAAATATTCAGAAGAGAAATTTATCTCAGTCAATAGACCGAATTATAAATATTCAGTAAAACATAAAAGCATACTAAGTGAAGCTCAGTTTCTCTATTAAATCACATTAAGTTTGAAATTCATGATGACCGTCTCCCGCCTCTTTTATTTTGACTTCGTATAAATCCAATTGTTCAACAGCGGTAGCTGAAATATTTATTTTCTACTTTCTAGTACATTTTAATAAAAATATTTTCATTTAAACATATTTTAAATTAATTAATTCTTGCCATTTTATATATGAACTCCGCCTTTGCCGGTCCCAAGCCCGGATGAAAAAGGAGGAGGGGGAGCAGTAACAAGCTCACTAAAAAACCTGGGCTCAGCTGGCCCGGCTGATAGTACCCTGTAAGGGCTCCTAATCCAGGGATACAGGATGAGCAGCGTTTGTACTCCATGTTAGGAGCGGCTGCACATGGTGTCTGTTCCTCATGTCAGAGGCGTCCATTTATTTTGGAGTTAAGTCGGCCTGCCACTGAGTAGTGCTCCCAGTCTTAATGACAAAGGCAGACGCATCTACTTCACCCAGTCATGATGGTTGTCAAACAAGCTTGATACCCTAATATGATTGAGTGGAGATAAGAAAGAAGAATATTTTATACAAATAATTCAAAATTTACAAATTTATCATAAATCTATTTTTTTTTAAAGCTGGATTCTCTTCTCTAGTCTATTCCTGACCACCACGACCACCAAGAAGCCTGAAATTTTGTAAACTTACAATGTTAGTAGGAATGAACTATTCTATAAAATATCAGACCTATGTGGTCAGGAAGTATATTAAAATTGATCACAAAATTCGAAAGGAAATAAATAAAAAAATAGATAAAGATACAACACCATCGCTTTAGCAAATTCGGAATGCCTCCCGCTGGAAATTATAGTTTTGGGCTATGGGCAGTCACTTTGCCTGCTGCTAGGTACCTATCGGAAGATTTTACACATCCCTTGTGGATCCCGAGAAATCCGCCCTGAAGTTACGAAGGCTATAAACAGAGAAAAGATGGTCTCCAAAATAGACATTCTGAATTTTCCAAAGCTGGTTTTCTGGATTTGTCACAGGTGCGATTCTGCTAGAGCACAGAAAGGAAAACGGATGGATAACAAATGGATGACAAATGGTTTTGCATCGATTTTGACGGGGGAAGTGTTTTTCTCTCCTATGTCTCTTTAGCCCGGGGAGAAGATCATTCTGGAAGAGTTCCTCGACCGCATCATAGTGAGTGTTAGAGACGACTATATAAGCCAGAATCTGACCGAAAGCAAGGAAACTTGTGAAGCTGATGAATTCTTGACGTCCCTTTACTGAGTAGAATCAGTTTGGTGTGTAAATAATTTGAATCGATTTTAATGTTTTTAATTATTTTTTTGGTTGATATTTTTGTTGACTGAGAGTGTTAATTAATTAAAGATAATTATTAAAATTGTGTCTCTCATATGTGATCCTTTACATTTGCAGTTTTATTTAGAGCGTTTATCAATTAAAGAAATGTCACGTGGAAACGGTATTAGTCAATAGCAAGTTTCATATGTCCATAGATCCATGTATACACCCACGTTTCGGTGTGGAGGAGTGATATAAACTGTCTACGTTCACGACCCGGGATCGTATCCCGCATTGGACTTCTTTTTCTATAGAAACATTTATTCCATAGTCCCCGATTCTTGGGGAAGTCCAACCCCACAAGTAAATACAAGTAACAAAACGGGTTTCAGGCACACTTGTAATCGCAAAATTCAAACTGCTTTCTACATTCATTCCATATAAATACAAGGTATGATCATTAAATTCGGGGAATTGGGTCATAAAATATTTATTAGATGAATATATACAAAAATGGTTAATATTCCTCAAAATACTGTCCGAGGGAATCTATACAGCGTTTCATTCTTTTTTTCCCAGTACCGGAAGCACCCAGAAAATTCGTCAGAAGTAATGCCCCTCAAAACGCTCAGCGATTTTTCCTTTATGGCATTAACGGTATCAAATCTTTGTCCTTTTAGAACTGACTTCATTCTAGGAAAGAGAAAGAAGTCATTTGGTGCTGAATCGGACGAGTACGTGGGATGAGGCATTGTCAACATGCTATTTTCAGTCAAAAAAGCACCCACGGAAAGAGCTCTGTGTGCTGGGGCGTTATCGTGATGAAGCATTTTTTGGA
The DNA here is from genome assembly GCA_030710605.1 of Cordylochernes scorpioides. Classification (NCBI taxonomy): domain Eukaryota; kingdom Metazoa; phylum Arthropoda; class Arachnida; order Pseudoscorpiones; family Chernetidae; genus Cordylochernes; species Cordylochernes scorpioides. Next base: position 55,292,008 of record CP092864.1, read on the forward strand.
ACAAATTTCGAAAACTTTCAAGTCCAAGAACCTCAGTCAATATTTTTTGACACGTTCCATATGAATCCCCTTGTTGGAGATAAAAAAAAGAGTTTAGAAATTAAATAATAGGCAAATGAATAATTTAAATAATCCTTGTCTCTAACTATTGAAATTACTGTAGTGATAGGCAGGTGTTGTTCTGGAGGAAATGATCAGCTGGACTTGATGATTTTAAACATATGAGGTTTTATTCTACAATGATAACATACAAAAAATGAACTAATTTCGATCCAAACAATCCCGAACTATTAGGGTAAGCTTGCTTCAGCTTCTTTAACTGCTCTTTTCTCCACTTCAGCTTTTTCACTTTCTTCAATGGACTTTTTCTTCTTTACCTTTAATTCTTCTCCGACTTTATCTTCTTCTACTTTAACTCTATCTTCTTTACCTTTAATTATTATTTAACTTTATCTTCATTCTTCTTTAACTTTATCTTCTTTTACTTTTAATTATTCTTCTTTACCTTTAATTCTTCTTTAACTTTATCTTCTTTTACTTTAACTTTATCTTCTTTTACTACTAAACCTCTGCGCCACTCTACCCTCTCCTCCTGTGACTATGCCCTGTCCTCTCCTAATCTCCAACTCTCACTCTCCCCCGATCTCATACCTTTTTCGCCGGCTTTTATAGTCGTATAAGGTCACGTGGACGGACTCTGTGGCGCATCCCGTGATGCCCGCCATCTAGAGTCGTTTTCCCCGAATCAAAAATTAAAAATTATATATTTCCAACACCCCTGTTTCTTCTACTAGTTCTCTGATCGTTGTCCTAGTGTTAAAGCACCAATTTTTGGGTCAGTTCTACATGATTTTCCAAAGGAGGTCTTCCCTGGCGTGCCTCATCTTGGGTTGACTCTCTACCAGATTTGAAACGGGCAAACCACTTAAACGTTTTTGATTGTGATAAGGCTGCCTCCCCGAACGCCAATTTCAACATTTGAAACATTCCTGACGCCGTTTTTTCCTAATTTTTGACAAAACTATATGCATACCCTTTGTTCACTTTTAAGATCCATTGTAAAAAAACGCCGCGCCTTTGTTTCTTTTCTTTAAAAAATGCTTATAAAATTCTTATTATTTGAGATATCGAAAAGATATAAATATTTTCTAGTAGAACAAGGTCTCGTGATTATGATTATAATTTTTATTTTTCGAAAACTCTTTCAAAAACTCTTTTTTTGACTAATTCCCCGAACTTTTTGATCATACCTTGTACATGTGGTGTGTTTGCAGTAAAAGCGGTCTCCAAACCCACCATGATTATCATGGCCTGTACTTGTGATAAGTAACAACACAACAGCAACATGTATAGGCCCTTTTCTCCTCTTGGTTTCAATGACTCGCCCTCCAACTCAAAGAGAAGTTATCCGAAATTTTGTATGACTTACTTCTAAATTTACATAGCAATGTACGCTCAGGGACAAAACTTAAGGAAGTGGAAAGTCTTTAATATCACCGGTTATCTGATTTTTTTATGAATTCAGAAGAAATTTTCTTCACACTTGGTTATATCGTGTGTCTTCAATAAAGGCCACTGTGTATTAAATATCTTTCAAAGTTATTGTCCCGATATACATGCTAAAAGGTATAACTTTCTTAATTCTTTTTCATGGATCTAAAGGCTCCCGTAGGATTCCATGAAATCAAAGATTAGAAGATTAGAAAATACACTAAAAAAAAAAAAATAGACAAAACTTAAGGAAGTTGAACATTTTAGTATGTATATCGGAATTCGAACAATCAGAGTTATATAAAGGTCACTGTGTATTAAATACTTTTCAGAGTTAAAGACACACGAGATAATCAATTGTAAACAAAATTGTCTCTGTCTCCTTTAAAAAATAATAGACGACTGGCGCCATCAAATATTTTCCATTTCCTTAAGTTTTGTTCATGAGTGTACTGACTAGATCAAATATAAGCACAATCAAACCTGTCACAAAAATATTAGACTAGACAGTGTACAGGCTACATTGCTCTATATACAGCAGCGGTGACAAAGGCGTCATATTAATTGTATATAGTATATCATTAATTATAAAGGCATATATTGGATCAAAATATCATTTATTTCACCAATATTTATAAATATTTATAATACACCAATATATAATATATATGTAATATACCAATGTTTATAAAAAGGCATATATTGGATCGAAATATCATTTATAAATATTGGTAAAATAAATGATATTTTGATCCAATATATGCCTTTTTAATTAAAGATTTATTTATAGATTGCTCTATTTTTTCAAATAGTATTTCATGCATTTATTGTTGCACAAATTTTAATCCGCCCTTCATTTATTCAAAATACTCTATGATATTTAATATTTATTTAAAACAGATTATTTAGATTATCATCATTTTTTAATAGTTTCATTCCTTTTATAATATTTTATTGTACATATATCTTGATTGATTTTTGGAGCGAGAGAGGACCTAGACGAAGACTGCGGATCACGACCTACGAGGAAGAAAACGAATAAATAAACGCAATAACTTTAAAAGATAATTCATTTTTATTTACTTTTATTTATTTACTTTTATTTATTTGCTTTGAGTATGGAAACCCGCTCGGGAAACGTGTATAACACAAGAAGGAAGAAACCAAGGTCGACGATAGTGCAAAGCTGCAACTTGGTGTAACAATATATAATTATCTTTTTTAAAATAGTTCAGACTATGCACTTTTGCATGTATTGACAAGATGGCAATAAAATAATTCTAATTGTCAAATTGGCGATATGCGGCACCAGTCTGGGTCAATAATCAAATGAAGTCAGTTCAGCAAACTCAGGGCATTGTCCTCTGATGTCTCTTAAACCTAACTAACCTTACACCGGGGTTTTTTACTGAGAACGAAATGTCTGTATCTTTAGGTTACTGTGGTCAAATTGTCCCTTATAAATGGACAATTATATATTACCATATATTTGATACATGTGAGCTCACCATCCGTTATATGAAATTAACAGTACTTTAAGCATGTATGATTCTTCATATAATTAAACAATTTTATACTACCCTTACTATAATGAAAAAGTAATGGGAGGGCCTGGCTCATCAGTGATTTTTTTTTATTTAAGAATTGCAGAATACACGCTATATCCACAAAATCGGATATTTGCGTGTGAAATATATACATTTAAATGAAAAGAAAAAGTAGTTTAAAGAGATATATATACATATTTACATATCAGTATTGATTACATTAGTAGTCACTTATTTAGTTAAGTACATTCTGCAGAATTTGTTGAATCTTTGGTGTATGTCCTTAGTGTAGACCAGATGTTGCATATGAACCCAGATGAACCCTCCTAGCAATTAATGAGACAGAACCTCCCATTAATTTTTCATTACAGTAACGGCAGTAGAACATTGTTTAATTTTAAGACGAATCATATATGCTTTAAATATTTTCAATACTTTATATTATAAATTATTCCCTTATTTTACCCTTTGATTTAATCAACAACAACAACAAAAACCTTTATTAAGACACTATTGTCTTACAAGGGGATTCCCCATAAAGGTTATATATGTACATGAGTGAGGAGGAAAAGCAATTTAGAGAGGAGGGGGAGCAATCAGCCGTTGTCTGTTGAGTTGAGCACTTCTTCCCTCATTTTATCTATCGCCTTGAAAATTTTTAAATATTCATAATCAAATGTTTTATCCAGCAGGAGAGTAGTAAACATTTTATATTTATGTTGTTCATTATAGTGAGTTAGCCCCGAAATTTTGCGAATTTCCAGTCTCTTTTCCTGTAGGAATGGGCAATGGAATATATAATGGACCAAACACTTTAATTCTATATACAGTTACGAGCGTCATGCGTGGCCTCTGTCACGGTTTGCTTTTCTTTTGGAATGGCGCCCTCCTATTGGTCGGCTACGATCACGCCACCTTTGCCCCCCCCCCCCCCCCCCATTTCTGTAACTATTGTGTTGGAGCGGGTCGCTCCTTAAATAAATGCATATATTAGTTAATAACCAAATGGAATCCTCTCTTTCTTTTTCCCAGTAAGAGACGCCTACGGAAGCCAACAGTACATAGACAGATAAAGCACATAGGCTATAGTTATTAACTAAAATATGCATTTATTTAAGGCGCCAATTTATAATTGTAACAAATAGTATTTGAATCAAAACATTCAATCGGGTAAAACACGGGCGTTGCCCGGGTCATTCGGCTAGTCTATATATATAAAATTGAATGTCTGTGTGTCTGTGTGTGTGTGTGTGTGTGACAATTTGACAATTAAAAAATATTTATTGTCATCTTAGACAATATTACATCAATCAATCAAAGAGAGAGCGAAAGAGAGGAAAAATAAAAAAAAAATTACAAAAAGAAAGAATGAAAGATTTACATATATATTACATATATTTTACAAGGGGGATGAAGATAGGAAACCTCGACGCTGGAGGGTCCTGGACCAGGCGATGAGCGGGTCCTCCACCGCTTCTCCGAGCCCAACCTGGACAAAGTAGCGATAAATTCGCAACTTTGCCGACGCCAGGATGGAAAGGGCGTCGTCCTCAAGACCGGACCCGCCGAAGATCCAAGCCTGCAGGTCAGGGGGCCGCCCTATGATGTTGAAGGCCTCTCTGATGAGAGGCCTGATGGAACGGCAGCACCAGTAACGGTGGCCGAGGGAGCGGTCGATGGACCCGCAGGCAGGACAGGAGGGGCCGACCGAGGCAGGATGGGCCGGATGGGGCAGGGCGTGGAGGGCCAACTTGAGGGCCGCGTCGGCCTCGTGGCCCGAGTAGGCGCAGCGCCGCAGCGAGGCCCAGTCGATCCTAGATGGAAGTGGACCGATGGTGGGCGACCATCTCGAGGTGAACCTTGAGATGGGCGTGGCGGCGAGGCGCGGGCGATCCAGGGCCCGTCGGGCCGAGCGGGTCGTGAGGCCGTTGAGGAACGGCGTAGCCGTCCCTCGCAGCACCACGGCCGCAGCTAAAGAGCTAGATGAGGGTGCAGACTCCGCCCCGAAGCCCACGGCGTTCTCGGAGGTCAGCCTCCGACAGAAGGCGCCCAGGGCCGCGGCGTCAGCCAGGGCCGAGCGCGTAGGTCGGGCGGTGAGGTGGCCCTCCGCAAGAAGGTCCCGGACTCGGGCTCCGCGCCAGCGGGCAGGGGCCAGGAGGTCGGGAGGGCGGAGGAACCGGCAGCCGCCGATGATGTTGAGGTCCAGTAGCTGAGCCGTGGGGACCGCCCGATGGTTGAGGCCCAGGATGTTGGAGGCCTCCTCCCACAGCTTCAGCAGCCGGAGACGGCGGGGCTGGAGACGGGTGCCGTCCGGTGGAGGGTGGATCCAGGCCTCACCGCTTTCTACCAGCCAGCTGAAGGCATTTCTGCCCCCGCGGAGCGCGACCTGCACCCCCTTGAGGCAGGCGAGCTGGAGCTGGGTCGCGAGGTCGAGGAGGCCGAGGCCTCCGATGGCAACTGGCCTCGCCATGACATCGGCGGGAAGCCACGCCGTGTGGTCCTGTCCCCCAGACGAATCTCGCCAGTCGGGCCTGCAGCTTGGCGATGGTTGGGGGTGATGGTAGGTAGCCATGCAGGTGGTGCTGGATGACAGAGCCCACCAGCGTGTTCGCCGCTCTTGCTCGCCCGACGAGGGAGAGGCCGCGGGTGAAGGGCGTCCATTTGCGGCATGCATTCTCCAGGAGATGCTGCTCCCGGTGGGCGACGGTGCTCCTGGGGGCGATGTCGAGCCCGAGGACCCTGATGGAGGTGGTCGACCAGGAGGCGCCGAGAGGGGAGTCGCCGCGGTTGCGCCAGGCGCCGCACCAGAGGCCAGCGCTCTTCCGGAGGTTCACGCCAACTCCGGAGGCCTGCTTGTATTCTTCGAAGACGGTCGCCACCCGTTCGAAGTCTCCGTCGCGATGAAATAGGAGGACGATGTCGTCGGCGTAAGCGATGACATTGCCCACGCCGAGGGTCAACTCCAGGCGACGTAGCAGCGGCCCCGTGGCGATGCTGAAGAGTGCGGCGCTTACGGCGCAACCCTGTCTGAGGCCGTTGAGAAGGGGGAAGGCTGTTGTATGAAAGCCTCCGGCCCGGATGGTGGCGTCCGCCCCGGCGTAGAGGATGTTAATCCAGGCCATGAAGGCCGGCGGGAGGCGGAGGGATGTTAGCAGGGACTCCAGGAAGCCGCGGTCCAATGAGTCAAAGGCGGACTCTAGGTCGACGCCCATGACGGCCAGCGGCGAGCCCAGGGCGGTGGCCTCCTCGATGGCGTCCGTCACCATGGCGATGTTCCATGACGGGGACCTCCCGGGGACGGCGTATGTTTGGCATTCCGGCACCAGGGTCCGCAGGTGGGGCTTGAGGCGCCGGTGAAGGATGGCGGCCAGGACCCTGTAGTCGGCCGAGGGCAGCGCGACAGGCCTGTAGCCATCAAGGCCGCGACCTCCGCGGGCCTTGGGCACGAGGCAGATGGAGCTGCGCCGCGTCGACGGAGGTAGTGCACTGCGGAGCCGTGAAGCCGCGAACACCCGGGCCAGAGCTTCCGCGAAGAAGTCCTCGTTGAAGGCGACGAGGAGCTCGCACGGCAAGCCGTCCCAGCCGGGGGCCTTTCCGCGAGGGAGGTGCTCGATGGCGTGGGCTATCTCGCTGGGGCTGATGTCTGGCCGGTGGAGCGGGTCCTCCTCACTCAGCTCGCGGGTGGTGGTGGTGGGCGCGCTGCTGGCGATGAAGGCAGCTCCCGCAGCTGGATCGCTGGTGGGACGGGCGAAGCGGGGCTGGAAGGTCGCGAACGCCCTCCGCCGAAGCTCTGGGCCCTCGATGACGTTGTCCTCCTCGTCCCTGATGACGCTGACCGGGCGACGGAGGCGGATGGCGCGTGCCAGGTCCGGCAGCGATGGGTAGTCTGCCCGGATGGAGGAGGCCTCGAGCTGCGCCGCGATGTAACGTCTCGCCCTGTAGACGTAGCTGTCGCTGGCAGCGTGGCGCGGGTCGTGCAGGGATCTGGCCTCCGCCAGCAGCCCCGCCTTGATGGAGGTCCACCTATCCCAGAAGGTCCCGTCGTCGTCATCGTGCGCTGTGTCTTCCTCCAACTCCCGGATGTAGCCAGCCAGATGTTCGAGCGCAAGGCCCGAGCGGAGCATCGCGGCCAAGCGAGGCTGGGTGGGGGAGGAGACGGCGGTGGTGGGCGGGCCCACCTGGAGCAGCACGAGGCGGTGGTCCGAGAGGTGGTAGTGGCTGGTCGCGTAGATGGACGCGCGATCCAGGACTCCAGCAGGGACGAGGATCCGGTCCAGGCGGTTCGATTCGACTTGGTCGCCGTGCATGGCGACTCTGGTGGGCAGGTGGGCGGCGTCGAACTGGGTGGCCACGTCGACCAGCGCGGCCAGGTCCAGAAGAGCGGCGAGGGCATCCGATGATGATGATGACGAGGGGCCCCGATCCCTGATGTTAAAATCGCCGATGATCCAGCAGGCTCCCTCCTCCTCCTGTGCCGCTGTCGCCGCCAGGAGCTCCAGTTGCCGGTTTCTCTCCCGGGGTTCATGCGCCAGATGAACGGCGATGGCCGTCATCTCCTCGCCGCGGACATCTATGGTTGCCAAGGCGATGTGGCCCGGCCACAGGATGCGTTGATGTAGCACGGCTACGCCTGGTCCGAAGACGCAGGCGAGTCCGGATCCCGAGATGGCTACGGGATGGGCCAACACAACAGCACTGTAGCCGAGGCAGAGGTCTTGGCCGCTGCCCAGATGAAATGCGTTTGTCTCCTGGACAAACGCGATGTCCACGTGATGTTGCCTGAGGAGATGACAAAGGGCAAGGCTCCTTCTCCGAGTGGCGAGCCCTCGCGCGTTGATGGTGGCGACGCGGTAACTCATTGTGACGGTCCTTCACGCAGCACCTTCCTGGTCTTTTGGAGGGTCTTGCGGATTGTGGAGTTGGAGTCTGGGCACAAGGGCTTGATGGTATCGTGCAGCTTGTTGAGGGCTTTGACCTGTGCCGGGGTCAGCGTGGACGCTCGCCTCTTCATGGTGGTCTCTGAGGTGAGGAGCTTCTGAGCCTCCTCGCGGTTTAGGTCGGGCAACTTATCCCATTCGATGGAGATGTTAGGGGACTTCTTGAGGTGCTCCAGCAGCTGTTCGAGTGCGGCCTTTCCCCGGGCAGGCGTGGAGGGAGGTGAGGTCAGCTTCTCCACCGACATCTCGTGGTCGAGCGGAGAGATGCGAGGCTCGAGGGGCCGCGGGACAGCCAGGGGAGCAGGAAGGGCGGCATGGGCGGGCTGGGCGAGATCCATCGGTTCGGCAGGATGGGACGCCGAGGGGATCACCGGAGACTCTGTTGATGTTTTCGCCGGTTGGACAGGGGACGCCGGTGTTGCGGGCGCCGGTGCCGGCTTCCTTGGCTGCTGAGGAGGAGGAGGAGGAGGGGGGGGGAGGCCTTGCGTCGGTGGGAGACGCTGCTTGCCTGGGGCTGCTGTTCTGCCTGGCGAGCGATGGGCAGTTTGCTCTGCGGTGGCCCTGCTTGCCGCACTTGGAACACTTTATTCCAAAGGAGAGGAAGGCTGAAAGGGTGTCTCCTTTGGAGCTGATGGTCAGTCGGGTGGGCAGCGTCTCCAGCCTCACGCCCTCGCGGAGCAGGATAAACGCCTCCCGGCGGCCGTCGGTGAAGGTGAACTCCCCCATTTTGATCAGGATGGGGGCGATGGAGGTGACCTTCCCGTATTGGCTCAGGGCGTCCACGATGGTGTTGTCCTCCACAAAGCCGGGCAGGTTGGCCACGACTATTCGTTCCGCCCTCTTGCGGAAGGGGAAGACCTTGAGGGACGTACCCTCGATTTCCAGGCCGTCCGCGACCAGACGGCTCGCAAGTTCCTTGTCCGCGAGACCCACGATGAAGTGGCCGTTCATTCGGTGGAACTGCGTGATGCTCTTTGGCCCTCCGAGTAGCGTGCTCATGGCCTTGAGGTAGGCGTAGTCCGGGATGTCTGGGCACAGCTCCACGAAGATGTAGTTCTCGTGGTTGGTGGTGGCCTGCCTCGTCCTGGCTGCGGCGATGTTGGCGCGCGTCGCCTTGATTTCCTGGGGCGGCATTGACCTCGGCCCTGTTGTCCGCTTCTGCTGCTGGGGGCCGCGTTTCTCAGCAGGCCTGCTTGCCTGCTTTGTGGCGCGCTCAGGTGTTGAAGAGAGGCACCTCTTCTTGCCCTTCACGACGATGAAGCCCTCGTTGTCATCCACCTCCGCCATCTCGCTGTCGGCCCAGTTGAGCGAGGCCGGGTTAGCTGGAGTTGCGCTGGTCGAGGCAGCAGTCTTCGGCGCCGTGACGTCACCACGCGCGGCGGCCAGATTTACATGCTTAGCGCCTTCCGGCGGATTAGCATATTTTTGATTTTCAGAAATTTCTTTAGAAGTTTTCTTCTGTAGGTTGTTTTTTGGTGATTTTTCCTCACCAGTTTCGGATATAAAGCTGGGCCTTTCAGGCACTGAATCAGCTGATTCCGGGCTATTCGCCAGTACCAAATTCGGCATATTAACTGCCATCAACACGCACGCCAGAGGCGAAAACGGCGGAGCTCGCAAAAACGCGGCCGCTCGCCAGCGTGTGTGTGTGTGTGTGTGTGGAAGCTACGCTCTCTCAAATAAACATATCATTTGGGAGATGGTCTTCTACCCATTTGAAACCACTCTCATCATACTGAGAAGAATTGGGACATTTCAAGTTAATGCTAGATATATTATACCTGTGGGTTTAAAATGCATACACTCATGGACAAACTTAAAAAAATAGGAATGTCTTTGATTTTGACAGTCGTCTTTTTCTTTTTTTCAAGGAGACAGAGGCTGTTCACACTTGGTTATCTCGTATGTCTTCAATAAAGGTCACTGTAATATCTTTCAGAGTTATAATCCCGATATATATGTTAAAAGGTACAACTTCCTTAAGTTTTGTCTATGACTATATATAATTTTTCACATTTCAAGTAAAGAACAAATAAACAAAGAAGTTATTTAACGACACTAAAATAGACAGTATAAATATAGTGTCATCTTCTTAAATGTTAAAACAGAATGTTATGTAGTGAGATAACCAATATGTTGAATCAACTCCAAGATGGATTAAGTCAGGTCAAATTAGATTAGACGGACCTGTTCGGCTAGCACAAGTACCTACCCATTTTGTGAAATGTGTCAAATAGAGGATGTGAAAGCTGTGGTTGAGGCCATGTGTCCGATGTGACGTGTGTGCGATGTACCGTATAGCGTTGTTACTCACGTCCTGGTGGTCCTTATAGAGGAATGTCTGACAAAGGAGCAGTTATTGTTCCGTCTAGACAGGTCCGTGGTAAGTCCAGGTCCGCTGGTGGGGAATTAACACAATCCGGGTCCTCAGTATCAGAAGGTTTTAAGTATGTGGAGGTTTGGATCCACTACTCTTGAAACCTAGATAGGTTCTCAGAGTCCAGCGGGGATTTTGGTCCTTAGGTCCAGGTCGAGGATCGTCTATAGCTATAATGGCTGTAGATACACAAACTGAATTGTTGTATCTGTCAACAATCAGCTCCCACACGACATGTGTATGTCTATATAACACAACCCTCGCTGTGTCTACGAGGTTTTAAGTCTTAAAGGATCTTTCCCTTTACCCAGGAGGTCACCTCTAAGTCGATAAAATGTTAATTAAACCATTATGAATTTTGGTAAAAATCTTACGTTCATCAAAAACGCTTTTAAAGCCTCCTGAATTAAAAGGAGGGAAATCAAAGCTATTCTTATAGTAAGTGGTATATGAATGATAGTTTGTTAAATTAAGATGAATATTTTTGACAGGATTATGAATAGAATTCTAATGTGTGTGTGTGTGGGTAAAAATGCTAATATGGTAAAATCAGATGAAATTGTGATGGGATCTTAAGGTAGGCCCAAACTCCATTGAAAATTGGGAAGCGGCAGACGGGACTTCATTTGCTGTCATGTACAGTGAATGGTTTTAAATCCGATTGGTCTTAAAGAGAGAATCGGCAACATTTAAATAGAAATGTACAATATTTATTGAGATATTCAAACCTTAGAAGATGGGGGTTTTTCAGTCAGAAATGATAGTTCATCTAGAAGAAGGAAAATATCTCTGGATTTCAAACTACGGGAAGATGGGATTTCTTGATTGGCTGCTCTTATAAAAGAGACAAATTTGATAACAAACCTGTATTTGGTTCTAGCAGTCTTTAACACTTTCAACCCGAGGGATACCGATTTTGAATCAAGCCCGAAGGACGCGATTTTCATACGGCCCAGTGGACCATGCAACTCAGGAATCATCCGTCCTCAAAGTGTTAAACATCACCAGCCTCCCCAAGTCACACCATGGAAAGTTGTCTTACTTGATGGTGAAATGTTGTTCTATGATGATCTAACCTTCTATTGAAATGAAATTTTTATGTGTGTGGAGATATTTTCAAATATTTATATATTCATTGAAAATAAATAGTATTTAAAAAATCTAATATATGGTTTTTGTGTAAAATGGATAGTTTTATCCTCTTTTAAAAATCTAATAAATAATGTTACCCTGTTTATTCATTTTTTTAAATTAACAGCATCCAACTCAAATATATTTCGGACACAAGGCGTAAATTTGTACCAAAAGAAAAAGACGGTTTATCTTCTGACACAACCAATTTCTGCATTTTTTTTCTTCCTCTAAATGGTTCTTCCGCCTCTCACACGCAATCTATTTAAAATGGTTAAGTTTCTTCGCGCGCTTTTAAATTATCACAATTCTTTAGTCAGGCATTTAAACAAACACGCGACTCTGTTTTTTAATTAAATAATTTCTGACACTTCATATATATAACTAACTATAAAAAGGATAATATTTCTTTTTTACGTTTTAAATGCTAATTTAGATTGTTATTTTCCGCTTGTGTATCGACTCGCATATACGTTATTGGTAAAGAATTAGTTAGACCACATCGTCGCATTATTTATCCCCAATCTAATTTTTTACTATTATATTAAACAAACCTTTATTTCCTATTTATCTACGTAACGTAATTACACTCATGGATAAAACTTAAGGAAGTGGAAAGTTTTTTATGGAGACAGAAACAAGTTTGTTCACACACACACACACTTGGTTATCTCGTGCGTCTTTAAATAAAGGTCACTGTAATATCTTTCAGAGTTATTGTCTATTTAACTATTTTTGTAAATATATTTATGATTATCTTTCTAACCTGAAAGGTTCAGGTTCCTAATATATATTATTGTTTCTCTTTTTTTAAATTACTTTTTCTTGTATAATATGTTTATAACTGTTTCTGTTTTAAAAATGTAAATCGAAGCAATTATCCCTCGCCGGGATATCACGTTTTGTGGGTTGAAATAAAGAGTTATTGTCTAAATCCCGATATATATGCTGAAAGGTATAACCTCCTTGAGTTGTGTCCATGAGTGTATGTATGTGAATACAATTTATAAATATAGAGAGATTTTTGTAATAAGTTACTTTATTAGTTAATAAAGTAACTTTATTGAAAAATATTTCTCATTGATAAATTGTGTTTATACTTTTGAAATTATTCTAGATATATCTGTGAGTCCCACACAACCTACAACATAACACCTAAGAACGCTGTAAACTGTTAATTTTTTTTATAAGTGAATATCGCTTCTTATTTGATAAGAAAAGTTTCTTTTGTTTCAAATTTATTTTTACAATAAACACAAAACACACAAACAAATATAAAAATTCACAGATTCCAGAAAAATAATTTTACAAAACATCATTTGATACCACGAATTGATTTTATATACGATTTTTTTCATAAGTAGAATATTTCAATAAAGAGCAATACTCGTCTAGAGAGTTTGAAAATTTTCAAAGAATAAAATTTCCAATTATTTTTCTATATTATTAAATTTGTAGTAGAGTGTAGGTGAGAGTTAACCTTAATTTTAAAGAAGGAAACTTTAAAAAAACAATCAAAGCATATTAAAAAAGGTACTCCCACTAATGTAAATAATAATAAATGAGATAGTAGTTAAAAGAGATACACATCATTCTACTAAATTATTAATATATTGATACATTAATTGAAGGCTAAACATCTTAACCAGATTAAGACCATGTTCCATCAAAATAGATTAGAGCTGTTTAAATATTCTGACAGATATTTGCTTAGCTCTAGTTGGATCTAGATTAGGGGAATAAAGGGGATATATCCATGCAGACAGTCACATCCTTCTGTATTAGACAAATTCTCTCCCTATTTTAATAAAATCATTCTTATTGCTTCTCCCTTTTTATCACACTCTGGCAGACGATAGTTACTCTCCGCGCATGCGTACTGCCATTCTATTTAAGCCTAATCTTGGATATACGACCTCAAGTTCTCTATAAACTTCCCCCTGATCAAACAATTTGAAGCCAAATTAAAAATTTTAAAAGTCTATTTTTTTTATGTGCTGATAAAAAAACTTATATAAGGTTATATTGTTTACCTCGATGTTATAAATTGTTTTTTTTTTCTCTTTACTCTGTGTATACTAATAATAACTTGGGGAATTTGTACCTTTTAGCATGTATATATCGGGATTTAGACAATAACTCTGAAAAATATTACAATGACCTTTATTGAAGACACACGAGATAACCAAGTGTGAACAAAATTGCCTCTGTCTCTTCAAAAATACATACGACCGGCGACATCAAAGACTTTACACTTCCTTAAGCTTTGCACATGAATGTAGTTTGAAAATAAAATTATAATATATATGATATTTCAATATATAAGTATGATTTGATAATAACACCCAGAGATATAGCTTGAACAAGAACCAATAAACAATCGCCATTTTACTTTAGGGTTAAAGAATTTCTTTTAATACAAACGCTATTTTCGTACAAGATTTAGATAGAGATAAAGGATAAAGTTTGATAGCTTTGTGTGCCAATAGGTTGTTGTAAAAAGAGCCTTTTTTCCCTTGTTCAAGAAAATTTATGTTTCTATACTTTTTATAATTAGACATAGGGCATTAATACGCCATCTATAGAAAATAATTGAAATCATTGAGCACGAAATTTTCATTTTCAAATAAAAACAAACTTCTCTACTGTGGTTTTACTGCGATAAAAGAATATATCGAATTTATGGCATCTTCCAAAATCGACTTGGCCAGTGTGGTTCCTAAAAAAAAAAAATCCTGAAAAAAGCGATCAATAGGTTGGTTCATATTGAGTGTTTCTTTTTCGAAAGCGAATACATTTTTCATTTAAGAGGTGGATATGTGATTTACTGCTAAATTTGCTTAGACCAATTAGTAGCCGTGTCTTGTGTGCTTGGGATGTTTTGATTCAGCTGGGGTAGGCATAGATAAAAATTGACTGAATCCTGGCTCTGTTGGTTTGGAACTCGTTTTAGAAATCAATAGACATTTCCTATTAGAATAAAATCTAGAAGTCTGAACAGAGTCAGGTTCGCCAATATGATTTGTGTGAACATTAAAGTTTTGCTCAAGTATTCCATCCAAATAGTTAGAAACTTACTTGTTCAGCGAAACGTGATGGTTGAAGAAGTGTACCATAAGGTAAGTTGGGCTGTTGTATTTTTCACTACGGTGTTTTTTTTAATGACCTGCATATAGCGGGAGAATGTCTCTAAACTGATCAAGGCCTATGTTTTTAACTACGATCTCTCGTTACTTATAAACTGTACCATAGCTTCTTGTACCCTCTTCATTTTTGGTAAACTTCCTAATACTTTATAACTTTATTCAAAGCCATTAGTATAATTTATTAGAGAGTAGATTATCTTAGGCTATATACTATATATACTAATAGGAATATATTGCTAAGTTCACCAATGGGAACAAAGCTCCACCGTTGGGAGAGTTGCAAGTTGTACCACATTGTGACAGACTCTAGTCGTACAGTTCTGATAGGCTCTTTTGTTTGCTACTTCCTCTCCACAGGACAGTATTCTCCACAGTATAGAGCACTTAGTATTGTAGGCGCCATCCCGACCAGAGAGCCACAGATAAACAGATTATAAACGCACAGAATATAGAATCCGAGCTCCCCAGTAGAAGGAATACCCGGAAGACGACGGTACTCTCTGTTATATTTGTTGTTCATTATTATGATTTTGTTCTAATAAACACTACTAAATTATTTCATTGGATCCTCTCTTTCTTTTTCCCAGTAAGAAACGCCTACGGAAGCCAACAGAAATTCAGAAGTGGGATAGTCCTGAAGAAAATTGAAGATTCACTGGAATAATTTGGAAACGAGAAGGACGTGGCGCGGTGACCGATCAACGTAAGAGGAGTTGCATGGTATGTACGAAATTTAATTACCTATTCCTAAAAGTATTATTACAAGTCACCTCGGTAAAATATTATTGCAAAATCATCTCGATAAGAAAGTATTTTAAAGTAAGCATTTTAAAGTAAAGTGAAGTATTTTAAAGTAAGCATTTTAAAGTAAAGCGAAGTATTTTAAAGTGAAGTATTTTAAAGAAAGTATTTTAAAGAAAGCATTTTAAAGTAAAGTGAAGTATTTTAAAGTAAGCATTTTAAAGTAAAGTGAAGTATTTTAAGGTAAGCATTTTAAAGTAAAGTGAAGTATTTTAAAGTGAAGTATTTTAAAGAAAGTATTTTAAAGTAAAGTGAAGTATTTTAAAGTAAGCATTTTAAAGTAAAGTGAAGTATTTTAAAGTGAAGTATTTTAAAGAAAGTATTTTAAAGAAAGCATTTTAAAGTAAAGTGAAGTATTTTAAAGAAAGTATTTTAAAGTAAAGTGAAGTATTTTAAAGAAAGTATTTTAAAGTAAAGTACAGTATTCTAAAGAAAGTATTTTAAAGTAAAGTAAAGTATTCTAAAGAAAGTATTTTTAAAGTAAATTGAAGAAACAAATAAAAAGTATTATCGCAAAGTATCGCGGTAAAAAGAAAAAAAAAGTATTGTCTCAAAATTACCAAAGAAAAGTTGATTTCGTTGAAAGAAATAATTGAAACAGTACGTATCTGGTTTAGTCAGTTTTATTTGTTTATTTAAAAAAAAAAAAAACTTTGCCTTGTTTATTTTTCCTTTTGAAAAACATGACTTACTTAGCGAAAGTAAGGAAATGCGATTTGAGCAAGTTGGCGTATGAACTCGGCGAGGTAGTACCGCCAGAGAGCAGGATCGTCGACTTAAAACGCCTTATCCTGAATAGTCAATCTTACGAAGAAGAATTCGCAAAGCAACTGTTGGAGACTCTGATCGAGGAACGGGAACAAACAGAACGAGCAGAACGGGAGCGAATGGAACAAACAGCACAAACAGAGCAAGCAGAACGTATAGAACGGGAACGAATCGAGGATCGGAAACGAATCGAGGATCGGGAACGAATCGAACGAAAAGAACAAATGGTAATGGAATTCGAGCTTGAGAAGCTGCGCATCCAGACTACACGCGGAAACAACGATACGTCTCGAAGTACCAGCAATGACGCACATTACGAGATACGTAAACTGATGCCCAAGTACGAGTCGAAGGACAATGATTTGAGTTTTTACCTAATTCTTTTCGAAAGACAGGCAAAGCGACTAGGATTGGATGAAGACCAATGGGCCTTCAGCCTCCTAGGATTGCTACCTTACGAAATGACTCAATTAATCGCTCGGGAAACAGAAGAACAAAGCGGCGATTATAGGTTCGTGAAAAGGTTGCTCCTAAAACGGTACAAGTTGAGCCCCGAACAATTCAGACAAAAATTCGAGAAGCACGAGAGATCTCAAAAGGGTTCCTGGAGAGACTTCGCTTTCGAATTGCGAGGATATTTCAACGAATGGATCGAAGGAATGAACGTGGAAAATTTCGACGCCCTAAAGGATTTGTCCGTCACTAACCAACTAAAGAAAAAAGTTCCAAATGTGCTGCGTAATCATCTCATTGACGATTGGACCAAGTTAAACAACCCAGATGAGTTGGCGGATAAACTGGACGAGTACGAAAATGTTCGCACCGAGATGGGACCTCCGCATTGGAATGCGAAACACCTCATACCACCGTCGTTTCAGCAGAAATCTGCGAGATTCCCCAACCAAAGCGAAGTTAAAGAGACTGAACAAGGAACGAATGTTTCGAGTAGAGAGGCTGCAAGGAACGAAATCAGTGAAAAGTATCCTAACACCTCGAGGAGAATGGTCAACCGTGCAATCAGAAACGACAAGGGAGAACCGAAGTGCTTCAACTGCAATCAGTTTGGACACATTGCCAGAGACTGCCCAGCACCCAGGACTACGTTGACATGCCGAGGATGCGGTCAAACGGGACACAAGGAAAGGAATTGCACAAGACCCAAAGAAGGACTAAAAGTAGCCAACCTGGAAGTCGAAGGACTGGAGACTGTCCCGCCAGATGTATATTTGAAGGATGTCAAGATCGACAACAAGGAAACCGTGAAGGCAATGATAGACACCGGGAGCAGCAGTTGTCTAATGAGAGAATCGGTCGCAAGGAGGATCAGCGTCGACATCGAACCAGACTCGACTAGTCTGTACGGCATCGGTAACCAGACTGCACCAGCTGCCAGGCCCGTTGGGAAGACGACAGTTGACCTGGAGATTGATGGCGTAGTCGGAAAAGAAATCGCTGTATTCATTGTTAACGATGATGCCCAACCTTATGACCTACTAATTGGAAGAACATGGACAGATCTGCCCTACGTATCCTTCGCGAGAATCGGTAAGGAACTGCATATTGGCTATTCATCCGAATTTCCGTTTGCTAATCTGCAAGAAGAAATCAAGTCGCGTCGCATCGAACTGAGAGCAACCGAAACTGTTCAGTTGGAGAGCGACTCCATTAACTTTACAAGTGCAATCACAGACGAGGTAAAGGACGGATATGTATTGTTCACAGGAGTAGATGACGCCTGTGTCGATTCCCTATTGGAAGTGGTCGACGGAAAGACGACCGTACCCATCATCTCAGCTGGCAAGGGCAAGTTGAGAGTAAGGAAGAACCAATGTGTAGGGCGAGTTGAACTACTGAACCTTGATGATATTGTTGTTAACCTGGACGTCGCAGAGGATTCGTTTCAGACTAAAAATGAAGAGAAGAGGGAAGGACAAGACCAAATGAAACGTAAGCGCCCCATACTGCCTGAGGACATCAACGTCAATCATTCTCTGACTTCGAAAGAGAGACAAGAAATCCTAGATGTAGTAAACGAGTATAGAGACTGTTTCGCTCTTGGCATGGAGGAATTAGGGTGCACCGATGTCACCAAGATGGACATTAAGGAGGTTGATGGAAGCAAGCCAGTCTGTCTGAGACCGTATAAGACGACTGCAAGTGAACGCGAAGCAATCAGGGAGATTGTCAGAGAGTGGAAGGACAATGGAATAGTCACGGAAACTAGATCACCCTACGCTAGTCCCGTCCTACTTGTGAGGAAGAAAACTGGAGATCATCGTCTGGTGGTAGATTATAGGAGACTCAACATTCAAACAGTTAAGGACAAGTTCCCATTACCAAGGATAGACGACCTTCTGGAAGGCCTAAGGAATGCGAAATTCTTCACCACTCTGGATCTGGCGCATGGATATCTGCAGATACCACTGACCGATAAGGCAAAATTAAAGACAGCATTCATCACCCCAGATGATACAGGTCAATTCGAAAGGATGATTTTTGGACTCGCCAACGCACCAGCTGAATTCCAAAGACTGATGCACACTGTCCTAGGTCCGCTGCTGAACAAGAAGGCATTCTGCTATCTCGACGACGTGATTATCCCGGCAAAGGATTGGCGGGAGATGATCGAAAGGTTGAGGGAAGTCCTCGAAAGAATAAGATCAGCGAAGTTGACACTGAAACCCTCTAAATGTGAGTTCGGAAGGAGGGAAGTTGAGTTCTTAGGGTATGTCATCAGTACAGGCGGACTTAAGCCAGGCCCAAGAAAGATCAAGGCGATAGAAGAATTTCCAGAACCCAAGAATGTCCACGACATACGACGCTTTCTGGGACTGACGAACTTCTTCAGACGATTTGTAAAGGACTTCGCGAGGAAAGCAGAACCGCTAAGCAGACTTACGAAGAAAGGTTCACAATTTGAATGGAAGGAAGAACAGCGAAGGTCATTTGGAGGACTACGAAAGGATCTGGTCGAATATCCGGTACTAGCTCATTACAACCCTGAACTCAAGACAGAAGTACATTGCGATGCGAGTGCTGAGGGATTAGCAGGAATGGTGCTACAGATGGACGAAGACTGCAAATGGCGCTTGGTCTACTGTGTGAGCAAGAAGACAACAGAGGCCGAGAAGATGTACCACTCAAGCAAATTGGAGCTGATGGCGATAGTGTGGACCTTGGATCGACTACGTCAGTTCCTCGTAGGAATCAAGTTTACAGTGGTTACAGATTGCCAAGCACTGGTCTACATGAACGCGAAGAAGACTACAAATCCTCAGATAGCGCGATGGTACAATCTGATTCAGGAATACGATTTCGAAATTCGACATAAACCAGGGGAGAAGATGGCCCACGTAGACGGAATGAGTAGAGCTCCAGTCGACGACCCTAGAGACACGATGGAGGAAATCGTGGAGAAAAACCTTGAAGTGTGCCTCACAATCACACTGGAAGAACAAATCTTGATGATTCAGCATTCCGACCCTGAATTGAGAGACCTGATCCAGATCTTTCGAAAGGACCCGTGTGATAGGACAGTAGGAGAACAAAATAGAATTAACGACTACAGCTACAGAAGAAAGTCCGGACGAGGAGCCAGAAGTAGAAGATACCCCCCCGACGCAACCCACGACGTTCCTGCAACGCAAGGTTCAATCGAGGACGACTGAAATCCAGGAATGGCCGAATGTAGGCGCCATCCCGACCAGAGAGCCACAGATAAACAGATTATAAACGCACAGAATATAGAATCCGAGCTCCCCAGTAGAAGGAATACCCGGAAGACGACGGTACTCTCTGTTATATTTGTTGTTCATTATTATGATTTTGTTCTAATAAACACTACTAAATTATTTCATTGGATCCTCTCTTTCTTTTTCCCAGTAAGAAACGCCTACGGAAGCCAACAGTATATTGCTGCTGTTTTATACTTGGAACCTTGAGTAATTGCAATATTTACCTCCAACAACTCACTTTGATTCTCCTTGTTTCATTTGTCCGATAGATTTTGTCAACACGAAAAATATTTTTGAAAATATATAAAATATTCAAGTTCTGAGAAATTCCTAGATACGAGTTTGGAGCGTATATAAAGATATAGAATTATTGATATTTTTTACTCTCCAAAAGAGAGTTTATTCCGCGTGAAAGCCAAGTTATAAAGAAGGGACTCGGTGACCTAAGGAGGAAGCTTAAAGAAAGACATTTACCTAAATGTTAACTAGACACGGTGAGGGCTCCACGTGATATCTAGATACATAACACAGAGGGGTTAGACTATACACACCGTCATGTATTGCTACACCCCCGACCCCAACTTCCCATTCCGATAGTTCGCTGTAGAGTGTTCTATTGACAATAAAGTGAAATGGGGCGGACTAGATACTGAAGACAGAACTGCCGGTCCTCACAACGCTGAAAGCCGGACTTACGTCAACACGCGAGGCCTCCCATCGGAGTTTTACGCAGAACCAGCAGCCTAGCCCCAGTGCCTAGTCCGGGTCTGTGGAGCGAGCAAGCTATCGGACGCGGAAGTTGAGTTCCAGTCCACGTGCACACAGGGACGTCCCTTCGGCAAACGTGGAATGGATGATAATCACGTCGCCAAGCCAACACGTAGTGAAGGCCATCTTTGTCATTACCTCAGGGGTGTAAGCACTGACCCACCCGCCCGGCTGTCAATAGCTACTGTCTAACACTAGCTAGATCCGTTAGTAGAGCTGGAACACAGGGAAGTCACGGCTCTCCATCTGGAACATCTGTTACACACAGCAGCCTAGAATTCAGACTTTATGGTCAACAGATTGCTATTGTCACCGAGTCCCTTTTTTATCCTTGGCATTCACACGCGGTTTGTAAGTTTTATATTCTATTTAAATTTTGGTTATTTCAATTTAAAAATGAACAAAGATCACAAGAAAAGCTTCCATGGCAAAGAACTCCACAATTTCGTTTCAACCAACCAATTCATGCTCTAATCAGCAACTTAAAACACCAGATTCTTCCAAGAACCTCAGTAAATCCTACAACCTCTAGATTCAATTCGTATTTACCCAAGTTATATAAGAAACGTAAGCTAGGAATATCTTCAAAAAAACCTGTAAAGCAGTTCCAAACATTTGTGACTGATACCATTATATTTATTTAATGAAGATTATAATTTAGTCTTTTTTTTCTTTGATTTTTTTCAATACAAGTCAAACAAATGCAATTTATTCTTTTATACCGAGTGTTTAATATTGAAAAGCTCTTATTTTTATCTATAATATTTTGAAGTTTAAGCTCATATTAAGCTGAGAATGCTAATCATACTTCTCATATTGAGTAAAAATATGAGGTATCCAGGGAAAGTATTTTTTCAAAAATCTTTTAATTTCTAGCTTTCGGCCTCGAACGCCCTTCTACATACTTCTCATAGTTATTTCCGTCATCCCAATGGTACTCCGTTCCAAAAAAGTAGCAAAGTAGCAAAGAGTTGATGGTGTATTATGATTAGGTGATTGAGAAGGATCAGCTTGGCCAGTTGATTGTGGCCCTCATCAGTAGAGAGACGACACCAGATTTGACATCTAAGATTGATACAAGAGTTGAATAACTCTGGTTTATAGTTGAAATGTCTTCGGCTTTTCAAAGTGATCATATAGGAATTCTTACCTGAATTCTTCAACAGTTTTGAATTTGCATTCACATCGAGATTAACTTTTGTTCTGATATGTTTGGATTTATTCTATCTCATCCTTTTAAATTTGCGCCAACATTTTCTTGATATCATATAAAACATAGATTTAGATCATTTTACAAATCATAATTATTTAAATATTTTATGGATTTTAACAGAATAATTAATCCATTTTTATTCTCGTTATACAATTTAAATTGATTCTTAAAATTATATTTATAGTCTGATGATTTTTAAGTTTTTTCTTTTTTTTTTATTAATAATAGAGTTAAGATATTTAAAACTCAGGTTCTTGGAGCGCAGAATGCTGCCAGATACGCCAATTGCTTTTGTTTACGATTTCTCTCTGTTCGTATCAGATCTTTACCAGGGTCAATTAAAAACAAAGCAATATCATCAAATTTTGATGAATATTAAAATTATTCTATTTTTGTTCTATTTATGCTAAGCAAAGAATAAACATATTATATTCCTCTCTTTGATATTTAGATTGTAGGTTAGCCATATATATATATTTAAGCTAAAACTCCATTGTTATATAAGGAGAAAAAATATTTATAAATAAAAAAACATACCTTAATTAAATTTAGTATATTATATATATTAAAAAATTCAAATTTCGTTAAAAATAATTCGTTTCATATTGACAAGCAAAAAAGTACCTCAGGAATAGCTTCTACCTATGGGATATATTTTCTAATCACTTTCATCTTTTAAAGATTCCTAACAAAGTGGCTTTTGATAATATGATATTTGTTCATATATTTAAAATGATGATACTAATAGAAACTATGCAATGGACGTAATTATTCAGTTTTTATAAAGGGAAACATATGTTCTGATCATATTTTTAAGTTGTGTGTGTGTGTGTGACAATTGACAATTGAAAATAATTTTTTGTCTTCTAGACAATGTTACATCTCAAAGAGAAAGAGAGAAGAGAGGGGTAAATTAGGTTAGCGCTTGCCGCGGTAACGTCTAGTCTTGGGAGCCAAGGCCCTCCTGAGCTCGGACAACCCGCTGAGGATCCTGGGATGGGAATCCCGAGCGCGCTCGATGGCCGCCTCGAAAAAGACAGCGTAGTTTTTCTTCAAAGTAGGCGAGAGTCTCGCAAGGAAAGGCGCCCTAGAATGGGGATGTAGGATGGCATCAATGGCGTCGGTCCAGGAGATTTCATCATCGACCAAGGGTCCAACGTCGATTTTGGAACTGATGATCTCTGTTAAAATTCTATCGATGCAATCACCCAGGTTCGGCGGCAGGTCTTCCTCCATCGGGGTAGGTGGTGGGGACGGAGGTGTCACAGCCGGTGTCGGATCCTCCCTGTGGGGAGCAGATGGTGTCGGCCCAGCAGGCCGAGGCGCAGGCAGTGGGGATGTTGAAACTGCGGCTGGTGAGGGAGCAGAGGGCTCCTCAGTGGTGGTCATGTCGACATCCGGTGTGTGGGTCGCAGGTCCGAGGGTCCCCTGTGCAGGCAGAGGGCCACACGGGGCAATGAAGTCCGGCCGGGCGGGAGGCGTCGGCTCAGTTGCTGCCGAGCGAGGGCCCGCGGGATCTACAGGTGCAGGGGCCACTGATGGAGGAACAGGGGCCGCCACCGGCACAGATGAGGCCGGAGGCGCTGGTGTAGACGGCCGGGGCGCCGTAGATGATAGGGATGTAATTCGGGCATCTGGTGGAGCGCCGGAAGGCCCGAGAGCTGGACTGGGAGGCGCCGGCGCAGTAGGCGCGGCCGAAGACCGTCCAGGCAGCCCATGCGCGGTCAATGGTGGGAGGTCGGTGGTAGAGGTCGGTGAAGCCCGTCTGGAGGTGGTGGACTGCCGATGGAGTAAAGGGCAGTTGGCTCTTCTGTGCCCTTGTCCGTGGCACCTGGAACACCTGATGCCATAGGACAGGTATGCGGGCCATACCTCGCCTTTGATTTTTATCTCGAGGCGGGTGGGGAGCCTCTCGGTGGTTACTCCTTCGTGGAGGACAATGAAAGCGTCTCGACGGCCGTCGTTATAGATGTAAGGGCCGGCTTTCATTAGTTTGGGCGCGATTGAAGTTACGCGCCCGTAGGGTGTTAGGGCGCTGATGATGGTAGAATCCTCCACGAAGAAGGGGAGGTTGCCCACGGTGATTTTCATCGCTCTCTTGCGGAACGGGAAGGCCCTGAATAGAGTGCCTTCAACCTCGAGGCCCTCGCTGATGAGGCGCTCGGCCAGGCCTCTGTTGTTCAGTCCCATCAGGTAGTGCCCGTTGATCTTGGAGACCTGGAAGACATTGTTGGTACCACCGATCATCCTGTCGACGGCCCTTATGTAGTGGTAGGGCTCAAGTTCGGGGCTGTACTCCACGTAGACGCAGTTGTCTTCGGCGGAGGACGCCTGCCGCGCCCTAGCCTCCGCGATATGCGCTCGAGTGGTCTTGATCTCTTCCGCCCGCGGCACCCATCCCGTGGACGATCGTGGCCGGGAGTTGGCTCCTGCGCCCCTGGGGTTAGAGTGATGTTTCGCCGCTGTGGGTGAATCCGCCGAATTTCGGCGCCTTTTTCGACTCTTGATGACGGTGAAGTCTTCGTCCGCTCCAGGGCTTGGGTCTTCGGTGTAGTCCGCCCAGTTTCCCAGGACACGGGCAGCGCCATTAGATGACGTAGCAGCTGCCGAGCCGGTCGTGACGTTACCGCGCGCGGCGGCCAGATTTGCATCTCTAACGCCTGTCGGCGGATTTGCATATCTTTGATCTTCGCTAGAAGAATTTGAAAATATCTTCTGAAGATCTTGTTTCGCTGTTAATTCAGCACATGGTTGCGCTTGCATGCCGTGCCTTACAGGCTTCTTTTCGGCTTTTAATGGGCTTTCAGCCCGTGCTAAACTCGGCGTACTGCCTGTAGCCATACACCCGCCAGGGTGGGAAAAAGGCGGAGCTCGACAAATGCGTGCCGCACGGCCGAGTGTGTGTGTGTGTGTGACAATTGACAATTAAAAAATATTTATTGTCATCTTAGACAATATTACATATTTTCAATCATAGGGAGAGAAAAAGAAAATAAGAAGAGAGAAGAGAAGAGAAAATATATACATATATGAAACAAATTTTACAAGATGGTGATGGGAGATGGAGGAAGAAAACCTCGGCTCTGGAGGGTCCTGGACCAGGCGATGAGCGGGTCTTCCACTGCTTCTCCGAGCCCAACCTGTACAAAGTAGCGATAAATTCGCAACTTTGCCGATGCCAAGATGGAAAGGGCGTCGTCCTCAAGGCCGGACCCGCCGAAGATCCAAGCCTGCAGGTCAGGGGGCCGCCCTATGATGTTGAAGGCCTCTCTGATGAGAGGCCTGATGGAACGGCAGCACCAGTAACGGTGGCCGAGGGAGCGGTCGATGGACCCGCAGGCAGGACAGGAGGGGCCGACCGAGGCAGGATGGGCCGGATGGGGCAGGGCGTGGAGGGCCAACTTGAGGGCCGCGTCGGCCTCATGGCCCGAGTAGGCGCAGCGCCGCAGCGAGGCCCAGTCGATCCTAGATGGAAGTGGACCGATGGTGGGCGACCATCTCGAGGTGAACCTTGAGATGGGCGTGGCGGCGAGGCGCGGGCGATCCAGGGCCCGTCGGGCCGAGCGGGTCGTGAGGCCGTTGAGGAACGGCGTAGCCGTCCCTCGCAGCACCACGGCCGCAGCTAAAGAGATAGATGAGGGTGCAGACTCCGCCCCGAAGCCCACGGCGTTCTCGGAGGTCAGCCTCCGACAGAAGGCGCCCAGGGCCGCGGCGTCAGCCAGGGCCGAGCGCGTAGGTCGGGCGGTGAGGTGGCCCTCCGCAAGAAGGTCCCGGACTCGGGCTCCGCGCCAGCGGGCAGGGGCCAGGAGGTCGGGAGGGCGGAGGAACCGGCAGCCGCCGATGATGTTGAGGTCCAGTAGCTGATCCGTGGGGACCGCCCGATGGTTGAGGCCCAGGATGTTGGAGGCCTCCTCCCACAGCTTCAGCAGCCGGAGACGGCGGGGCTGGAGACGGGTGCCGTCCGGTGGAGGGTGGATCCAGGCCTCACCGCTTTCTACCAGCCAGCTGAAGGCATTTCTGCCCCCGCGGAGCGCGACCTGCACCCCCTTGAGGCAGGCGAGCTGGAGCTGGGTCGCGAGGTCGAGGAGGCCGAGGCCTCCGATGGCAACTGGCCTCGCCATGACATCGGCGGGAAGCCACGCCGTGTGGTCCTGTCCCCAGACGAATCTCGCCAGTCGGGCCTGCAGCTTGGCGATGGTTGGGGGTGATGGTAGGTAGCCATGCAGGTGGTGCTGGATGACAGAGCCCACCAGCGTGTTCGCCGCTCTTGCTCGCCCGACGAGGGAGAGGCCGCGGGTGAAGGGCGTCCATTTGCGGCATGCATTCTCCAGGAGGGCCAGGAGATGCTGCTCCCGTTGGGCGACGGTGCTCCTGGGGGCGATGTCGAGCCCGAGGACCCTGATGGAGGTGGTCGACCAGGAGGCGCCGAGAGGGGAGTCGCCGCGGTTGCGCCAGGCGCCGCACCAGAGGCCAGCGCTCTTCCGGAGGTTCACGCCAACTCCGGAGGCCTGCTTGTATTCTTCGAAGACGGTCGCCACCCGTTCGAAGTCTCCGTCGCGATGAAATAGGAGGACGATGTCGTCGGCGTAAGCGATGACATTGCCCACGCCGAGGGTCAACTCCAGGCGACGTAGCAGCGGCCCCGTGGCGATGCTGAAGAGTGCGGCGCTTACGGCGCAACCCTGCCTGAGGCCGTTGAGAAGGGGGAAGGCTGTTGTATGAAAGCCTCCGGCCCGGATGGTGGCGTCCGCCCCGGCGTAGAGGATGTTAATCCAGGCCATGAAGGCCGGCGGGAGGCGGAGGGATGTTAGCAGGGACTCCAGGAAGCCGCGGTCCAATGAGTCAAAGGCGGACTCTAGGTCGACGCCCATGACGGCCAGCGGCGAGCCCAGGGCGGTGGCCTCCTCGATGGCGTCCGTCACCGTGGCGATGTTCCATGACGGGGACCTCCCGGGGACGGCGTATGTTTGGCATTCCGGCACCAGGGTCCGCAGGTGGGGCTTGAGGCGCCGGTGAAGGATGGCGGCCAGGACCCTG
The DNA here is from genome assembly GCA_030710605.1 of Cordylochernes scorpioides. Classification (NCBI taxonomy): domain Eukaryota; kingdom Metazoa; phylum Arthropoda; class Arachnida; order Pseudoscorpiones; family Chernetidae; genus Cordylochernes; species Cordylochernes scorpioides. Next base: position 55,318,958 of record CP092864.1, read on the forward strand.
TAGTCGGCCGAGGGCAGCGCGACAGGCCTGTAGCCATCAAAGCCGCGACCTGCGCGGGTCTTGGGCACGAGGCAGATGGAGCTGCGCCGCGTCGACGGAGGCAGGGCACCGCGGAGCCGTGAAGCCGCGAACACCCGGGCCAGAGCTTCCGCGAAGAAGTCCTCGTTGAAGGCGACGAGGAGTTCGCACGGCAAGCCGTCCCAGCCGGGGGCCTTTCCGCGAGGGAGGTGCTCGATGGCGTGGGCTATCTCGCTGGGGCTGATGTCTGGCCGGTGGAGCGGGTCCTCCTCACTCAGCTCGCGGGTGGTGGTGGTGGGCGCGCTGCTGGCGATGAAGGCAGCTCCCGCAGCTGGATCGCTGGTGGGACGGGCGAAGCGGGGCTGGAAGGTCGCGAACGCCCTCCGCCGAAGCTCTGGGCCCTCGATGACGTTGTCCTCCTCGTCCCTGATGACGCTGACCGGGCGACGGAGGCGGATGGCGCGTGCCAGGTCCGGCAGCGATGGGTAGTCTGCCCGGATGGAGGAGGCCTCGAGCTGCGCCGCGATGTAACGTCTCGCCCTGTTGACGTAGCTGTCGCTGGCAGCGTGGCGCGGGTCGTGCAGGGATCTGGCCTCCGCCAGCAGCCCCGCTTTGATGGAGGTCCACCTATCCCAGAAGGTCCCGTCGTCGTCATCGTGCGCTGTGTCTTCCTCCAACTCCCGGATGTAGCCAGCCAGATGTTCGAGCGCAAGGCCCGAGCGGAGCATCGCGGCCAAGCGAGGCTGGGTGGGGGAGGAGACGGCGGTGGTGGGCGGGCCCACCTGGAGCAGCACGAGGCGGTGGTCCGAGAGGTGGTAGTGGCTGGTCGCGTAGATGGACGCGCGATCCAGGACTCCAGCAGGGACGAGGATCCGGTCCAGGCGGTTCGATTCGACTTGGTCGCCGTGCATGGCGACTCTGGTGGGCAGGTGGGCGGCGTCGAACTGGGTGGCCACGTCGACCAGCGCGGCCAGGTCCAGAAGAGCGGCGAGGGCATCCGATGATGATGATGACGAGGGGCCCCGATCCCTGATGTTAAAATCGCCGATGATCCAGCAGGCTCCCTCCTCCTCCTGTGCCGCTGTCGCCGCCAGGAGCTCCAGTTGCCGGTTTCTCTCCCGGGGTTCATGCGCCAGATGAACGGCGATGGCCGTCATCTCCTCGCCGCGGACATCTATGGTTGCCAAGGCGATGTGGCCCGGCCACAGGATGCGTTGATGTAGCACGGCTACGCCTGGTCCGAAGACGCAGGCGAGTCCGGATCCCGAGATGGCTACGGGATGGGCCAACACAACAGCACTGTAGCCGAGGCAGAGGTCTTGGCCGCTGCCCAGATGAAATGCGTTTGTCTCCTGGACAAACGCGATGTCCACGTGATGTTGCCTGAGGAGATGACAAAGGGCAAGGCTCCTCCTCCGAGTGGCGAGCCCTCGCGCGTTGATGGTGGCGACGCGGTAACTCATTGAGACGGTCCTTCACGCAGCACCTTCCTGGTCTTTTGGAGGGTCTTGCGGATTGTGGAGTTGGAGTCAGGGCACAAGGGCTTGATGGTATCGTGCAGCTTGTTGAGGGCTTTGACCTGTGCCGGGGTCAGCGTGGACGCTCGCCTCTTCATGGTGGTCTCTGAGGTGAGGAGCTTCTGAGCCTCCTCGCGGTTTAGGTCGGGCAACTTATCCCAGTCGATGGAGATGTTAGTGGACTTCTTGAGGTGCTCCAGCAGCTGTTCGAGTGCGGCCTTTCCCCGGGCAGGCGTGGAGGGAGGTGAGGTCAGCTTCTCCACCGACATCTCGTGGTCGAGCGGAGAGATGCGAGGCTCGAGGGGCCTCGGGACAGCCAGGGGAGCAGGAAGGGCGGCATGGGCGGGCTGGGCGAGATCCATCGGTTCGGCAGGATGGGACGCCGAGGGGATCGCCGGAGACTCTGTTGATGTTTTCGCCGGTTGGACAGGGGACGCCGGTGTTGCGGGCGCCGGTGCCGGCTTCCTTGGCTGCTGAGGAGGAGGAGGAGGAGGGGGGGGAGGCCTTGCGTCGATGGGAGACGCTGCTTGCCTGGGGCTGCTGTTCCCTTGCCTGGCGAGCGCTGGGCAGTTGGCTCTGCGGTGGCCCTGTTTCCCGCATTTTGAGCATTTGATGCCAAAGGAGAGGTAGGCCGGCAGGTTGTCTCCCTTGGATCTGACGTTCAGGCGGGTGGGCAGCTTCTCCAGGTTGATGCCGTCGTGGAGCAGGACGAAGGCCTCCCGGCGGCCGTCGGTGAAGGTGTACTCCCCCATTTTGACCAGGATGGGGGCGATGGAGGTGGTATTTCCATAGGGTCGCAGGGCATCCTCGACGGCTTTGTCCTCCACGAAGCCTGGCAGGTTGGCGACGACGATACGCTCGGCCCGCTTGCGGTAGGGGAAGACCCTGAGGGTCGTTCCCTCGATCTCTAGGCCGCCTTCAACCAGACGGCGCGCAAGATCTCTGGTCGCCAAGCCCACGATGTAATGGCCATTCATCCTGTTGAATTGTGTTATTCCAACAGGCCCTCCGACTACCTTGCCCATTGCCTGGAGGTAGGAGTAGTCTGGGATGTCAGGGCACAGCTCCACGAAGATGTAGTTTTCGTGGGAGGAAGAGGTCTGCCTCGCCTTGGCCTCGGCGATGTTCGCGCGTGTCGCCTTGATCTCCCGAGGCGGCACTGTTCTCGGCCCTGTTGGCCGCTTCCGCTGCTGGGGGCTGCGCTGCTCTCCAGGCTTGTTGGGCTGCCTTGCAACGTGCTCAGGTGACGTTGAGCCGAGGCGCCTCTTCTTGTTTCTCACGACAAGGGTGAAGCCGGCGTTGGAATCCACCTCTGCCATCTCGGTGTCTCCCCATATCAGCGAGGCCGGATTGGCTGAATTTTCGCTGGAAGAGGCAGCAGTCGTTGGCGCCGTGACGTCACGCACAGCGGCCGGATTTACATGCTTGCCGCTAGCCGGCAAATTTGCATGAATTTCTTTTTCAGAGCTTTTCTTATAGTTTTCTTTCTGAATTCCATTTTTCGGCGATGGTTCCTCGCCTGTTTGAGACAGGTTGCTGGGCCTTTCAGGCACATGTTCAGCAGAGCCTGGGCTACCCTTCGGTGCCAAATTCGCCACGTCTGCAGACATCTACACCCACGCCAGAGGCGAAAACGGCGGAGCTCGCGAAAGCGTGGCCGCACGCCCGAGTGTGTGTGTGTGTGGAAGCTACGCTCTCTCAAATAAACATATCATTTGGGAGATGGTCTTCTACTCATTTGAAACCACTCTCATCATACTGAGAAGAATTGGGACATTTCAAGTTAATGCTAGATATATTATACCTGTGGGTTTAAAATGCATACACTCATGGACAAACTTAAAAAAATAGGAATGTCTTTGATTTTGACAGTCGTCTTTTTCTGACAGTCGGCTGTTCACACTTGGTTATCTCGTATGTCTTCAATAAAGGTCACTGTAATATCTTTCAGAGTTATAATCCCGATATATATGTTAAAAGGTACAACTTCCTTAAGTTTTGTCTATGACTATATATAATTTTTCACATTTCAAGTAAAGAACAAATAAACAAAGAAGTTATTTAACGACACTAAAATAGACAGTATAAATATAGTGTCATCTTCTTAAATGTTAAAACAGAATGTTATGTAGTGAGATAACCAATAGGTTGAATCAACTCCAAGATGGATTATGTCAGGTCAAATTAGATTAGACGGACCTGTTCGGCTAGCACAAGTACCTACCCATTTTGTGAAATGTGTCAAATAGAGGATGTGAAAGCTGTGGTTGAGGCCATGTGTCCGATGTGACATGTGTGTGCGATGTACCGTATAGCGTTGTTACTCACGTCCTGGTGGTCCTTATAGAGGGAGGTCTGACAAAGGAGCAGTTATTGTTCCGTCTAGACAGGTCCGTGGTAAGTCCAGGTCCGCTGGTGGGGAATTAACACAATCCGGGTCCTCAGTATCAGAAGATCATAGGTATTGAAAGGGTTGAATCCATTCCTCGTGCAGCTCAGGTGGTTTCTCCGAGTCCAGTGGAGATTTTGGTCCTTAGTTCCAGGTCGAGGATCGTCTATAGCTATAATGGCTGTAGATACACAAACTGAATTGTTGTATCTGTCAACAATCAGCTCCCACACGACATATGTATGTCTATATAACACAACCCTCGCTGTGTCTACGAGGTTTTAAGCTTTAAAGGCTCTCTCTCTCTATCCAGGAGATCACCTCTAAGTCGATGAAATGTCAATTTGACCATGATGAATTTTGGTAAAATCTTACGTCCATTAAAAACTCTTTTAAAGCCTACTGAATTAAAAGGAGGGAAATCAAAGCTATTCTTATAGTAAGCGTTATATGAATGATAGTGTATGTCAAATTCAGATGAATATTTTTGACAAGATTATGAATAGAATTCTAATTGTGTGTGTGTGGGTAAAACTCTAATGTGGTAAAATAAGAAGAAATTGTGAAGGGATCATAAGGTAGGCTCAAACTCCATTGAAAATTGGGAAGTGGAATACATGTCTTCATTTGATGTCATGTACAGTGAATGGTTTTAAATCCGATTGGTCTTAAAGAGAGAATCGGCAACATTTAAATAGAAATGTGCAATATTTTTTTAGGTATTCAAACCTCAGAAGATGGGGTTCCCTAGTCAGAAATGATAGTTCATCTAGAAGAAAGAAAATATCTCTGGATTTCAAACAAGAAGATGGGCTTTCTTGATTGTGGCTGCTCTTCTCAAATAAACAAATTTGAAAACAAACCTGTATTTGGTTCTAGCAGTCTTTACACATAATCATATTCTAAGTCACATCATGGAAAGTTGTCTTACTTGAGGGTGAAATGTTGTTCTATGATGGCCGAATCCTGTATAGGAAATGACATTTCTATGTGTGGAGATAATATTCTCAAGTATTTATATTTATTGAAAATAAATAGAATTTTAAAAATCTAATCTGTGGTTTGTGTAAAATGGATAGTTTTATCCTTTTAAAAATATAATAAATAATGTTACTCTGTTCATTCATTTTTCAAATTAACGGCATCCAACTCAAATATATTTAGGACACAAGGCGTAAATTTTTACCAAAATAAAAAGACGGTTTATCTTCTGACACAACCAATTTCTGCATTTTCTTCTTTTTTTATTCTTCTAAATGGTTCTTCTACATCTCACACGCAATCTATTTAAAATGATAAAGTTTCTTCGCGCGCTTTTAAATTATCACTACTCTTTAGTCAGGCATTTAAACAAACACGCGACTCTGTTTTTTATTTAAATAATTTCTGACACTTCATATATATAACTATGAAAAGGATAATATTTCTCTTTACCGTTTTAAATGCTAATTTAGCTTGTTATTTTACTCTTGTGTATCGACTCGCTTATACGTTATTGGTAAAGAATTAGACCACATCGTCGCATTCTATTTTTTTACTATTATATTAATCAAACCGTTATATCCTATTTATCTACGTAACGTAATTTGACTCAACAACAACAGCAAAACCTTTATTAAGACACTATTGTCTTACGTTGTAAGACGCAATTTGACTCATGCATAAAACTTAAGGAAGTGGAAAGTTTTTGATGGAGACAGAGACAAGTTTGTTCACACACACACACTTGGTTATCTCGTATGTCTTCAATAAAGGTCACTGTTGTGATGTAATTGTAAATATTCAGATGTAAATATGTAAATATGGTTTTGCATATAGACAGCTCGAGTTAGGATATATATAGATAATTGGAAGTTGTGAGTTAGTTAGAAAGTTCCGTTCTTAAATAAAGAAGTGTTCACCATCGTAGCCCGATTCTCTTAGAGAAACAAAGCATGGTGGCAGCGGTAAAAGCGTAAAAGCTATTGTTAAAATTATATAGTTGAAATACAAGTAAATTTTTTTTAAGAAAAGAAAAAATGGCTAATTATATACAAGTAGCTGCTCCAGAAGGATTCAATTTTGGTAAACCTAATGAATGGCCGATATGGTTCAAAAGATTTCAAAGATATAGAATCGCTTCAGGACTTTCAGAGAAAAGTGAAAATGAGCAAGTAAATGCTCTGATTTACATTATGGGCGCGATAAGGCAGAAGAAATTTTGATCTTATTTAACTTAAGTGAAGCACAAATTAATGACTATAAACTAGTGGTGTCCAAATTTCAGGACTATTTCATAGGAAAAAGAAACGTTATTTATGAAAGAGCAAAATTCAATAGAAGAAGTCAAGGAGAGACTGAACCTGTAGAGGAATTCATAACCAATCTCTACGTCCTAGCAGAAAACTGCAACTATGGTATCTTAAAAGAAGAGATGATCAGGGATCGGTTGGTAGTTGGAGCGAAAAACTTTAATCTTTCTGAGAAATTACAGTTGGAATCGGAACTTACCTTGGAGAAGGCAATCCAGATAGTGCGCCAATCAGAAAGTGTAAAAAATCAACAAAAATAAATTAGGCAAGACACTGAAAATCGGAACGTGGATGTGATTGACAGGAAAGGAAGGAGAAATGGCACAATTTTTCAGAAAACAAGAATGAAAGGTACAAAAACGTACAATTCTAATTTTCCAAAGAATCCTCAAGGATGGTCTTCTAATGAGAAACGTAAATGTTTCCGATGTGGATATTACCAAGGACTTTCGAAAGAACAATGTCCTGCTAAGGATGCTATTTGCAACAAGTGCAGAAAGAAAGGTCATTTTGCCAAGGTTTGTCACACTAAAACCGTACAAGAAGTATCAAGCTCCCAAAATTATGCATTCATTGGAATAGTGGGAATGCAGGAGAATGCGGAAGATAAGTGGTGTGAAGTGATAAAAGTGAATGACCAGCCCATAAAATTTAAAATCGATACAGGAGCAGAGGTTTCGGTTTGCCAGAAGGGATATACTTGCAACATTTTGGATACCTTAAGACGGAGAAGGCCGATAAGAATCTTTTTGCTGTTTCCAAGAAGATAGAGGTAAATGGAATGTTCCAGGCTTTTTTGGAATCAAAAAGGCAGAAGTGCGAAGAGACCATCTACATCGTTAAAGGGGTTGCCCGACCTTTACTAAGCTGTAGGGCTAGCGAGATCCTAGGTCTCGTTAGGAGGATAAATATTGTCGAAGATCATGCTCCTACCAAGCTAGACCCATTGCTCAAATTTCCTAAGTTATTTAATGGACTGGGAAAAATAAATATTCCATACGAAATAAAGTTGAAAGAAGGGGCAAAACCTTATTCGATATATACACCAAGAAGAGTACCTATACCTCTAATGAAAGAACTTCAAATGGAACTGGAGAGAATGACATCAAATGGCGTAATTGAAAAAGTTGAGGGTTCTTCTGAATGGTGTTCGCCCATGGTTCTCGTTGCAAAACCTTCGGGAAAATTAAGAATATGTGTCGATCTCTCGATACTCAATAAAAATATTCTAAGGGAAATACACCCGATCCCGGTGGTAGAACATACGCTGGCCCAGTTGAAAGGAGCTAAATTATTCACAAAGTTGGATGCCAATAGTGGATTCTGGCAAATACCACTGTCTTCAGAGTCGTCAGCACTTACCACATTTATCACTCCATTTGGGAGATTTCGGTTTAAGAGGTTACCTTTCGGTATCTCTTCCGCTCCGGAAATTTTTCAGAAAAGAATGGGTCAAATATTGGAAGGACTGGAAGGAACTCTGTGCCATATGGATGACATAATGGTTTATGGTTCATGCCAAGAAGAACATGATAAAAGACTCGAAACAGTATTAACAAGAGTTTCTAAATCGGGACTTACCTTGAACAAGGATAAATGCAAATTTGCAGTTACAACTATTAAGTTTTTAGGTCATCAAATTGGTCCTAACGGGATTCAAGTAGACCCCAAAAGAAAACGAGCTATACTGGAGTTTCCCAAACCGAGATCTGTCAAGGAACTAAAACAATTTTTAGGAATGGTAAATTTTTCAGCTAGATTTGTCCCCAACTTAGCGGAGATAGCGCATCCAATGAACAAGTTACTGTCAAAGAAAGAAGAATGGATTTGGGGAGATGATCAAGATCGGGCATTTGACCAAATAAAGAAAAATCTTACTTCTGCGCAAGGGCTAGCCTTGTATGATCCTTCTTTGCCTATCACAGTATCAGCCGATGCTTCATCTTTTGGGCTAGGCGCAGTAATATGGCAAACCAAAGATGGACTAAGACAAGTCATCGCATATGCTTCTAGAACGCTCTCTGAAACAGAAAAGTGTTATGCTCAAATCGAAAAAGAGGCGCTGGCTATCACCTGGGCTTGTGAGAAATTCAAGCAATACATCCAAGGCCTGGTGATCACTCTTGAAACCGACCACAAACCACTAGTACCGATCTTTACTTCCAAAAACATCGATGATCTCACACCTAGGATTCAGAGATTGAGACTACGGATTATGAGATATTCGTATAAGATCGTACATACGCCAGGAAAGAACTTGATAGTGGCGGATGCGCTATCTAGATCACCTAGGACGAAAGTCGGGACTCAGGAATTGGAGGAGGAGTTGTGTGCCTACGTTCAACAGGTTGTCTCATTTATGCCCATATCTGATGTCCGAGTAAAGGAAATAAAAGAAAGTCAAGACAAAGACCAGGTTATACAAAACATTATTAAATACAACCAGGAAGGATGGCCGGAGAGAACAAATATCTCCATGTCCGAAAGTCAATATTGGCCAGCAAAGGATGATTTCTCCGTTGAGAATGGTATTCTCCTGAAAGGGTCAAGATACGTTATCCCAGAAAATATCAGGAAAGGGTTGCTCCAAAGAATCCATGAAGGACGCCTTGGGATAGTGAAATGTCGTGAAAGGGCCAAAGGATCCGTCTGGTGGCCCCGGATCACAAGTGAAATTGAGGAGATGGTCCGAACATGTCCTATGTGTATTGAGGAAAGAACAAATCGACATCAGCCACTATTACCCTCAGAGCTTCCAAATTGCCCTTGGGAGAAAGTTGGAGTTGACCTCTTTACACTAAAGGGCCAAAACTATTTGTTAATAACGGACTATTATTCAAGATACCCAGAAATTGCAAGATTAGAGGACATGACATCAGCTTCTGTAATAGTCCACTGTAAGTCCATCTTTGCAAGGCACGGAATTCCTTTGGAAGTTCGGAGTGACAATGGCCCTCAGTTCGGATCACTATTCAAAGAATTTGCCCACGAATACGGATTTACTCATGTCACCTCCAGTCCAAGATACCCGCAGAGTAACGGCTTCATAGAATCTTTCGTAAAAATTGTTAAAGAAAGAATTAGCAAGTCAAAGGATCCATATCTGGCTTTGCTGGCATATCGAGCTACACCACTTGCAAATGGCTTCAGCCCAGCAGAACTTAGCATGGGACGGCGGGTTCGCACCACTATTCCAACACCAACGAAACATCACCAACCACCCAATTTAAAGATTTTGAAAAATCAAGAAGCTATTCAAAGGGAAAAACAAAAATACTACTTTGATCGAGCAAAAGGAGTACGAGAACTGCCTCCATTGGATGTAAATGATCGAGTTTGGCTGATGGACCTTAAAACTCCCGGAGTCATCATTTCCAAAGCAGATACTCCTAGATCTTATATGGTTGATACACCGAGAGGAAGTGTTAGAAGAAATCGCTTCCATCTACTTCCTACTGGTCAGAGGTCTCCAGGGCCTCGACACTTCGAGCCAGACGAAGAGCCATATATAAATTACCCAGAGGCCAACACACACACTTCAGATGCTCCTACGGATGTGACCGATTCATCAACATCTCCTAAAGAGGCACTTTATAGGACTCGCTCTGGAAGAACAGTTCGTCCGCCCAGACGTTTTGGAGATGACTAGAGCTAATCTCTAAGAGGGGAGATGTGATGTAATTGTAAATATTCAGATGTAAATATGTAAACATGGTTTTGCATATAGACAGCTCGAGTTAGGATATATATATAGATAATTGGAAGTTGTGAGTTAGTTAGAAAGTTCCGTTCTTAAATAAAGAAGTGTTCACCATCGTAGCCCGATTCCCTTAGAGAAACAAAGCAACTGTAATACCTTTCAGAGTTGTCTCAATCACGATATACAATGTAAAAGGTACAACTTCCTCAAGTTGTGTCCATGAGGCTGACAGAGGCTGTTCACACTTGGTTATCTCGTGTGTCTTCAATAAAGGTCACTGTAATATCTTTCAGAGTTATAATCCCGATATACATGGTAAAAGGTACAACTTCCCCAAGTTTTGTCCATGAGGCTGACAGAGGCTGTTCACACTTGGTTATCTCGTGTGTCTTCAATAAAGGTCACTGTAATATCTTTCAGAGTTATATTCCCGATATACATTCTTGAAAGTACAACTTCCTTTTGTTCATGAGTGTTTATCTGTGAACACAATTTATAAATAAATAGATATTTTGAAGTACTAGCTGTGTGTGTGTGATAAGCCAGGCCCTCCCATTAATTTTTCCATATTGCAGTAAGGGCATTAGAAATTGTTTAATTTCAAAAAGAATCTTACGCGTCTAAAATAGCTTTGAATTTTCATAAAATAGATATTTGCAATAAATTACTTTATTAGTTAAGAAAGTAACTTTATTGCAAATTTCCTCATTGATAAATTATTTTTTTACTTTTGAAATTATTCTAGATATATCTGTGAGTCCCACACAACCTACAACATAACAACTAAGAACGCTATAAACTGTTAATTTTTTTATAAGTGAATCTCTCTTCTCATCTGAAAAAAGTTTCTTTTGTTTCAAATTTCCTTTCACAATAAACACCAAACACACAAACGAATATAAAAACTCACAGATTCCAGAAAAATAATTTGACAAAACATCATTTGATACCACGAATTGATTTTGTATACGATTTTTTTTAAACAAGTAGAATAATTCTATAAAGAGCAATACTAATCTAGAGAGAGTTTTAAAAAATTTCAAAGAATAAACTTTCCAATTATTTTTCTATATTATTAAATTTGTAGGAGGGTGTAGGGGAGGGTTAGCCTTAATTTTAAAGAAGGAAACTTTAAAAAAACAATCAAAGCATATTTAAAAAGGTACTCCCACTAATGTAAATAATAATAAATGAGATAGTAGTTGAAAGAGATACACATCATTCTACTAAATTATTAATATATTGATACATTAATTGATGGCTAAACATCTTAACCAGATTAAGACCATGTTCCATCAAAATAGATTAGAGCTGTTTAAATATTCTGACAGATATTTTCTTAGCTCTATTTGGATCTAGATTAGGGGAATAAGGGGGATATATCCATGCAGACAGTTCAATCCTTCTGTATTTGACAAATTCTCTCCCTATTTTAATAAAATCATTCTTATTTCTTTCCCTTTTTATCACACTCTGGCAGACGATAGTTACTCTCCGCGCATGCGTGCTGCCATTCTATTTAAGCCTAATCTTGGATATACGACCTCAAGTTCTCTATAAACTTCCCCCCTGATCAAACAATTTGAAGCCAAATTAAAATTTTAAAAAAGTCTCTTTTTTTAAATGTGCTGATAAAACACATATATAAGGTTATATTGTTTACCTCGGTGTTATAAATTGTTTTTCTTTCTCTCCTTCTACTCTGTGTATACTAATAGTTAAAATATAGAAATACGCTCATAGACAAAACTTAAGGAAGTTTTACCTTTTAAAATTATATCGGGATCAAACAATAACTATGAAAAATATTACAATGACCTTTATTGAAGACACACGAGATAACCAAGCGTGAACAGCCTCTGTTTCTTTCAAAAATACATACGACCGGCAACACCAAAGACTTTCCACTTCCTTAAATTTTGCAAATGAACGTAGTTTGAAAATAAAATTATAATATATATGATATTATAATATATAAGTATGATTTGCTAATAACACCCAGAGATATAGCTTGAACAATAATCAATAAACAATCTCCATTTTACTCTAGGGTTAAAGAATTTCTTTTAATACAAAACCTATTTTCGTACAAGATTTAGATAGAAGATAAAGTTAGAAAGCTTTGTGCACCAATAGGTTGTTGTTAAAAGAGCCTTTTTTCCCTTGTTCAAGAAAATTTATGTTTCTATACTTTAGACATAAGGCATTAATCATTAAGCACGAATTTTTCTTTTTCAAATAAAAACAAACTTCTCTACTGTCATTCTACTGCGATAAAAAATATATCGAATTTGTGGCATCTTCCAAAATCGGCTTGGCCAATGTGGTTCATCAGAAAAAAAATCCTGAAAAAAGTGATCAATAGGTTGGTTCATCTTGAGTGTTTCTTTTCCAAAGCGAATACATTTTTTACTTAAGAGGTGCATGTGTGATTTACTGCTAAATTTTGCTTAGACCAAATAGTAGCCGTGTCTTGTATGCTTGGGCTGTTTTGATTCAGCTGGGGTAGGCATTGATCAGAAATGGCTGAATCCTGGCTCTATTCGTTTGGACATCGTTTTAGAAATCAATAGATTTTTCCTATCAATAAATTATAGAAGTCTGAACAGAGTCAGGTTTGTCTTCATGATTTGTTTCTTAGTGTGAACTTTAAAGTTTTGCTCAAGTATTCCATCCAAGTAGTTAGAAACTTACTTGCTCAGCGAAATGGGATGGTTGAAGAAGTGTACCATAAGGTAAGTTGGACTGTTGTATTTTTCACTACGGTGTTTTTTTTTTAATGACCTGCATATAGCGGGAGAATGTCTCTAAACTGATTAAGGCCTATGTTTTAGCGACGATCTCTCATTACCTATAAACTGACCCATAGCTTCTTGTACCCTCTTCATTTTTGGTAAACTTCCTAATACTTTATAACTTTATTCAAAGCCATTAGTATAATTTATTAGAGAGTAGATTATCTTAGGCTATATACTATATATACTAATAGGAATATATTGCTAAGTTCACCACTGGGAACAAAGCTCCGCCTTTGGGAGAGTTTGCAAGTTGTACCACATTGTCACAGACTCTAGTCGTACAGTTCTGATAGGTTCTGTTTGTTTGCTACTTCCTCTCCACAGGACAGACTTCTCCACAGTATAGAGCACTAAGTATATTGCTGCTGTTTTATACTTGCAACCTTCAGTAATTGCGCTATTCACCTCTTTCTCCAACAGCCACTTCGGTTCTCCTTGTTTCATATGCCCGTTAGATTTTGTCACCACAAAATATTTTTGAAAATATATAAAATATTTTCAAGTTATGAGAAATTCCTAGATATATAAAGATATAGAATTATTGATATTTTTTTATTCTCCAAAAGAGAGTTTATTCCGCGTGAAAGCCAAGTTATAAAGAAGGGACTCGGTGACCTAAGGAGGGAGCTTAAAGAAAGACATTTACCTAAATGTTAACTAGACACGGTGAGGGCTCCACGTGATATCTAGATACATAACACAGAGGGGTTAGACTATACACACCGTCATGTATTGCTACACCCCCGACCCCAACTTCCCATTCCGATAGTTCGCTGTAGAGTGTTCTATTGACTATAAAGTGAAATGGGGCGGACTAGATACTGAAGACAGAACTGCCGGTCCTCACAACGCTGAAAGCCGGACTTACGTCAACACGCGAGGCCTCCCATCGGAGTTTTACGCAGAACCAGCAGCCTAGCCCCAGTGCCTAGTCCGGGTCTGTGGAGCGAGCAAGCTATCGGACGCGGAAGTTGAGTTCCAGTCCACGTGCACACAGGGACGTCCCTTCGGCAAACGTGGAATGGATGATAATCACGTCGCCAAGCCAACACGTAGTGAAGGCCATCTTTGTCATTACCTCAGGGGTGTAAGCACTGACCCACCCGCCCGGCTGTCAATAACTACTATCTAGTCACTAGCTAGATCTGTTAGTAGAGCTGAAACACAGGGAAGTCACGGCTCTCCATCTGGAACATCTGTTACACACAGCAGCCTAGAATTCAGACTTTATGGTCAACAGATTGCTATTGTCACCGAGTCCCTTTTTTATCCTTGGCCGTCACGCGGTTTGTAAGTTTTAAATTTTATTTAAATTTTGGTTATTTCAATTTAAAAAAAAAAAGATCACAAGAAGAGCTTCCATTGGCAAAGAACTCCACAATTTCGTTTCAACCAACCAATTCATGCTCTAATCAGCAACCCAAAACACCAAATTCTTCCAAGAACCTCAGTAAATCCTACAACCTCTAGATTCAATTCGTATTTACCCAAGTCATATAAGAAACGTAAGCTAGGAATATCTTCAAAAAAACCTGTAAAGCAGTTCTAAACATTTGTGGCTGATACCATTATATTTCTTTAATGAAGATTATAATTTAGTCTTTTTTTCTTTGATTTTTTTCAATACAAGTCAAACAAATGCAATTTATTCGTATACCCAAGTGTTTAATATTGAAAAGCTCCTTTTTATCTATAATATTTTGAAGGTTATGCTGATATCAAGCTGAGAATCCTAATCATATTTCTCATAGTTATTTTCGTCATCAGAATGGTACTCTATTCCTATTCATGTACCTGAGATATGGAACTTTCCAAACTATAAGTTCTACCATCATAATAACTCAGCCTACAGAATGGTCAAAGTTGGATCAATATAGCGCAGAAATATATGGAGCAGATTTCTTAAAGGTAATTAAGATTGGGCTGAAAGGAGTTCAACTGGCGGCGTTATATTGATTTCTGTCAACCCCACCAATCAGGCTGATAGGGCCAGTTCATATCATGTGATAACTTCAGGTTAACTGGCTGATGGTGTATTTTCTCAAAACTCTTTGTTTATCATCACTTCGGACAAATTCCGATCAAATAAGATCATTCGCCTAGTAATCAAATTTATTACCTGAAACACTATAAATGTTAAAGAAGAAAAAAAAAAGACTAAAAGAAAGAGAAGATCGAGAAAAAAATTGGAAAGAAAAGAGAGAGAGAGATAAAAGAAGCGCATATCGAGGGGTAAAAAAGTAGCAAAGAGTTGATGGTGTATTATGATTAGGTGATTGATAAGGATCAGCTTGGCCAGTTTAAGTCGATTGTAACCCTCATCAGTAGAGAGCCGACACCAGATTTGACATTTAAGATTGTTACAAGAGTTAGATAAGTCTGGTTTATAGTTGAAATGTCTTCGGTATGTCAGAGTGATCATATTGGGGAATTCTTACCTGAATTCTTCAACAGTTTTGAAATATGCATTCACATCGAAGTTAACTTTTGTTCTGATATGTTTGGATTTTTTTCTATTTTATCCTTCAAATTTGCGCCAGAATATTCTTGATATCACCAAAAACATGGACTTGGATCATTTTAAAAATCATAATTCGTCAAATCCTTTATGAACTATAACAGAATATTTAATCCGTTTTTATTCTCGTTATAAAATTTAAATCGATTCTTAAAATTATATTTATAATCTGATGATTTTTAAGTTTTTTCTTTTTTCTTATTAATAACTAGAGTTAAGATATTTGAAACCCAGGTTCTTGGAGCGCAGAATGCTGCCAGATACGCCAATTAGAGTCAATTGCTTTTGTTTACGATTTCTTTTTGTTCGTACAGATCTTTATCAGGGTCAATTTTAAAACAAAGCAATACCATCAAATTTAGATGAATATAAAATTTCTTCTATTTTTGTTCTATTTATGCTAAGCAAAGAATAAGCATGTTACATTCCTCTTTTTGATAATTTGAATGTAGGTTAGCCATATATATATATATATATATATATATATATATAAGATAAAACTTCATTGTTACATAAGGAGAAAAATATTTCGAAATAAAAAACATGCCTTAATTAAATTTAGTATAATATATTTAAAAAATAAAATTTCGTTGAAAATTATTCGTTTCATATTGACAAACAAAAAAAGTACCTCAGGAATAGCTTCTACCTATGGGATATATTTTCTAATCACTCTAATCTTTTAAAGATTCCTAACCAAGTGGCTCTTGGTATTATGATATTTGGTCATATATTTAAAATGTTGATACTAATAGAAACTATGCAATGGCCGTAATGATCCAGTTTTATAAAAGGGAAATATATGTTATGATAATATTTCAAAGTTATATATCCCAATACAATATTACATTTGTACTATTTTATATATAGCCTACTCCACGCTGACGAGCGCCAACAGCGCGAAACGCGTTCGTGGATGGCCTTTCTTGATTTATCAAGAAATTGGGTTGGCCAAATATCACGGAGCAAGCTAAATAAACGTTTAGTTTATTCTTGCTCCACTAGATGGCGCTCTGCCATCTAAAAAGCACATGTGCTCGTGGTCAGGAGATGCCTTCTTTATTTTTAATATCAACACTTGACCCACTAATCTTTTATTTTTTTCTATTGTTTTCTCATATATATATATATATATTAAAAATGGCATATCCTGACCAGGAGCACATGTGCTTTTCAGAAGGCAGAGCGCCATCTGGTGGAACAGAAATCAACTATTCATTGATTTAGCCTGTTCCCTGATATTTGGCCAACCCAATTTCTTGATAAATCAAGAAAAGCCATCCACGAACGCGTTTCGCGCTTTTGGCGCTCGTCAGCGTGGAGTAGGCTGAACCATTGCGATCAAAAAATAATTTTTGATCCCAATGGCTTCCTGAAAAACCAAGAAATGGGTACTGACGAGCGCCAAAAGCGCGAAACGCGTTCGTGGATGGCTTTTCTTGATTTATCAAGAAATTGGGTTGGCCAAATATCAGGGAACAGGCTAAATCAATGAATAGTTGATTTCTGTTCCACCAGATGGCGCTCTGCCTTCTGAAAAGCACATGTGCTCCTGGTCAGGATATGCCATTTTTAATATTGATTTCAACACCTGATCTTTTTATCTTTTATTTTTTTCTTTCGTTTTTTAATATATATATATATTATATGGAAACTACGCTCTCTCAAATAAACATATCATTTCGGAGATGGTCTTCCTCCCATTTGAAACCACTCTCATCATACTGAAGAGAATTGGGACATTTCAAGTCATTGCTAGATTTATTGTACCTGTGGGTTTAAAATACATACACTCATGGACAAAACTTAAGGAAGAGGAATGTATTTGATTTTGACAGTCGTATTTTTTTCTTTGTTTCAAGGAGACAGAGGTTGTTGACACTTGGTTATCTCGTGTGTCTACAATAAAGGTCACTGTAATATCTTTCAGAGTTATTGTCTCAATCCCGATATACATGCCAAAAGGTATTCCTTAAGTTTTGTCCATTTTGTATAGTTTGAATTTCTTAAAAAGGGATACTCTGGCTATTTCTCCCAAAATAATCTCTCAAAATATTGGAAGAAATAATGTTGCTTGAAACGTGAGTTAATCGGTGAAGAAATTCAAGATTGGATGTCCCATAGTATTATTCATTGTTCCCAGCTTTAGAGGAAAAAGTCAAAAATTAGCAGTTTCTCATACCTATCAATGTAACATGTCAACGAATTACAATTTTTCTCTCTGATTCATTGCTCGATGAGAGATTTTCTCTACTTCTACTACCAGTTCAGCAGAAAAAAAGTTTAGAATATTGTTAAACAATGAAAAGAAGGATGACAAGAATAAAGACATTGGTTGTACTTATTGATATTGTAGGGAAGTATTTATTATTTTAAAAGCATTTATTTTCTTACACTAGTATTAAGAGAGTATCATTTTTTATTTTTATATTTTACTACTCTGTAAACTTCCCTCATTCCTTATCTTTTGTTTATCCTCCATAATTTGTTCTTGACCTAAATAAAGTGTTGTCTCATCCTGAAGTTTTTGTCTTCCCTTATTTCCCACGTGGCACCATTCTTACGATTGTTTTCCTTTCTTAGTCCGGGACGAGTCTATAAAAGACGAGATGTATTTAAAAGGCTTTTGTCGTTGTTGAGACATAAATCATCAGAAACTAGCTTCATAGTCCTTAATGATATGAGAGAAAATGAGATGAGTGTAAAGTAGAGGGTCCGCCACTGATGAGTCAAGCTCTTTCATTTATTGTTTCGCATCAATTCTTCATAGTATTGGTGATTTCTACTTTAAAATTCTTTGAAATTTTTATGGAAATTATTGCAATTTATTAAATGTTTCTAAATGCTTTTAACTAGTATAAACATATTATTTTACCATTCTACATAAAAATACAGGGTGATCCAAAAGTCCCGCACAACTTTAAAAATTAATAACTCCGCGAATATTTGCGCTAGATCAATGCGATAAACACCATTGTGTTCAGGATGCAATGGGATTTTTTTATGGCAAATAATGAAAAATTCGAAATTGATTTTAGTTACAACTTTATTCGGCAGATGGCGCTCTACCAGAATTAGAGATTCAGCGGCCAAATTGTTTGATAAATTGAAAAATATAACTGAACGACACGTATTTTTCCTTTTTGAATACCAGGAAAGAACCCTAATAATATCAAATGATAAATTAATAAAAGACCATTTCGGCAAAAGTTAGAAGAAATGGTTAACGATTTTTAAATACAATCTGAGATATGTAAAATAGGTATATGCAAATTAAAACTTGTAGCAAAAAATATTTATATCTTAGATGGAGTTTTGTGAAATAGATTGAATGTTTGAAAATAACTACTGATATCAATACACGATTTTTGAAATGTTAATATAGTACCAAAAATTATGATGGCGCTACTAATAGGATTTCGTGCTATAAGGAATGTATAGTTTCTTGACTAATTGGCGACACTTGACTATTTAACTGGATATTTGTCATGATCCAAAAATGAAAAATAGAGGGGAGTGATAAAATATATTTGTCGTACTTTATTCCAAATATCCTATGGGTTTGTCAAAGGTTATCATTGTTTATTATACTGTACATAATTTTGAAAATGTATCCCCTCAAAAATCATTTTTAAATCGAACTTTTGCTTTGAAAAACGTGGTAGTAAAATCATTTTGTACTATTTTTTGCGCAAAATTTTAAAGTTGGGGGGATACAGAGAATATTCCTTATGCTATTTCTTCTAATGAGCGAAAAGCGATAAACTAAACATAAGTGGTAAAATTGTGTATACCAGTGTTATTCGAGAAGTTATGCCACTTTGGCCTGCACGACATAATATAAGATGTGGGCAAATGACAAACAAAAAAAATTACTGTTCACAGAAAAAAAAAGAGTCAAGATGTGAGGACAGCATTTATTATTCCCATAACCCAAAACCCTGCGTTTGGTTTTCGACCACTAGGACCCGGGTTCGAACCCGCATTGGACACTTTTTTCTGTTTAAAGAAAAAAAATGCTCCAATGGCCCCCGATTCTTGCAAAAGTCCAACCCCACCAGCGAGTGCAAGTAACCAAACGGGGCTCTGGCATTAGTAAGTGCAAAGTCGAACTGCTTTTCACATGTGTAGACATGTGGTGCACTTACAGTAAAAGCAGTCGCTAACTACCCACCATGATTATCATGGCCTGTACCACGTGTACTAGGGATAAGCAAAAAAAAAAAAAAGAGCTGCAAAATATAACACCTGAGGTAACTGCCTTCTCTCTTGTATTAAGTCACAATCCTTGCTCAATGTGGCGCCCTTCATTCTCAAACACCGCTTGCAGACGATAGATAAAAGAATGGTCACAATTAAATAGTTGAAATTTATAAAACGTGCCATCTGATAGAAGCCTTCAACATGGCCAATGTGGTAGGCCGGCATCGATAAAAACGCGAGTTAATGTACCTCCATAACCGAAATTGTAAGGCTTCAAGTCTGGTGATATTGGAGGCCACTGGTATATAAAGTGGCGACTTATCAACGAATTTCACCGAACGTATCCTTCAGCAATTGTTTGGCACCGCGGGAGATATGAGGAGGTCCTCCATCTTGCATGAATGTTATTTCGCTTAGTGCTTGTCTGTCCTGCAATATGAGAATAAGCTTTTCTCTCAAAAGTTGAACATAACGTTCACCAGTTACAAAAACGGTTTTAAAAGTTCTTCCATTGATTTTTTTCAAAGAAAAATGGCCCAATAATAAAAGAAGAAGTGAACCCACACAAAACTGTAACTCTGGGCTGATGAAGTGGTATTTCTGCCAAAATCCTAGGGTTTTCTGTTGCCAAAATGAGGCAGTTTTGAATGTTAAATTCTCCCTTTAGATAAAAGTGAGCATCATCTGTTCTTAGAACATTTGACAGCCAGTTTTCATCAATATCAATTTGCCGGAAAACCCATGCAGCGAATTCTTGACGCTTCTCAAAATCGCTGACTTTCAACTCGTGAAAACTTTGAATTTTGTTAGGGTATTTTTATAGAAAAAATGTAAATGTGTGTTCTCTCCAAACTGTTCCATACGAAATCCCCGTTTGTCGAGAAACTTGTCTAGCGCTTACTTTTCCATACGTGGATAACGTTTCAAATTCTTCAGCATTCTGCAAAACCGTAACAGCCACTGACTTGCATGTCGATGGTCTTCCACTCCGAGGTTTTGCTTCCAGAGATCCAGTTTCCTCAAAACTTTTAATCAATCGCTTTAGAGAGTAGCAACTCATTGGTCTTTTACCGCTTCGAATACCTTTAAAGGAACGAAACGCTCGTAAAGCTTCAGTGGCAGATTCTGAATCACAATTTAAAAAATTCACCAAGAGTGCTTTATCCTGTAGTGACGGCATTCCAGGGGGAAGGAGAGAAGTCCGACCACACCTCCTTGCGGTCCCCCCTGGACCCTTGGAATATTTGACCAAATTCTGGTTCGTTTACCAGGTGACTAACGTTGCAACGACACCCATTTTCCAATGAAGAGCAAAACTGATATCTTCAGTAATGCTACCGCGTCCAGGGTAACCGCCGCGTCAGGATCTGCAGCTCGAGCTCATTATGAGAAATCTACTACGAGGACACAATTCAATCTACTACAACTCAATATAAATGGTACCCAGAGGAAAATAAAGAGCTGACTTGTCTTCTCTGTGACAACAATGTACATATTACTTGTCCTCAGGAGACAAAATTGAATCAGAATCTGAGATTCAATATCAAAGATTATACAACACTACGAAAGGACAGACCGGGAAAATTTGGAGGAGGACTTGCCGTTTTGATTAAAACTCTAGAAATCAAATTTAAGGATATCGCCTATAATCAGAGTAAACCTAGAGAAAGCACGACAGAAGCTCAGGCAATAGAAATCTATCATACAGATAAAACAATTCAATCATAAATTTTTATCACCACGATAATACTAGCATCAATACAGGCCTGATAGAGACATTAAGTGAAGCGTCTTCGGATATCGCAATCATACTTGGTGATTTTAACGCCGAAAGACCAACTTGGGGATCACCTGTCCAGGATAACAAAGGTCAGCAGGTTGAGGACATGCTAACCGACCTCGACCTTACACCGTTAAATAACGAAAAGAACACCTATCTATCCAAGTCCACAGGCACAGAATCCGCAATAGACACCACAGCGATAAATTACAACATCGCACCCACAACACAATGGAAAATTCTGAAAAGTGCAATCAGGGACCACAGACCAATTTTAACAACCCTAAACTTCAAAATTGAGAATATCCAAGAGAATAAAATAACACTGGAAAAAAATTCACAGAAAAGCTTGAAGAACTGTGCAACGAAGAATTAAATCACAGAACGATTGACAAAAAAATTTGAAAAATTCTCTTCGAACATATCCAAAGCTGCAAAAATATCGATACCTAGAGGTAGACGTAAAGACCTGTGAATACTTTACTGGAAGGACCACAATATCGAGGCAATGATTGCAGAGAGAAACAATATCAATAAACTTCTTAAAACAAATAGAACAGAAGAAATCATAAAGGAACTCATTGAAATTAGTCACAAAATAGAAAAATAAATTTGGATATTCAAACAAGAGAGAGAGAGAGAAAAAATGGGCAGAATTCTGCGAAGAAAATGGATCCAAAAAAGGAAAGCCATCACTGGAATATAATTAGTGTTATAAAACAATCAAAACCAACACTAATCTTCCAATATTCTAACCGATATGAATAGCGAGGACGAACAAACAGATGACTGAAATAATTGCTGAATATCTTTCAAGCACTTCCAGATTCAGCTATACGAATGAAGGCAGGACTCTAAAAATAATGTAAACAGGTTAGTTAAACAAGCAAGAAATTACCATCAACAAGATATTTACTCTAGAGACTTCACACTGAATGAGCTAAACTCATCAATAGGAAAGTTAAATCCGAGAGGTCACCTGGAGATGCTCTAATCTTTGGTCAAATGATTAAACACTTTGGAGACGAAGCTAAAAATCAACTCCTACGAATACTGAAGATTTCATGGCAAACTGGTAAACTACCAAAGAATTGGAAGATATCAATTATAGTTCCAATACTGAAACCAAACAAAGATGCCAAGGAATGCAAGAACTATCGGCCAATTGCTCTTACCAGCATACTTTGTAAAATAACAGAATGAATTATCCGCTCTAGGATCATAGTCTGGCTCACTAACAATAATAAAATAAACTTCTACCAAACTGCCTAAAGATCCAGACACTGTACAACTTATAAACTGTTCTACTTCTGTCAATCAATAATAGATTTCTAGGAAAAACCGCCAAAGAAGACAACAGCCGTATTCCTGTATATGACCTCAGCTTTTGATCGAGTGTAAAACGAAAATTGCAATTATACCGCGAATGTTTCTTTTAAACAAAAATCTAAATTTATTTTAAAGAGAAATAACGACTATTTCTAACTTTAAGGATGAAGTATGAAAGGGTGAAAAATATGAAGAGTAATGGCGAACGGAAAAATAAAAGTGTCCAGGGGCGGGAATCGAACCCACGACCTTCCGCTTGGAAAAATATGTCCAGGGTAGCCTAGTGGACATGGCATCTGCCCGGTAAGCGGAAGGTCGTGGGTTCGACTCCCGCCCCTGGACACTTTTATTTTTCCGTTCGCCATTACTCTTCATATTTTTCACCCTTTCATACTTCATCCTCAAAGTTAGAAATAGTCGTTATTTCTCTTTAAAATAAATTTAGATTTTTGTTTAAAAGAAACATTCGCGGTATAATTGCAATTTTCGTTTTACAATCATCAGCCGCGTTATATTGTATTTTAAATTACTTTATATAATATTTACGAACGGAGAGATATGTCCAGGGTAGCCTAGTGGACATGGCATCTGCCCGGTGAGCGGAAGGTCGTGGGTTCGATTCCCGCCCCTGGACACTTTTATTTTTCCGTTCGCCATTACTCTTCATATTTTTCACCCTTTCATACTTCATCCTTAAAGTTAGAAATAGTCGTTATTTCTCTTTAAGATAAATTTAGATTTTTGTTTAAAAGAAACATTCGCGGTATAATTGCAATTTTCGTTTTACAATCATCAGCCGCGTTTATATTGTATTTTGATCGAGTGTAGAATTTTTCGAAAGGCTGCACAACATCGGAGTAAGAGGAAAAACCTTAATCTGGATTGCAGACTTCTTAAGGGGAAGAAGGATAAAGGTTCGGGTCAATGGAACATTTTCCAAGGACCGTAGAACATGGGCTGGTGTACCTCAGGGATCTGTGCTCAGTCCTCTACTCTTCTCGCTATATATTAACTGTTGTTTATGTAAATAGATGAATATTATTTGTAATATTTAAAGCCTCATTATGTAAAAATATATGGATATATAAATTGGACATTTGTTGTTGGCCATGGTCAAGTTTGAGCTCTTGTACGTCTAATTACGACACAACAAAAGTGGCGACGAGGATGCGCGATCTACAGAGCCAGTAAAAGGCTGAGGAAAACGGCGTCTATGCAAGTATAACAACTACATCTTTTAAACTATCTGGATCAAGAAAACAAAGGAGTAGAAAAGATCAGCATGACAAGTTCAAAGTTAATAGTACCTTTTAGATGCTATAGCCCAGTGGAGGACACTTCGATCTTTTTGTACAAAAATTTGAGGCTTTCTTTTTGGCATCTGAAGGAGGAGATTAAAGTGCTGATTTTTACCTAGCTACCAGATTCTGAAAGTTTGAAGTTTGATAATTCATGGCCAACAACAATCTTAGAGAATTGAAATATTTAGCAATAAATTGTAATTTCGGCGATATGCTGGGGACCATGATGCGTGACCGTTTTGTGGCTGGAATCAAGTTGGAAAGCCTGCAAAAGAAGCAACTACAATAAAACGACGATGTCACCTTGGATAAAGTTTTGCAGTGGCGATCTCGTTCGGACTGGCGGAGATAAATACAAGAGAATTACAAGATAAATTAGTGGCCAAGATATCCCCTGTGAATGGAAAAGATAAAAAGGGTGAGTACAATAATAGTACGGCGCAGCATAGGCCTTTCAGACAACGATGAGATATAATGTGTTATAGATGTGGTGAAAGACATTTACACGTGGCCTCTGTTTGCCCTCATAGAACAAGGACTTGTTTTAAAATGTTAAAAACTGGGTCATTTAAGTAGGGTTTGCAAAGCTAGTAAAAAAATGTGGGGATGTAAATATGTACAAGAGGACTCTATATATTCTGTACAGGGCGAAACTGATGCCACAATAAATTTAACAGTAGATGATAATTCTTTGTGCTTTACAATAGATACAGGAAGTCCAGTTACGTTAATACCTAAATATATTCATAAGATTTATTGGCAAGGTAAAAAATTATTTCCAACAAATTTAAGATTAAAATACTTTTGTGGTAAATCAATAGATATTATAGGGCAAAGAAATGTTTTTGTAAAAGAAGCCAACCAATATTTACGATTAATAGTTGTAAATGAAAATTCCAGGTGATTTTGTTAGTAAGAGAATGGCAATAAAAAGTCACCCTGTTTGCCATACCTTAACTGTAAATACTCTATTTTCACCTGTTCTCTCATGGTTAATATTGTCTGTAACTCCACGGAGAATCCGTACAGGGCAAGATGCCCTAATAAAGCTGTTTTGTTGTTGTTGTTGTAGTAAGAGAATGGCTTAAACGGTTAAAACTTGATTATTCTAGATTGTTTAGCATTAAAAATTTAAATAATGAATCTAATAGAAATAGTTTGATTGATAGATATGCAGATTTGTTTAACAAAGATTTGGGCTGTCTAAAGGATGTTAAAATAAATTTTAATTTAAAAAAGGATGTGACTCCTGTGTTTTGTAAGGCCAGAAGTTTACCTTTCTCTCTAAAAAACAAAGTAGAGAATGAAATTGCTCGTTTATTGAATTCTGGCATTTTATAACCTATAGTTCATGCATATTGGACCGCTCCAATAGTACCGGTATTAAAAAAGGATGGTAGTGTAAGGATATGTGGTGACTTTAGATGTACAGCTAATAAAGCAATAGAATTAGATAGGTATCCCATTCCATCGATCGATGAGATCTTTTCAAAATTATCTACAAGCACCGTACTTTCGACTCTAGACCTATCACAAGCTTACTTACAAGTAATGTTAGTGGAAGAATCCAAAGCTGTTGTTGATATAAACACAACAAAGAGGTTGTTTTCTTATAAAAGACTACCATATGACGTAGCGGTAGCACCAAATAAATTTCAGAGGATTATGGAAGGTCTATTTGCTGATTTGCCAGGTGTGGCCTGCTACATAGATGATATTTTGGTTGCAGGAAAAGACTTTGAAGATCATGAACAAAAGTTGGATCTAGTGTTTAGATAATTGCTAGAAAAAGGTTTAAAGTTAAACAAATATAAATGTAAATTTAAAAAGAAATCGGTGGATAATGGATAAATATGGACTGCATCCCTTAGAAAATAAAATTAAAGCAGTGATAGAGGCGCCTGAACCTAAAGAATGTTTCGCAATTAAGATCTTTCATAGGACGCTTAATTTATTATTATAGATTCATAAAGAATATAGCAAACATTTTAGCGCTATTCTATAAACTTTTGAATAAAAATTGTAGATGGAATTGGACGAAAGAATATTGAATGTTATTTTAAAAATGTAAATCATTATTAATGGACTATGGACTATTATGGACTAGGCGTAATTCTGAGTCATAGAAATGATAGAAAGGAAGAATGCCCTATAGCTTTTGCTTCTAGAACATTAACTGAAGCGGAAAAACGTTTCTCTCAACTAGAAAAGAAAGCGTTGAACATAACTTTTGGCGTTGAGAAATTCAGACAATACTTACTGGGACGAAATTTGTATTGGTCACAGACGACCGACCCTTAATTCATATATTTTCGCCTCATAAACCAATTCCCATATGTGCATCATCCAGAATTAAAAGATGGTCCTTAAAATTAGCTGCATTTAATTATACTGTGGAATTTCGAAAAACTAGTGATAATTCCAATGTTGACGCATTGTCACGTCTTCCTTTAGAATCGAGTGTCAGGGAGTCTCTTGATCAAGACCAGGTACTTCTTCTCAGGAAGTTGAATGAGGTATCGTTCTCTTTTATGGAGGTGGCATATAAGACGCCCCAAGATAAAATACTGTCTATAGTATTAAGGAATGTTAGAGAAGGCAACTGTGTGTGTGTGGAAATTCACAAGGGTACCGAGGGAAAACCCACTAGCTCCTCATTATAAGACCAATGAGGAATTAAATTTGGAGTTTGGTTGTCTTCAATGGCGTGAAAGAGTGGTAATTCCCCAAAAATTAAGATCTTTAATTTTAAATGACTTGCATGAAATACACATGGGGATTGTTAAAATGAAGATGATTGCCAGACGGTATTTTCTTGTGGCCAGGCATAGACAGTAACATCGAGGAGTTAACTAGAGAATGTAGAGTATGCCAAGAATCGGCAAGCATGCCCCCCGGCTACCATCTCGGAATGGACTTGGCCCGAAAAACCGTGGCATCGACTTCATCTTGATCTAGCGGGTCCGTTCATGGAAGGAATGTTTTTTGTTCTCGTGGACGCATACTCAAAGTGGATAGAAATTTTTCTCATCAAAGATATTACCAGAAAAACGATTATAAATCATCTTAGAGAAATTTTTGCCAGATTTGGATTGCCCTAATTTTTGGTTACAGATAACGGAAGACAGTTTGTCTCCGGTGAATTCGAGCAATTTACCAAAATGAATGGTATACGCCACACTAAGACCAGTCCGTATAATCCTAGTACAAATGGTTTAGCTGAGAGATATGTAAGAGAGTTTAAAAACCTTTTGAGAAAGAATAATGGGAAGGATGATTTATAGCGAATCTACAAAGATTCCTATTTGCTCATAGAGCATTCCCCCAAACTGTAATAAAAGAATTCCCCCGCGGAACTGCTAATGAAGAGAAGTTTAAGATCAATATTCTCGAATTTAATACCAAGATGGGAAATCCGCGAGAGGTATTTCATGAGGCCGTAAGAAGGCAGGAGCAGTTTACTACAGGTTGCGAGGTTTATTTCCGCAATTATGCAACTGGACCTAAACGGTAAATAGGTACCATTTTGAAATTATTGAGCTACCGTCACTACCTTATAAGTTGCGAGGGCGTCGTGTATAAGAGGCATAATAATCAATTGCGACCTGTGAGAAAGAAACAAGTGGAGACAAGAAATTTGATAATTCCTCGAACATCAGGAGAGAGGCCTGTAGGTGGAAGTCAGAAATAAAGTGAAGAGGAGGTTCCAGAGATTACATCAGGAAACAAGGAGGAGACTGCTTCTGTGCACATACCCTCTTGCACTCCTAGACCAGGGCCTGCTGCTGTGCACGTGCCCTCTTGCACTCCTAAACCGAAGCCTGCCGCTGTGCAAGTGCCCGTCCGCTGTCCTAGATCTCAGAGAGCCAGGAAACCCCCAGACCGACTGGAGTATTATTAAGGGGGGAGATGTGTTGTGTATGTAAATAGATGAAGATTATTTGCATTCTTTAAAGTCTCATTATGTAAGAATATATGTGTATATAAATTGGACATTTTTGTTGGCCAAACGAAATGAATAAGAGCTAAAAAAATAGTCATGGTCAAGTTTGAGTTGTTGTACATCTAATTACGACACAACCTTAACAACATCCATCCTCACTGAAGACACAAAAGTTGCCTGTTGTGCAGATTATATAGCCATATGGCACACAAGTAGCAGTATAGAAATATCAGAAAAATACTGAACACATCAATGAGAGGACTGGAGAAGTGGGAAATGAAACTCAAAATGACCATAAACCCAATAAACACAAACCTATAGGTCTCCTTCACTGACATGAAAAAAGGCATAAATTTAACTTCAAAATAAGCATAAACAACCATTTAATTGATAAAATTAGATCTCCAAATTATACCTAGGTGTGATACTTGATGAGGAATTGCGATTTACAGAACACATAATTAGTACCTCAAATAGAGCTACCAGAAACCTAAAAATTCTGAGAAGGCTATGTGGAACAAATTGGGGAGTAAAACCCAAAATTCTCAGAACAACATAAATCACCTTATTAAGGCCAATAATGGAATATGCAACACCTGTTTGGGCTCCCTCAAGTTCATCACTAAAAAGAAGACTAGACAGTGTTCGAGCAAAAGCGGCCAAATTAATCACTGGTTCTGTTTCAAATACCAACAATTAGAAAATTCAGAGAGAATGTGGTCTAGACCTACTTGAAATCAGAAGACAATTAAAAAGAATAAAATTCACGAATAGCTTAAAAACTAAAGAAACCGAACACATATCTCATAGAACCTATTTAAACTGGACACAAAAAGAAAGGCTCAAAAGAACTTCAACACTTCAGTACGACAACAATATTAAAAAGAGCATAAATATGAAACATAATGAATTTCAAATTCGATAATAACCAATATTTCCTACCCCATTGCCATCAAATGTAATCACCAATCTTAACCTGAATGACTCCGCAATTAAAAAAAAAGAGAACAAAAACATACTTAAAAAGAAAGGACTTGACACAATTGGTTTATGCGATCAGATAAATTATTTAACAGCATATACAGATGGATCATCAGACCTTACCATAAGTAATGGAGGGGCTGGAATTAATATAATACTGCAAGATGGAACATACATCAATATCAAAGAAGGAGCAAGAAAGATTTCGTCAAACTTCACTTGTGAACTGACAGCTATCTGGAAAGCTCTTGATCTATGCCTTAACCAACCATCCCTGCATCAAGCAGAATAAATTATAATATACCGTACAACTACATATCCGATCTAGAAGCAATTCAGAAGGGCAATACTATAATCACACAGAAAATACATTCGTTACTTACTCAACTGATATCATTGGAGAATAACTGCATTCTACAATGGATTCCTGCCATTGTTTGGATCGGGGGTAATGAAATGGCAGTTGAATTTGCAAAGGAGGCCAGAAAGTTGAGCCAAAGGAAAGAAGAAATGTCAATATTTGACGCTAATGCTTTTGCAAAATACAAGATAATTGAACAAAAAAATGAGAAAAGATCAAAATGTGAAATAAACTCCGAGAGAAAAAGGACAAAACTATAACAAGATTTAGAACAAAACATTATAAAGGATGACAATACATCCAGATGGCACAAGAACCTATAGAACATGCAACAACTGTCCTGGTGTGGAACTAACACCTACCCACATATTCTCATGCCCGCAGCCTTGCAGAAAATTGACATAGACCCAGAGCAGCTGCTTTACACACCCAAGATAGTGGACAATGCTGCTGCTGCTGTGATAGAGATGCATGGAGACATCTGAGGCTCTTTATTGGACACGGCATTCAACGGCATTCCAGAGTAAAATAAATCATCAGAGATAGATAAATATTTTCAAATGAATTAAAATAAATATAATCGATACTGAGAGAGAGTTGAATTAAAAAAATTAAAAATTATTATTTTCGAAATTCAAATAGCTGAGAGGATTCCAGCAAACCGTATCTAAAATATCAGTTTTTTTTTTTTTTTTTTGCTACGTGTTTTAATTTGCATATACCTATTTTACATATCTCAGATTGTATTTAAAAATCGTTAACCATTTCTTCTAACTTTTGGCGAAATGGGGTTTTATTAATTTATCATTTGATATTATTTGGGTTCTTTCCTGGTATTCAAAAAGGAAAAATACGTGTCGTTCAGTTATATTTTTCAATTTATCAAACAATTTGGCCGCTGAATCGCTGATTCTGGTAGAGCGCCATCTAGCGAATAAAGTTGTAACTAAAATCAATTTCGAATTTTTTATTATTTTCCATAAAAAATCCCATTGCATCCTGAACACAATGGTGTTTACCGCATTGCTCTAGCGCAAATATTCGTGGAGTTATTAATTTTTAAAGTTGTGCGGGACTTTTGGATCACCCTGTATATATACTAGCGGATGTGTACCCGGCTTCGCCAGGGTTTTATCCGAGTGAAAGTTTGCCTAACGAATATTATTGATAATAATATTCGGGAACACACAGAATATTATGATAATAATGATAATATAATTTGTTACGTCATATATTTATATAATACTTTAAATTTGTATATTTGTTAGGCGAAATTAGAAACATGATAAAACAATTGGGTATTTAAAAACAAATGTAGAAATAAAAGTTGAAATATAATAAACAATGTTAAAGATTAGTTAATTATTAATTAAGATTATGTGTGAATATGTGAGAAAGATGTAATATCGTTGTTGTTTTTTAGATTGAGATTATTAGCTAGTATGTAAAAAAATTAACTCTGTTGAATTTTATTTTTGTATTTATATATAAATAAAATTAACTCTGTTGATTTTTTGTATTTAATCGATAACAGCGAAGTTACGCATGTAACTGTGGTTTTATATATTCCGCTTTACGCGGCCATTGGGGCTCAAAAATCATTTATTTTGGTTAGCAGCCCCGTAAATAAAGATATTTTATCTATTCCCGTAGAATCACACAAGCGGGGATTCTCCCCGATATATGATTTACCAAAGAACAATTCCTTTATAATTATGGATTTTGTTCTATTTAAAATATCATTAAATATTCACAATAAATTAGGTTAATGGATAGAGAAAATGACTTACTTCGAAGATTTCTTCTTCTTCTGTATAACACACAAGAGAAAATACAATATATGTGACATGGTCGTCTGTCGTTTATAACACTTCTCACTTTGTGCCCCGGAGACTGATGTTATTTACTGGAAGTCAACTTTGTGATCGAGAAATTTCCTAAATCGTCCTTTATTCTATTTTTGACTAATCGCGAACGACCAAACCAATATCTCTATTAAGAAAAAGGCATCTCCTTATCGTACAATTGAAAGTTGCTGATGGCTTGCGCCATCTATCGGAATAAATATAAACTATTCATTGATTTTTAATTATTCCAGAATTGGCCAAATATCCATTCGGGCTGTTTGGCCCTCGTCAGCGTGGTGCAAGCTGTACCTCAACGACAAAAAAACTGGCCATTCAGGCATCCTGAAAAATCATCAAACGGGTAGTTAAGGCCATTAGCAACTTTCAGATGCACGATAAGGAGATGCCATTTTCTTAATTTATGAACCTTATCCCAGTACAATATAACATTTGTGCTATTTTTTCACAATATCTCTATATTGAGGAAAGTAGCCTTGTCTGCTTTTACATTTGAGATGCGCTGTGAGATATAAAACAGCAAAGTCTTCCTCGTTCTAGGCTCAGTGGAGTGAAACAACTGGATGATACAGCAGGCGCTCTACCTCGTTGTATTCAATGACACAGATGTCTGTAACGGCAGGTCCAAGTACTGAGGAGATAGCAACCTGGGGTATGTTATTTGAACCGCTAAAACATGTTAAGACCACACTCATGGGCAAAACTTAAGGAAGTTTCATATTTTGATATCATCAGTCGTCTATTTTTTTTAAGGAGACAGGAAATGTTTTTCATACTTGGTTATCTCCTATGTCTTCAAATAAGGTCAGTGTGTATCAAATATATTTCAGAGTTATTGTCTGAATCCCGATATACAGGCTAAAATGTACAACTTCCTTAAGTTTTGTCCATGAGTGTAAGTCCGCTTGAGGTTTTTACTTTCATACTTTGTAATATAATATTTATTATCATTAAAAATATTATTATCAAAATAAAAGGTCGCCTCTCCGGTCAAAATAGACGTCATTTATTGTCCTGGTATTGGGGCTTTGTTACCTACTCGAGGCAGCTCGTTTGGAATATCGGTCAATAGATGGCGTCTAGGTTTGGCGTATATTTTGACGGGAGAGGCAACCTTTTATTTTTATAGATATTTATCCTCCTTGAAAAATTTCCATCTAGAAATATAAGTATTTACTTGTATTTTTTTAATCTTATCAAATTAGGAATTTTGATATTATGTTATATAGCCTCTTCTCTCTTATTGTCTCTATTATTGTTTAATGTTAACAAGTTCTGAATAAAATATTTTTTAGCCTCCTTAAGTTTATTTCCCTCATTTTTCTACGTGATGGTGGAGATGCTGAGTAGATTAAGAAAGACAAACTGGAGATTGCTAGCAGACCTTGAGGCTGTGGGTGCTGTGAACTATATTTGTCGCGACTGACTCCAGGATTCCATCGCCGTGTCAAAGTCATGATTTATCTAGTTAGTATCTACCGGCGTTGTTTATTATTCGTTTTTGTACTCCTGTAGAAGGGAAGAGATACCCGAAAGCTAGAGATTACATTAGTTTATCTATAATTCTTCATCCAGAATTTTGGATGTTTCCAAAAAAATGACATTTTCAAAACATAGTACAAGAGAGGTATACGAGTTTAATTTTTAATTCAACTCAGTAGTTTTCTAAACGAATCCTCAAAACTTTCCATTTTCAATCAACTAGAATTTCTTTAACATTCTTTCTAAGATAATTTTAAAATATATTTTTTCTGAAGATGTTTTTAAATCTTTATATTTCCCAACTAAATATCCAAATACTTCATATTTTCAAGACAAAACATTTTAGAAAGTTTTTATTGTTGTTGTTGTCGTGTCCAAAGAAGAGTCTCAGATGTCTCCATGCATCTCTATCACAGCACCAGCAATATCCACTATCTTGGGTGTGTAAAGCTGCTGCTCTGGGTCTAAGTCAATTATCTGCAAGGCTGCGGCCATTGCTGGGCATGAGAATATGTGAGTAGGTGTTTTAAAGTTTTTATTCTTTTACAAATAAAGATGTTACTACATTCCTTACTACATCTCCATAAACCGGTTGTATTATTATAATTTATATACAGGAGATTCAAATCTATCATGATTTCCTTCCAAGAAGACGACCACCCTATAAACGCTATTACTACAAAGCCTCTCTTCATGTCACAATAAAATGGACTCAAAGCTACTAGGGAACACTTTCAAGACGCGGAGGAAAACTTTGACTGAAATATGCAATATCCATGTGACAACCCAATTTGCAAGCTGTGGGTCACAAATCAAATAAGGAAGAAAATTTATAAAATAATATTTATTATTAAATCTCGACACAGAAAATTATTTTTCGCTTTTGTTAACCTGCCTATATTTCTCTCTTATTGATTTTCTATTATTTTATACTAAAAAATCGGTGATTAAGTTTCTATATGAAAACATAATCGTTTTAACACAAATTCACAAATTTAATTTCTATATTCATTTTTCTCTGTTTCTTTCCACCAAATTCTTTCAACCATATGGCAAATATGATCTTCCCATAGAGCCATCTATAGGTGGAAAATTGAAATACATTTTTATCGCGAATAATTCCTTTATATTTTAAGAAAGACAGATTTCTAGCATCAATCCAAGCGGTTTAACCGGTTCAATATTGACTTTTTACAACTTTGTTTTTCTTATATATTTTATATATATACTTCGATGGTAAATAAGGGGTGCGAAAGACTCTTGCCGTCACCTAACCCAACCTCCAATGAGTGGCCACCTCCAGGAGAGGCCAGGAGTAGCCATAGTTTTAGATTACCTCTTTTATAAGAGACTAGACGAATGACCCGGGCAACGCCCGGGTTTGCACGATTAAATGTATATTACATATGGAAGATGGACGTAGTTCCCGGAGGTCACCCGCGAGGCTTTTTTCTGTGTCACCAACTCTGCCCCCGCGCGCCAGGACCTCTTGATCCCTCTGATTGGTCGGTGGGAACTTGGACTGTCCAACCGGCCGGCAGCCGGACGATTACATTTTCTCGACGGGGGGGGGCAGGGAAGTCACGTGCTCGCCGGCAGCCAACGGGCGCGCGCCGCCGGCAGATCGCGAGAGTTCTAGAGGGCGCTGCTCGTGAGCTAAGTAGAATAATTTGAATATATAGTTTTAATAATTGATTTATATATTTTTTAAAATATCCTATCGTCATCCCCGTTATTTTTTTATCTATGTATGGAAATTTTGGTTTGAATTAGTGAACTACTGCGAATTTGTATACAGGTCATACAAACCAACAGACATTCATTTATATATATAGAGATTTTTCTCTACACAATATGCGAAAATAGTTTCAATGCAGGAATAAGTTTGGACTGTTTGATAAAGTTTCTGTGCCTTAAGTTGAAACTTGATTACAACAACAAAAAGCCTTAATTAGGGCCAATGAACGCCCCAAATTGGATATTCACGATTGAATATATACATTTTTACAATTACAATTATAATTATGGCTACCCTACAATCTAGTAGTGCTCAGCAGTTCCTTCTTTCCATTAACTGATTTGAAGAAGTTATATAGAATTAGGATGCAAGGGATCTGTCCTTAGTTAATATATATACACCAATACCTCGCTTTGCGTCGTTTCGTTTTGCGTTTTTTTCGAAGTTGCGTCGCTGCTTAATTTTTACTGATTTTGACTGTTCGTCGTTAGATTTTCGAAGTTGCATTGTTTTGGATTCGAGTCTTTAATATATTTTTTTTTTTTGAATTTTTTTTCCTAAAATATGGCAACACCTTTGTTTTTGATTGCGCCTTCACATATTTTCACTTTGCGTCGTTTCAATTTGCGTCGTGTTTTTTTTGGAACGTAACCCCGACGCAAAGCGAGGTATGGGTGTATCACATAATATGTTGACGATCAATTCTTGGTGCCGATTCTTGTGTAAAAATATTCTCTTTCGTCCTGTATTGTTCTACATGTGGTATCATATAGTATTTTAGTTCAATCGTGATCTTCACTCTACACAAAGCACATGCCAAGTCGTTTTCTACTAATCTTTTACCATGATTTCATCGGAAAAAAAGTAAAGAATATTCTCAAATCAGCAATGGATCGTTTAACTACAAGTTTATCCCAAAAGGTCCTAAACATATTATGATTATGAAT
This sequence comes from Cordylochernes scorpioides, assembly GCA_030710605.1. Lineage (NCBI taxonomy): Eukaryota > Metazoa > Arthropoda > Arachnida > Pseudoscorpiones > Chernetidae > Cordylochernes > Cordylochernes scorpioides. The sequence continues at coordinate 55,354,119 of CP092864.1, forward strand.
TATTATTTGCAAGTGTTTATGAACTTAAGGGAAAACCTTGTAATTCTGAAACTTGACCCACCTGCTGATTGGCCACCCTTGATATAGAAAATCAGAGATTAAATCATTCTTCTATAAGAATTCTGTTATAATTTTACCAAGGTTACCAATATTACCAAGGTTGTCCTAAAAGTTCGTAAACACTTGCAAAATATAAATAATAATATGTTTACGAACTTTTGGAACAACCTTATATAAGTGGTATAACACTTGTAATATTTGGTAAAGATGACATATCTAGATTCTTATAATGTGGTTAGAACTTTGATTTAATTAATCTAGTTTGATCACTTTGCAGAGATTGATCTATTGCCGTTTGAGTCATTGAGGGGATTTCTCTGTTTAACGATGCAGCATTCATGCAACCTTTCAACCAAGAAAAACCAGTAGAATGTATTATTGGAGTCAGGTTCTCAGTAAGTCCTAGGGATTTTTTAGCTGTGTATGAGGTCTTTCATAATTGTGAAAGACAGATTGCAGGTAATCTAGTTGTGGTTGTTGTTGTTGTCGTGTCCAATGAAGAGCCTCAGATGTCTCCGTGCATCTCTATCACAGCAGCAGCAATGTCTACTATCAGATAATCTAGTTATATTCATTTTTTAGGATCCTAATCCAATAGTTTAGAGTCAGATTTATATCGGTGACTCTCAGTGAAAACCTTCCTGAATCCATTCGAGGGATATATCCTGGTGTAATATATCTTGGTAAGTTCACACAGTAGGCGACAAATAAAAATATCGTGTATTTGGTTAATCGTTTTACTTTGCTCATTTGCCAACGTGACATACAGCAACGTCGACAATTGAATCCAGAAATTGTTGGTGGAGATGGTCTAACTCAACAGCGGTGAACCCTCCTAATAATTTTCCTTTGCAGTAAGGAGTGAAGCTTTTTTTGTAAAAGAATAAAACTTTCTAAAATGTTTTGTCTTGAAAATACGAAGTCTTTAGATATTTAGTTGGGAGATACTCGTATATATATATATACAAAAGATTTTAAAACATCTTCAGAAAATATATATTTTAAAATTATCTTAGAAAGAATGTTAAAGAAATTCTAGTTGATTGAAAATGGAAAGTTTTGAGAATTCGTTTAGAAAACAACTGAGTTGCATTTAAAATTAAACTCGTATGCCTCTCTTGTACTATGTTTTGAAAATGTCGATTTTTTTGGAGACATCCGATTTTCTGGATGAAGAATTATAGTCAAATACATGTTTTACTTGATAGATAAATAATTCATCAGGAATGTTCAAAAATTCATTTCAATTAATTTATCAAAAATATAATTAATCTTAATAGTTTCATGATGTTTTACTTAGTTTTGATTTAAATAATTAAAAATATCGAACACATTTATTCTCTTTTTGAGTAATTATCACAAAAGATTCAAATTTAAACTTGAATTAAAGTATTTCCAGAATTTTCATCCACTCACTTTTTACTTCAGTCGTCTTGGATTCTTGGCATCCCATCGTTCGCTTGTTGTCGCTTTGCTTTCTAAAATGTAACTGGATTTCTGAGCTACCATAGAAACCATAAAATAAGAATTTAGAACAAAGCAAAATATAGTCCGTTTCATATTCAGAACAAATATGGATTTTCAATACATATTTAAAATTCCCTTAGTATCTCACATATCGATTTCACATATGTAGTAATTTCTCTTCTTCTTCTTTCTTATATCCACACTGGGTGAAGTAGAATGCGTCTGCCTTTGTCATCAAGACTGGGAGCACTACACAGTGGCAGGCCGACTTAGCTCTAAAAGAAATGGCCACCTCTGACATGAGGAACAGACGCCATGTGCAGCCGCTCCTAACATGGACTACAAACGCTGCTCATCCTGTATCCCTGGATTAGGAGCCCTTACAGGGTACTATCTTTAACCGAGCTTGTTACTGCTCCACCTCCTCCTTTTTCTAATTACATAAAATGAAAAATTCAGCCAATTTGAGTGACATCTTGTCGTTGCTCAGTTTAGACTTGTTTTTGTCGAAACTTCTTTCTAACTTTATAATCCATGACTTTATGTCAAAGTTTATATAACATATTGTGTGAGGTGACATGTTAGCCATTCACTATTGTAGTTGTGTGATTATTTTTCTTCACCTTGTTGGAGCTCTGCTCTCCAGGAATCTGGGTTCACACTATAGCAGTCAGCTTATATTTCTGTAATTGCCATAAGCATGTCTTTATGCTCAACAAAGTTATACCAGCATGCCTATATAGAGCTGCCAACAGCCAGAATCGCGTACGTGATTGGCCTTTATTGATTTATCAAGAAAATGGGTGAGCCAAATATTATGAAACAAACCTAAATAAACGTTTAGCTGGTATTAATTCTACTAGGTGACACACACATTCTGCCATCTAAAAGTCTCATATAGAGCTAGAGTAATATATCAATGTAAAGCAATAACGCGCCATCTATATAGAGCAAATGAAAACATTAAGACGCGATATAAATACATATCCACCGGTGCACAGAGGAGGCCCTGGAGTGGATTCGTCACCTCGACATTCCACTCTAGAGAAACTTGCCAACATTGTTGTATTGTGCTGTAAAAAACAATATCATACGCAATAATAATAATAATAAATACATATAAATCAAACGTCTTCTCTCCTTACTGCGATGAAAAAATAATGGAAGGGCTTGGCTCATCAGTGGTGAACCCTCCCAGCGGTTTCGCCAATTTAATCTACATATATATGTCCACAGAGAAGGTTATTATCATCACAGTATAACTACAGACAAAAAAAATTCCAGATTAAAGACCGGACATACTAGACCCATTATGTTCATTGATGGAGAAAAGGTTTTTTCTGTCTGCTCAAAATTCTCCAACTCCACTGCACCTCCAGCACATATCCTGGACTGTATTGGAGTTAAGACCTATACAAGAACCCCAAAACACACACTATAGTAGAAATAATTATTGCTTTCAACCTTCATGGCCTGGTGTAATCTTGCCCATGGGATAATAATAATAATAATGAAACACATTATAACTACAGCAGTGTATCTACAGTAGGTAAAGAGATAGACAAGGGTTTACAGAAGCGTGTCTACAGTAGACAGAGAGATTAACAAGGGGGCTACAGCAGCGTGTCTACAGTAGATCAAAAGACAGACAATAGGCTACAACGGTGTATCTACAGTAGATAAAGAGACAGACAAGGGGCTACAGCAGCGTATCTACATCACTTTATTCAGTCCTTAAGACACTCGATGTTGTTGCCAGGCAGCTTGTGGCCCTGCTTGTCCACACACCAGCAGTAGCCGGTGGAGCCGTGGCACTGGGTGGCGCTGTAGTGGCCTGTGGTGTCGTCACACTGGGGGATGTAGTTGCCGATCAGATCTACACACCCGGACTGTCAGGCAGGCCCTAGGTGTGTTCTCGTTCAAAGAGGAGGTCATATTGTCCCCCACCTCGTTAATCCACTTGCTTCGCATTCAATACGATAAATGTTGGACACTCTGGATTGTCAAGCTATTATTAACATTTTGGAATGGTACCTGCTCTTGTGAAGACCAAATGTCCAAAAAATGTCATGCCACAAAAATGTGATGCGAAAATATTTGGAGAAAGTAATGTACGCTAATAATCAATCAATCCCCTTTATACGCCTTGGATTTTAACAAGTAGACAAGAACTATACAAGAAGCAGTCAAAAATTATATAAGAAGTAGACAAGAAGTCGAGGTGACGCAGAACAAGAGCATGTGTTCCATGTTTTATAATTTAAACATACTAGGTAAATAGAAGTAGCCAGAGGGGGGAATATCTGATAGCACAGTGAGTACTACCAGGTTGTGTACTTACGACGCATCCTCTCAACGTAACGGTGACGCGGGCAGTGGCAAGCCTCCAGGGTGCGGGACGGCCCTGCGATCACTGTGCCGTCGACGTGGTAGCACATGCAGCCGCGCCTCTGTTCCTTGTAGCACTGCATGGCGCTGTAGTCACCGTTGTCATCACACTCCGGCACCAGCTCCTGGCCTCCCAGTTCCTGGGCCTCGCGCCGGTGACGCTGGCACTTCGTCTCACCTAACACATTTTAGGTATTAGAACATACTATGTAAGTATAAGGATTTAAACAATTTAGATCTTTTCTCTGTATTTAGTGAATAGAGGGATTTTATCATTATATAAAGAGAGATCTTTCAACGTATAAACATAATAGAATGATCAAATATTTGACTAGAGAGTGTTTATTCTCAATTAAAAGAATGATTTCACCACCGGCACAAAGCCCCGGGAGGAAGCGTCGTCACTTACCATAGACAGCCCCGCAGAGAGCAACGACCTGCAACAGCCGGAGTTAGTCAAATAAAAGCAAAGAGCAAGTGTGCTTGAAGGCTTATATCAATAAAGAAACTGAAGTAAAGAGTAATGGTAAAGTACAATAAGACACGTTTTAAGAGGACGTTCAATAAAACGAGGTAAAACGGCTGGATAGCACAAGTTGTCTTAGCTCAAATACATGTGACAGGTAAACACGAGGACCACCTGGGTATAGTAACATATAGCAGGCTTCATTTTAAGAGAGACAGGTTTCATTGTATCAAACTCTGTGTTTGGTCATAAATATTATATTGTATTATGATGCATTAGCGCGCCATCTGTTAACAAAATTCGAAACTATTATAGACGCGTATGATTCTTTTAAAAATAAACAATTTCTCCTGTCCTTACTGCAATGAATTTTTTTTTTATTTTTCCATTGCAGTAAGAACAGTAGAAATTGTTTATTTTTAAAAAGAATCATACGCGTCTATAATAGTTTCGAATTTTGATATTTATATTGTGATCAGGGTGAACGGACCGATCTGATCTACTCCACACGGACAAGAAACCACCACAATTATATTTATATATAATGGCGCTCCCAATATATATTTTTATCATTGTAATAAGATCAGTAGAAAATATTGCTTGTGTTATTTTAAAAGGAAACGGCCTCCTTATAAATTGTTTATATTTTTTAATGGGAAGAAAATGTTGACTTACTCCGAGAACAATGAGCAGTTTCATGATGTCTGATCTGAAACAAATATTTGAGATGTTAGCAAAACATTATTTAGAAATTGTGTATTTTATAAAGTCTTGGGAGGTCGTGCCTCTTTCCGAATTGCAGCCGAGCGCCGGCGAGATAAACCTAAGCTATATCAAGTCATTTACTGACTGGTAGTTTACATTTTAAAATAATAATCTGCTAAATGCTCCAATGGCCCCTGATTCTTGCAAAAGTCCAACCCCACCAGCGAGTGCAAGTAACCAAACGGGACTCTGGCAAATTTGTAAGTGCAAAGTCGAACTGCTTTTCACATGTTTTCACATGATTATCATGGTCTGTACCACGTATACTAGGGATAGGCAAAAGTATATATATATATTTTTTTTCATCAAGACTATTCTTGAGTTATATATTTCAACGACTCCCTGTCACCAGGGGAATAACTCATAAAGTAGTTGACAGGGAGTCACCAAAACGCCAGAAAAATAAATAACTCACAAGAACAGTATCTACATGGTTTTCCAAATAAACTAACCTAATGTCGAGCTTTACCTAACCTCGTTATTTTGGCGGACAACCGTAAATAAGGAATGAGCAGTTTACCAACCTATCTAACCTATTTTATGGATCGTGGGGAGGTTTATGGTCGGATATAATCTTCACCGAGTAGCTAGCTCCATGGATCAACAATGTAAAACATCATAAATACACAGGGCTCTTCCACCAAAGCTGATGTTTCATTACTTAGGAACGGAATTTTGGATAGGAGTGGATTTCAGGAATTGGTTTAACCATGTAGAAAAGCACCACCACGGAAATTTGGGTTAATCCTGTTTTTCCAGATAGGTATTAGCGATTTTGTCATTTTTCGCTATTATTTATATATTTTGCCATCATTGATATATATTTAGAAAGAGTCGAGGAGAGTGAAAGCAAGTCACTGAAACCTTCACATATTATTCATCGTTGCAAATATCATAAACTAGGTTGCTATTTTTAAGCGGTACCTAATAAAATGGAACAAGAAGAACATATATATTCAATATAATAAAAAAGGAAGTTTACAGTTACCTTGTGAAACTGTTACTAATAGGTTTAGCTGTGTGTTGAATCATCTCATAACAATTCTAAAAGTCATGCTGGATGATAATATCTGCCAGCCATGTGTGTGATACAACGTTTTGTTAATCAGTTTATCTATATATACTGTTCTATGCTTCTTTTCTCCGGAATTCTACCGCAAGATGTGTAGTCTTAAATATTAGCGACTTATATATATTATACAACACTGTAAAAAGAGGAAATCTTTTTTTTTTCTGTACAATCAGGAGACTATTTTGAAACGTTTCTTTAGTTTGTTATATATTATTATTATTATTCCAAAGGTCTTTATACATGATGCGAACCATGATGGCGGGTAGGGTTTGCGAATGGTCATACTGAATGCACACTCCTTATTTACATACCCGTATGCAACTTTGTAACACAAAAGAGTGAAAGAACAACGTTTGACTATTTAAATTCACATGTAAAATATGACCTGGGTAAAATCGAGAGAGATAAGGGCTTATTGAAACAATTTATCGATAGGAGAAATAAATAAAGATAACAAGAGAGCATTTTATTTATTTAGGTAACCCGGATTCCTGGAGGAGAGAGCATTAATACCAATGTAATATTGCTGTAATGCAAAATTGCAGCAGTACGGTTGATTAAACTGGCGAAATTGCTGGCGAAGAGTTAACCATCGATGAGCCAGGCTCTCCCATTAATTTATAATTGCAGTAAGGTTGTGGAAAATAGTTTTTTTAAGAATCATACGCATCTCAAATAGTTTAAATTTCTGATGGTGATTTTCGTTGATCCAAACCTACAGCGGGCATCACAGGAGTAAGTAAGTGAGTGAGTGAAAATTGACAATTAAAAATAATTTAATGACATCTTAGTTAACAGTAAATGAGAGTTTAAAATTAGAATAAAAGAAAGAAAAATATTTACACCAGACGAAGCCGTCTCTGAAGGGACGTCTGGATCCTATCAGGAGCTACAAGCCGCCTTGAGTGTGGACAAGCACTTGCCAACTACGGAGTTCTTGTCCCCAACATTCTCAATGGCAATGCTGAGGAGTGAGTGAGTGTACCTACAAGTTAACCTGAAGTTTCGACAGTAAACAGAGAAGTTGTGAAATCGCCAATATTTCAGATGAGACGCTAGTTCCTCCTGCCAAATTTAGCTTGTAGGAAGACATCCGGCAGCTTATAGAAACATTGACTCCATTCAACCTACCTGACTTGATACAACTTAACCAATGTGTGTGTGTGTTATAGAAACTTTTAAATTCTCTCATAAGAACTCAGGCTATGGAAGTAAATAAAGATATAATAAAAATAGTATTATACAATATATTATGGATATATTACACACACCACACACTATAACTACATATACATAGGACTTGAATAACAAATAAAATTAAAATATTTGCAAAGAATTTCTATTATTCATTTTTAAAATAAAAAAAAAAACTCTTTGCATATATTTATATCTTTATTTTTTATTTAAGTATAATTATTTGTAACTATATTTCAAATACATTGGAATGTCGAATCACTGGACAGTTTCTTGTTGGAGGAAAAAGTTGAAGAGGTCACGAACAACTTCACATTGAGTACGTGTTCATAAAGTCTGGTTATAAAGACTGTATTTTTTTTTGTCTCTGGCATCTTTAGACAATTCAAAATATTTTATTGAAACTCGTAGAAAATTGTTAAAAATACTAATGAGAAATTAAACATAGATAAATGTGATTATTTATAATTTGGTGATAAAATATAAAAAAGCTGTTCTCAGGATTGGAGGCTCCTCTACCTTGAGAGTCCTCCTCCAGACAAGGACAGGATCTCTCAGTTCAATGTTGAGATAATATTTGATCTTTAGAATTTTAAAGGGATTTTTTTAGAATAGCTATAAAATATGTCAAACCACAAACTAAACGAAGCGTTTCTCAATAGGATCGCTGATGTCATTGGGAGTCGGTTTACTTCCCGAGTGTCGGGTTCTCGACACCACCTTGTCACACTTATCCATATTGTCCGGTGTCACCAGGGTGTAACTCTCTGATAGAGAACCATTGGTTTAATTGAATAAATGTTTTGACCGACACTATACGGCGTCGTGCGGAAACTTGTCTTCAAGTCTTGACATATATTGTAGGCGCTGATACTGGTTTAAATAGATGTTTCTGGGAACTTTTGACTGCGCACCTACTTGTAGGATCCGCGCTGTACTTGAATAGTTTTCAATTATATGGAAATACACCAATCACATACACACTGACCTATATCATCATATTCCCTGAATCATCAGGAACGAGCCAGTATCTCCCCACAATTCACGATAGTTCAAGACAGGGACGATGTGCAATTTTGTGTAATACCCATATATTCCCATATGATGCAGGGGTTGTTGTATGGATATGAAAATTAATGAAATAGTGTACATATGTCGATAGATAAATGGCGGATCTCACTTGACGTGATTCTCGTATCATAATAGCCATTTTTAGATGCGAAAAGGAGAATTCTTTTGAAAGCTTAAAAATAAAATTCACAAGAATTTTAGCGTTGTGTGTTCCGAAAAAATATTTGCACTTCGTCGTACAGATATTTAATAAAACGGATTAATCTTGAATCAACATAGGCTCGTTTAAAAATATAAATTTCGAGAAGGCTTCAGTTTGCTCAGCTACAGTATAGTGCGAGATTTCTTAAATACATGGATACACCAGGGATATCCTGGTGGTCGTCTCTCTGTCATGTTAGGCCAAGCCACGAGGATTCTTTCAAGTGAAACATAGTATCTGATGAGAGACAACCTCCATAAGAGATTGAATTTACCCGTGTTTTCCCAAGTGGTGTCTCACGGAAGACTACTGTATTCTGATATTGGCCATAAGTACATGCCTATCGTAGAGATAGAGGTTGCCTGGCCGGCATTCATATTTCTATGACACTTCGGCCAGTTAGCCAGACAAAAGATTTTTGTCGAAACGTTGAGAAAATTAAAAACTCTAACTGGCCGAAGTTTCTATTTTTCATAGAAGTTACATACCTAGTTTAGCGAGTGTTTATGCGAGCCTGTGTAAGAAGACATGTGACCGCTCACCTGGTTGTACACGGCAAGTACTGCCACCACGCAGCCTGCCAGCTATAAACACCCCGCCATCTGCACCTCTCCCAGCACTATCACGTCTGTATCTCCCGTCTCAAGGTCACTCCAAACTTTCCTCGCGTGAGATAAACTAAATTGTCGATGTGGAAAGCATGATAAGAAAGCATGTCATGTGGAAATCTGATTTGTCCTCAAAACCTAATTACGATTGACATGTTTATAACGTATACAGAATTCAATAATACTAATTTATAACATTTTGATATTAATATATATTAATGTATTATCTCTCTATATATTACAAAGATTAATCAAGAAATATTATGTAAATTTAGATATAGAAATAACCCGGTTTCTTGTAGCGCAGAATGCCATATACCCGGGCTGTCCAGCTCACTAGTGGTGACTAACATCACGGCCTGTGTGAGCTGCTGAGCAGAACCAGTTGACAGAAAGTTCCATGCTGGGGTTCAGTTCAGAAGGCTGGCCATAGAGGTAGAATTAAGGTAGGTCAGTCCAAGCAGAAAGGCTATTCTTATCCAATGTCTCAGGAAAGCAGGACAGAGATAAGGAGGAGGTGATCCATTGTCTATGGTTCTTCCGATCAGTGAGAGTAGGTTAGATCTATTTTTGGAATGCCCAAGCGCAAGGTCTGCCAGGACAGGATATGGGAATGGTAGTGGTGAATTCTCCGTGGCGAATCTTGGGAAGAAATTACAGAATACGGCCTGAGGTCGAGAAATCACGAGGATATATTTCTGTATAAATCTCCACAGCAGCGGTATGCGCAAACGATTGAGTTCAAGACAGGACGGGGAATGCTCTAACTCCACTGTGCCCACTTACCGAACACAACCTAATGTGGGGATCTATGTTCAGGACTCTCTCTTGTATTATTTCTGCCAAAAATATTATCGTGCCGGCCCAGAAGTGCAGATAACTGCTATATATAGCTGATCTGCAGTCCGAGTCAATGGTCACTCATGAGTTGAGTGGATCATTCTCCCCTAGGTGTGGACGATCTACGGAATTGCTAAGAGTTCAGTTTGAAAAGGTGTGCAATGAAGTCCAAAAATAAATGGCTGCTATTTCGGGGAAGAGAGTATAAGTGCAGCACCAACTCGTGAATTACCCTTTTACCCACCTGTGAAGATTAATGGCGTTATTGTGCCTCTTCAAGGCAGACTGAAATAAAGAGTTAGTTTGAACGGAATGTATGTAGGGCCCGGCTTTGATTCGTAGTTTCCCTCCTTGATCTCTTTTAGGAAGGCTAGGGAAGTCTGGTAACAGATCGCGATCGGATCTATCTTGATTCCGGCCCGGTGATCCCATAGAATCGGGGGTGGAATACTTTCTAGGCCTTCCGAGATTTCCTCGATGAACATTTCAGTTTGTTGGCGAGATGCACGCTGGATAGGCCAACAAGAATATGCCGCTCCATTTTCGTTAGCGAGTGGACTAGCCCAGCTTCGCCTCCAATGTCAGAAAGTATTGTGCGTGTGGCTTAAATCTGGGCAGAATATCAGGTAGACACATTGTTCTACCTGTCCCTCTGTGTGTGTCTGCAGAGTCGTTCTTACATTCTTGCACCTTAGACTTAGGCGTGTGCGATGGTTGGGCTACACCTCATAGTTGCTGTCTGGACGTAGGCCCTCTTTGGCTTGCCATTTCAGCGTCAATCAGCCTCTTTACCCTAGGTCCGCCTTTGACCCAGCCGTCCTTCTCCATGGAGAGTTGGGTTTCGTGATCGACGAGATCGTCGATGTCTTGACTGCTCGTTGGCATTCAGTTGCCAGACGGATGCTGATTGCAGCAACAGTTGGAAATAGCAATTGGATCTCAGCCAATGCCATTGGTTCCTCCCTTAATCTCTATGAGGTGGTTAAGATATTTGAAACCCTCAATGTTTGGGCAGGTGCACGGGCCCGCAGCTTGAGCGAGAGAGGAGTGTAGAGACAGAGATCTTAGCTAACAGCTTCTTGAGGTTTCTCAAGTCTACAGAGCACTCTTTGTGTGTGTTGTGTGTATATAACTGGAAATATTTTAAACTTAATATTTATCCTATACAAATACTATCGTGAAGGGTTTAAACTGTGGGTTGTCCTGTTGGTAATTATCGCAAATAAAAGACTTTTGAAATTTTGGCAATTGAAGGATATACTACACATATTCTATACATATATTACTTGTGGAAAGCCATTTATGAGAATTCGAAACTATTATAGACGCGCGCGCGCGCGCGTATGATTCTTTTAAAAATTAAACAATTTTCTATCTATTGCCCTTACTACAATGAAAAATTAATGGGAGGGCCTGTGTCATCAGTGGTGAACCCTCCCAGCGGTTTCGCCAGTTTAATCTACCATACCGCTGTTATATTGCATTGGGCTGTGATGCAATTGTAGAGTGGCATTGCATTTTTCAGTTTTCCTTTCATACTGATACTGACGTTAGACTCTTGGAATGGGTATTTTAAATGAACTATGGACATCAGCTTTGAGGACAATAGAACTACATACAAATATAAATATTTGAACCCGATGGAAAGGTTCACCACTGATGAGCCAAGCTCTCCCATTAATTTTACATTGCAGTAAGGGAAGTGGAGAAAATTATTAAATTTTAAAAGAATCATACACGTCTATAATAGTTTAGAAGTCTCATAACAGATGGCACGCTAATGTATCATATTATAATTATTCTAATAAAAGCCATTTATATAATTTTTAACAACATATAGTAGAAATTATTTATCTTTCAATTTGTAATAGGAGGCAGTGTGTTCATAGAAAATGAGATGAGTCACTTCGTCCTGTGCATTGCGTTTCTACACAGATCACTGGTTAAGATGATAACCGAAAATCGATGATTTACCAACGATTGCGTTTGGATATCTAATAGGTGGTTATACAAATCCCAGAGATTCCACTGGAGATTTTAGCCAGCACAGGTTCGTTGGCGTTACTCGAGCTATGCTTTCCATATTTTTAGAGAGTTGAATTATTTTCGACATTTAATAACGGACTACTCGATGAGGGAAGAGTTTCTTCAATATATAATATCAGATCACAAGCTTTCGGGCATAACCGCTCATCTACAGGTGTAAAAACGAGACAAATTATTTTCGGCAATCAGCTATATATATATATAGCTGATTGCCGAAAATAATTTGTCTCGTTTTACACCCGTGGATGGGCGGTTATGCCCGAAAGCTTGTGATCTGATATTATATATTAAAGAAACTCTTTCCTCATCGAGTAGTCCGTTATTAAAGTTTAGTGAAGGGATTATTGATTCAATATTTTCGACATCCCTCTCTGTTAATATAACCCGGATTCCTGGAGCGTACAAAAGTCGCCAACTTTCAATATGTCTTCAGTTATGTCTTTTTTTATTTCAAAGTTTACAATAAAAGTTATATTTTTATATTTGCTAGATGCGTTCTGAAAGCATCTCATTTTAAATACCAATAGACATGTTATAAGTGAGATCTTCCAGTATTGATGCCATCAATAAATCAAAGTCTGGAATTCTTTGATTTGAATATAAAATAGAGTCATCTTATATTTTGTGCCACCGTTAAGCTGAGATAAGTTTGTAGTTTTAACATTTTAAAAGATTCAATCATAATTTTTATAATTTCGTGCTTTGAATTTAAAATTCGTGCTTTAATATCAAACTAGTTTTTCGCAAAAAAAGAGGTTGCCAAGTAGCTTTCTTGCAACAATGACGACCATTTATTTGTCAATCTTTACAACTGAAGACAGTCCATCGTGTGCTGCGGTGACTAAAAGGCAAATTGATTCAATCATGGACCGAATATAATGAACCAATCATGAAAGGTCTACTAAACTGAAAATATGGAACCGACTACTAATGGAAATATTCAAATCAATGCTGATTTTGCTGGATCTGTTGAACTGAATACTTTTATATGAATATATACTGAACCAAATACTTAACTGGATACCAAGAACTGAAAATTGATTGGAATACATAGCCGATTACTGTACTATATATTGAACCAAATACTTGACTATAAATACTAAAACAAATTTAATTGTATATTGAACCGATTGCTTAAATGAATTCTGAACTGATTGCTTGAATGAATAGTAAAAAGATGGCTCAACTGAATAATGAAACAAATGCTCAACCGCATACCGACCCGAATGCTGAACTGAATAATGAAACAAATGCTGAATTGTATACCGACCCGAATGTTGAACTGAATAATGAAACAAATGCCGAATCGTATACCGACCCGAATGCTGAACTGAATAATGAAACAAATGCTGAACCGCATACCGACCCGAATGCTGAACTGAATAATGAAACAAATGCTGAATCGTATACCGACCCGAATGCTGAACTGAATAATGAAACAAATGCTCAACCGCATACCGACCCGAATGCTGAACTGAATAATGGAACAAATGCTGAACCGCATACCGACCCGAATGCTAAACTGAACAGGGAATCGAAAATATCAATCTAAATACCAAACTGAATGCGGAACTGAATCCCAAACCGAATGTTGAACTGAGTAGCGAATCGAATACAGGAAAGAATACTGAACAGCTGTATATTTATCTGGATAGTAAGAGGACTTATAACTCAGGTTCCAGGAGCACTTAAATAAATATTGAACCAAATACTTAGCTGAATGCATAATCAAATACTGAATCAAATAATGAGCCGAATGTTTTAACGTATAAAACGGAATACCGAAACGATTACTGAATTCAATATACAACCAAATGTTGATCCGAATACCGAACTGATTACAATGTCGATTACTGTACTGAAGGCTAAAACAAATACTTGACTAAACGCTGACACGAATTCTTAACTGCATACTGAAGCGATTGCTACACTAAATACAGCACATGCGCGGTAAAACTTCATGTTGACAGAACAGAATGATGAATCGAACTGAATACTAATCTGAGTGCCGAAAAGGATGCTGAGATGAATATATCAAATCGAATTCTGAAATGAATTCTGAAACGAGTACTAATCGATCAAAATATCTTGCCGAATTATGAACTGAATACAGAATCGAATAGTGACCTGATTCCAAGAAACAAATCCTGAACTGATTACCGAAATGAATGCCGAACAGAATGTTGATATAAATATCAGAACGAATTAAGAACTGAATACCGAAGGCCAAACCAAATTCTGGAGTGAACGAGATACTGAATCAGTTCTGAAGTGAACACCTAACCAAATGCTAAATTGAATACTGGGCAGAGTTCTGAAGTAAATGCCTGACCAAATGCTGAACTAATTATTGGGCCGAATATTGAACTGAACTACTGAGCAGAATGTTCAACTGAATACTGAACTGATAACAACTAAATACACAACCTAATACCGAACTGAATACCTAACAAAATAGTGAACCATGTTCTGAGGTGAACATCGAACCAAATAGTGAACCAGGTTCTGAGGTCAACATCGAGCCAAATTGTGAAGAGTTCTGAAGTGAATACCGAACCAATCAGCGAACTCAGTTCTGAAATGAATGTCGAATAAAATAGTGAACCGAGTTTTAAACTGAATACCAAACCAAAGAGCGATCCGAGTTCTGAAGTGAATATCGAACCAAATACTGAAATTAATACCGAATCAAACAGCGAACCGAATTCTGACGTGAATATAGAACCAAATAGTGAACCGAATTATCTGAAGTGAATACCAAACCAAACAACGAACCGAGTTCTTAGGTAAATACCGAAACAAACAGTGAACCAAATACTGAAGTTAATATCGAACCAAATAGGGAACCGATTTCTGAAGTGAATACAGAACCAAATAAGAAATCGGGTTATGAATTGACCACCGAACCAAATAGCGAACAGAGTTCTGAAGTGAACACCGAACCAAATAGAGGACCGAGTTCTGGCCTGAATACAGAACCCAATGCTGAACTGAGTACCGAACCTATAATCAATTGAACAGTTAAACGGGTGCTGGGCTTATCATTGAAAAAAAAGTATTGAACTGAATACCAAACAGAAGATGAACGGAGCATTAAACCAAGTGCTTAACTGTGAATATTGATCTTAATACCGAATCAATTTCTTAACCTATAACTGAACTGTATACCAAATATATAGTGCTGAGCTAACTGAGTGCTGATTTGAATATAAATATACTAAACAGAATAATTAATTGAATAATGAATAGATTACTGAACTGGATACTAAGTCGATAACTGAACTGAATACAGAATCGAATAGTGAACTGAATACCAAATCTAATACCAAAAGGAATGCTCAATCTACTGAATTACATACGGAACTGAATGCTGGAACAAATTATCAACTGAATACTTGACTGGATACAGAATGGATTTATTTTTTGGATTCGGAAATTAGATGCTTTTATCTTAATAATGAACTGATTTCTGAAATGGCTTTTGACTGAAAAGATGGAACAGATCGCAAAAACGAAAGGAAAAGTGAAGAGAATGCACTTCTCAGCTGAATAACGTATGTCATTATAAATGGACACTATATAAGAAATCAGCCTAAAACAATTGTGGAGCGGACCGAAGATTAACTAGCGAACAGCTGGAAGGGTTCACCACTGATAAGCCATGCCCTTTTTTTTTTCAATTTTTCCATATAAGGTAAGTAGAAATTGTTTTTTAAATATAAAAATGTATCGGAAATTTACACAATGTTTAAAGATTAAGTGTTAGAGAGCTCTTAGATTATAACTTAAATATGTTCTTAAATTGAAACTATAAAGAAAGTGAAATAAATACACTCATGGACAAAACTTAAGGAAGTTGTACCTTTCATCATGTATATCGGGATTCAGACAATAACTCTGAAAGATATTTGAAACACAGTGACCTTTATTGAAGACATACGAGATAACCAAATGTTAACAAAATTGTCTCTGTTTCTTAAAAAAATAAACGACCAGCAACATAAAAGATTTTCCACTTCCTTAAGTTTTGTCCATGATTGTATTATGCAATGTTCATGCTCCTCGAGCTGTTTTATGATAAGCAGCGGCCTCTCCCAAAGGTCCTGTTTAGTGCATCTAATGCAAGCCAAAATGTGTTCTGGAGCTGCAGGTGTCAAGCTACATTTTGGTCAAGTGGGGTAGATGCAAGAGTCTAAAACGTATTTGAATAGGCCAAGTAAATCGGGTTAATTGTAGGGGCGGTGCTTATCTCCTTAGACCATGTCTTCTATAGCTTTGATATGGTAGTTATGGCCCTCTGTGGTTGTTAATTCTGACAGAATATGGTCTGGGAGGCTTCTATGGCATTTTACTTTGTACAGGTTTTATGGTTAATTGTAACAAAATAAATGAAGGTTTGGCTTCCTCAGCAAGAAGAAAACGTATTGTTGTGCTACCGTCGTGTCAAGGATGGCCCAATAAGCACGCGAGATCGCTAAGGATCTCTGTTCAACTCCTCTTTATTTACCTTCGTGTATTCACGGAGAACAAGCAAGTAACATACAGAGAGCAGGAATCAATAGCGGACGTCAACAACAGGGAGGACAACTTCACTCCTGGCCGTCACACACACAGCTGGGTTTCTTCCTTTTTGACGGGTCCATCCGGCCCCCTCAGCTATTCTTGTTGTGAACACATGTGGTCGAACTGACCCTGCTTTCTACCATGGCAATGCCAAAGCTTTCTCATCGTACAATAATGCTAGACGTATTACTTGACGCCTCCATTGCTCAAATATAGAGTATAACCGTGTGCTATTCACATACGCAACCTGCTGTACTTGGCGAAATTTAGCTAAATGTTAGATATAAGTAATACTAATCTTTATCTAAAGAGACAAAGGTCGCCTCTCCCGTCGAAATGGACATCAAAACTAGACGTCATCTATTGACCGTCGCCGCAACTAGTGGCCTCGGGTCGATGACAAAGCCACAACACCAGCTTTGGAAAACTGAAAAGCATCCACCTAGAGACCATGGTTTTGGGCTAATGGCCCTTTTCAGCCTAGGGCGGACTTTATTCCATGAGATCCACATGGGATCTAATGGAATCTTGACAATCTACCAAAGAGGTGTTTAGCTGGCAAAGTGGCTGGAACAAATCTATGGCTAAAATATAGATGGAAATTTTGCCGGGAGGATATTGATCTAAAGAGACAAAGGTCGCCTCTCCCGTCAAAACTCTAGATTCCATATTTTATATCTGCATCATTATTATTTATTTGACACTCAACTTTATTTTTTAAAAATTAACACAAAAATTCTAGTTTTCTATTAATGCATTTATATTTAGAGTTATAAATAGCAATATAGAAAATGATAAAATTTAAAAGAAAAAAATTTACTTGTGCTCTTAAGTGTGAACTATGAAGAAATCCGACTTACAACACAGTACAAGTAGTGTTAAAAATGGAAAAAATTTACTGGGAGGGTATTGATCTACAGTAGAACTCCCTTTAGCTGACACCCCACTAGCGGCCACCTCTCCACAAAGGACAGTTTTCATTTGCAAAATTACCATTTTTATAATTTAGCAACTCTCCGGTAAGAGGACACCTCTCCCTAAAGGACACTTTGGCTTTTTAATTAGGTGTCCTTTACAGGGAGTTAGTTCTACTGTATTAAGGCGGCCTCTCCCATCAAAATAGAAGCCAAAACTAGGTCCCATCTATTGACTGTCCTTATAAATTATAGAACTCAGGTTAGTGACAAAGCCACAATACCAGCTTTGGAAAACTGAGAAACACCCACACAAGAGACCATGGTTTTGGCCATCAGTCCAGGGCAGGTTTTAATTCATGTATTTTTTATTTATTTCACATCTGTTGCCACATTTTTTATAACTGGATTTACCAAGATTACATGGGAGGGTTCACCACTGATGAGCCAAGCCCTCCCAATATTTTTTTCATCACAGTAAGGATAGTAGAAGTTTGTTCTAGGTATAAGAGAAACATTTTTTGCTTAGACTTTCATTTCTTATATTTATATATGGTGCAAAGGGCTTATATGATGATGTCTGTCACTGCTTTTATTTTTGACTCAAATAGATCCAAGTTTTCAATGGCTGTTGGTGAAATATTTTCTCCTTTTTAGTGTTTTATTAAAAACTCTCATATAAACAAACTTTTATATTAATTCATTCATTCATTTTGGACAGTAGAAAGTTTACTTTTTACTTGGAAAAAGAAAAATTTGTACTTCTCCAATAGTTTTATTTCTTATATATAGTTGGTGTGTTACACTCAAGGACAAAAACTTAAGGAAGTTGTACCTTTTAGCATGTATATAAGAATTCAGACAATAACTCTGAAAGATATTTGATACACAGTGACCTTTATTGAAGACACACGAGATAATCAAGTGTGAACAAAATTGTCTCTTTAAAAAAAATGATCGGTGACAAAGGCATTTCACTTCCTTAAGTTTTGTCCACGAGTGTATTTCTTTGTCTTATAGGTTCATAGCTTACAGCATACTGCCTCAAATAGCTAGAACTCATCATAAGAAGGAAATGCTTGTAATGGTACAGGGAAGGAGACTTCAAATAATTTGACAAAAATCGGCACATTGTCAAAGATCTGAACAGAATGTAGAGACCACCAGAACCTTCCATAAGAAGGAAATTCTGAGAAGAGTGTATCAACATTTTCAAGATGACCGGCATTTTATTTAAAGCTAAGATTTTGGTCTTTCAAATGTCTCAAAGTCTCATACAAGGTAATAAGACCAAATCCAAATAAAATAATTAGTGTATGACATTTTGGCAATAGCATTGTTATCATCCTCATACAAAAGATCAAAAATAAATAATTTAGTCTGTGGATGGTGGGTAACAACACTTATCAAAACGTGTAGTTTTCTGATATTCTATATTTAAAAATTCTAAAATTTTCCAAAAAAAGATTAGTGTGTGTGTGTGGATAAAAAATAATTCAGTAAAAAATAAATAATTTTAAATAATTTATTCAGCATGGTACAATGAACAACAAAAATAAAGGTTTTTGTGGCAAGTCTACTAACACTGACTGAGAACATCATATCACAACAAACTGTGGGAGCAGACAGTAACAAGGGGGATTGTTACACTGGACCTTGGCACTCTGGGCGGGCAGGGAGGACACACCATTCATTCACACAAGAGAATGGAAGCTAGGGGTGGATGCCTCCCACTTTAAAGAGAGAGAGAGAGAGCAAGAAGCTACACAAGACTACTCTGGACACACACCACATGACAAAGAGATGGCTCTCAGAGAACAAAGGACACAACTTTTCATCAATGCCAAAAAAAAAA
This sequence comes from Cordylochernes scorpioides, assembly GCA_030710605.1. NCBI lineage: Eukaryota > Metazoa > Arthropoda > Arachnida > Pseudoscorpiones > Chernetidae > Cordylochernes > Cordylochernes scorpioides. The sequence continues at coordinate 55,373,630 of CP092864.1, forward strand.
GTCCATCAATAGCAATAAACCCCACCCAGTAAAAGAGCACAAGTGGATACAATGAGAGAAGTATGGCAGCGCAGGGGAAAGTAGCAAGAGTCAAGCACACAAGAAGAGAGAGTATTGTCAGAAGAAGGTTGACTTGGGGGGGAATGATACAAATAGAGAATTAACAGAAAAAAACCTCAGGTCTTCAAGATCACCAATTTTGAGACTTTCATAACAAGATAAAGTACAATTCGGATTATAGATCAGAAACACAAGGTAATCTTAATAAAGATAGTATTTGCCAATGAAAACAAAAAATATATATATATGTCATAATTTGTATAGTTAATGACAAGAGATATAATTTATTTTCGTCAGGATAAGTATGTAAATATGTTACGCTTGTGTTAAAATGTAAATATGTAAATTCATCCATGTATAAAAGGCTGGACAAAAAATAAAGGTGGCGGACATCGCGGGTGCGCTGTTCGCTAGGCATAACGGCTGCGCCTCTTCATTTAGCTACGACATATATATATATTTACATTTAATTCACTGTTCTGAAAGTTGCCTTGTTGAGCATGCTGCTTAACAAATATTTCCATAAAAAAAAATTGTCTACCTTCAAAATAATGCACCTCATGAAATACAAGTTTATATTCTAAGGATTGTGACAATTTCAAAAGGTAAAACTGTGAAAAAACAAACATGATGTAACATAGATGCTTTAATGTAGTACAATTCAAACTGTGGACCTTTTTCAAGAAAGTGATGCTAAAACAATTACTGGAATAGAGGAGAAAGAGTAGAAGAAAAACAATGTGCGGTTCCAGAAATAAACATTCTCTAACAGAACGTACTGAAATGAATGGAGAATAAGAAAGATAAATTTGGTGCAATGGCACCTTGTCTCCCAAACAATAAAGCTTAAAAAAAAAAAAAAAACTTCTCAAGCATTATATATAAGCTCTGTTTCATTTTAAACATTTCAATAAAAAATAGTTTTAAGATTTTTATCTAGGAAAAAAAGGATCTTTTCATCAAGGCAGGTTCAGGAAAACTTCAGTTCCAGCAATCTTACCTAATGGATCCTATTTTCCAGGTCCCAAATTTTTTTAAGTAACACACTTTTGTGTAGATCTTTTAATATATACATTTACCCTCTCATTTATAGATATATACTTTAGATATCCATACATATATATAAATTCCAGCATATGACTTGTTGGAAGAGCGAGAAAGCTTGCCTCTCTTTCATCAATAAAGAAATGTAATGAAATTAATTTAATTCAATTGTCTTTCTTATAAGTAATGCAGCTCCTAGTGTGCATGGCATTGAAACAAAGTATTGCTGTTGTCCGCCTTAGTGGATTAGTAAAAGACCAATGGTAGCTTTTATAATACCCATAGAAATTCACCTTTCTCTCTAAAGCCATAATCTGTTCCAAGTGCACACACATCCGCTCATCCAAACCTTGTCAATTTTGTTATATGTAGCTGCACAGGTAGTCCAGTACTGTTGTTGGCCAGGATTGTCTTTGACTGGGTTTCATTTTCAATAATTGTATTCAACATCTATTGTTACCAGTAGTTCTTCTGTTTATTTGTTTTGGCATTGCAATTTTACGCAGTTGCCGAAATACCAAAAGTGGAATCAAAATTTGATGGGATAGTTTGGTAGATAGCTAAGGTTCAGTTAGGTTGCCAATGAGACTCAAAAGCCCAGGATTACTGAAGATTAAATCCCCTTTCTAATTCTCCGATAAGTTTTTAGTTCTTCTAACACACATTGTTCAGAGCTTGTTTTCCTCCACTCTTCTCTGTGATTGATACTCTGACTTATCAAGGAAGTTTAAAAAAATAAAGATATGATGAAGCAACATTTCCAAAAATAAAATGTAGGGTGAAGCTGTATAGGAAAATCACCCAAATAATTCTTGTGATTCATTGTGTTTGAAATTCCTGAAGATCTGTGGAAAGAGAGAAAATAGATAAGCTATATGTACACAGTCATTAAACTTTGGCATTTTAAACCTCGCTCCAATTAAAACAAAAACAAAAAAAATCACACTTTCATGTAAAATATATTCCAAAATGAGCATTTTTTTAAAGATACCATTTGACTTAAGAGTATTAAAAAATTATTGTGATACATGACCAATTCAAAAAGATCGAAATTTTGATTTTCAGATATATACAAGTCTGATGATGGTAAAAAAAAATGATTGCAATTAGCATGTATTGTAATATTAGAGAGGTTTGAAATGCCAAGGTTTGTGATTGCCTACTTTCTAACTAGAAAAATAATCTCTCAAGAGTCCTACATTCTTCACAATAAATAGGTTAATCTATCCTATGACTGTTTCAGTTGGGTTCTTCAAGAGCACCAGCCGTGTTAGTAACCCAGTGGTAGAACTTGATGAATTCCTCCACATCAAAGGCCTGGATAGATCTCAGCATTTGGTCTATGAGAGTGGGGATCTGGGTGAGGTGCTCGTAGGCCTTGGCCATCATTCTGTACTCATACTCCACACCAAAGAGGATGTCCCGGGCATGGCTGTCAAAGTCCAGGGAAGTGGAATAGATGGGGGCCAGGGCCAGCTTGTCAAAGTCCACCTTGTAGTCCTTCACGGTCTGGGATGACAGGACAAACTTATCCAGGGCATGGAAGAGAGTGAGGTTGTTGATGATGAGGGTGTGGAACTTGGAGAAGGCACCGAACCAGGTGGTCATGGAGGGGGCCACCCTGAGGAGAGAGATGGAGCTGGCCATGGTGTGGAAGGACTCCTGGTCATTTACATGCTTCACATGGCTGCTGACCCTGTAGCAGTGGTGGAAGAGCAGGTTGAAGCAGCCATGGAGCTTGGCCGTGGACTCCTTATGCTTCTCCATCTGGTGGGTGAGCCTCTTCCTGTGGAACAGGAGCCAGGAGTAGTGCAGCACCACCCCAGAGAGGAACCCTAGCGACTGGTACTTGATGCTCCCCCTGCTCACAATCAGCATGGACAGCCAGGTCACAAAGGTCAGGGTCACCATCTTGTAGCTGCCAGGGTGGAAGAGGATGTCTGCCCTCTTGATGAGTGCCCTGCGCTCCGGGGTCCAAGATTCCCACTGCCCCTGCAGCTGTTTGACGCTCTTCTTCAGACTCTGGAGGTCAACAACCACTCCATCCAGAGCCTCTTTCAGCTCAGAGCCCTGAACACACATTCTAATGAACAACATTCTGGTATAAACAAATTACAAAGGGATGTCCGCAGGGTGGCCCGCTATCTCCACTACTATGGATAATATTACTAAACGATCTTTTGATCAAATATCAAGTTCCTAATAGTGAAGTGGTATGTTATGCGGATGATGTATCAATTATATGCTGGCACAACAATAGCAAAGACCTGAAATTAGTTATAGAAAAGGCATTAAATACGATTGATGTATGGTGTAAGAGTAACAAACTTGAAATAAGTCTAGAAAAACTAATATACTTTATTTACATAACAAAGAAAAAATCCCAATCAAATTTAATAATGAAATAATCATACCAACTCTGAAGACCAAAATTTTAGGAATAATAATTGCAAATCACAGAAGAAGAAACAAAATAAATTTTACATACCACATAGAAGAAATAGTAAATCGTACAAAACGTTTTAAAAATTATCTCTTCTCAATTTGCGGGAAATCTTGGGGTCTAAGCACCCAGAAAAGGCTAACTTTATATAAATCCATTTTCAGACCAATACTTACATATGGAGCCGAAATTTGGTTCAAATATTTAAATAAAAAATGTTTACAAAAACTAAATTCAACCCAATATCAAATACTGACATGGTGTATACAAGCCTATAAATCCACATCATATAGCTGTGTTCATAGTTTGGCCAACATTCCTTTGATCTCAGACTTTATCGAATCCAGAATCATGATATCTGATCTGAGAAACTTATCCCCAGATGATCAACAAATTTATGACCCATTTATTCCAGGAATTATAGATACCTTTCTCAAATCAAGAATGAATGTCCTGAAAAACGAAGCAAATAATACTTTCTTAAGCTTTTTTCCCCAAGAAATCCCTAAATACTTTCGTCCAAATTTTTATAATACTCAATTTGTTACAAACCACGGAAATTTCAAAAGTTTTCTAAATAGAATAAAGGCAGTGGAGGATTCAAGTTGCTTTTGTGGTATGGAGGAACAAACCTCAAGACATCTACTGATCGATTGCCCAGCATTTCAAGATTATAGAATGAAGAATGAACTAGTTGTTTATGAATTAAACGATTTGATTTCCGATAAAAAATCATATCTAAAGTTCAATTCATTTTGTAAATACATTCTAAAATTTCTACAAAATCTGAATTTCTAATGTTTTTATTCGTTGAATAATGTAAATAACTTATGTAAACAAACTTTTCTCCTTGTTTGGCGCAAGTATCCCTTGCGGGATATAGCGCTTTGGAAATAAAATAATTGTAATTGTAATCACTAAGCATTTGAATGGATCTAAAAAAAATTTTAATACAACTTCTCTCTTAATCTCTATATGTTTCTGGCAATATCCTCACAATTATTTATGGTCCCATACTGCTGACTTATTTTTATGGAATGCCAGCAGCTCATTATGCCACAGAAACATCTGTGCCTTTTTGTTTGAAAGGAAATATGCAAATGTTATTCTCATCTATTCCCGACCACGACGGCCACCTAGAAGTCAGAAATTTTGTACACTTGTGATGTTAGTGGTATTGAACTAGTCTATTAAATATACAGACTTCTATGTAGAGTTTGGAAGTATATTGAAAATTGGCTACAATATTTGAGGACAGACAGACATGGAAGCAGGTTAAATAAAATATCCTTATCATTAGAAAAATTAGTATTTACTAATAAAGATTTTTTTGGCACAGCACCTTGAAATCCACGTTAAAAGGTATTACTGTATTAGGAAAGTGTTGTTCCCATAAACTGATGAAGAAGCTACATGAAATTTATTTAATTTGGTTCCTCATTTGTGTCACACTTCAAACATTTTAAAATATATATAAAATAGATCCCCAACCATGCCTATAAAGGGTTACTAAAAGGATTCATTGTTACAAACAATACCTGCGAGATTTTTGTGTTTTTTTTTAACATCTGGGTATGTGAGTAAGGATGATGAGATTCCCATTGAAATAGACTCAGCAGCTATGCACCTTTGTTTTGCAGCAAGCGTCCTATTTTCTTGATTCAATATCCCAAGGGATCAGAATTTTTGGTTGAAGTGAGTTACAAGGTAATTTTTTCCATTTCTAAGATTAATATTTTAGGTTTTCTTAGAAAACTATTTTCTTCTTATCTGCTATATATCAGGCTGTGATATTTCTTTTTATTTAGCTTTGCGTCTGATGGTGGTAACAATGCTGTTACCACAAGGTACTAAGACTGGTGGAAGGCTGGTTAAACCGTTTGGTTTTCGACCACTAGGACCCGGGTTCGATTCCCGCATTGGACACTTTTTTCTGTTTAAAGAAAAAAAAATGCTCCAATGGCCCCCGATTCTTGCAAAAGTCCAACCCCACCAGCGAGTGCAAGTAACCAAACGAGGCTCTGGCATTAGTAAGTGCAAAGTCGAACTGCTTTTCACGTGTGTAGACATGTGGTGCACTTACAGTAAAAGCAGTCGCTAACTACCCACCATGATTATCATGGCCTGTACCACGTGTACTAGGGATAAGCAAAAAAAAAAAAAAAAAACTAAGACCAAATCCAAATAAATAAATATAATATTTGGATTTGGTCTTATTACCTTCTGTTTATAATTTATAATCCAAATTGTGCCTTATCAATGGTGTTACCGAAATGTCACACACTATTTATTTAGATTTGGTCTTATTATCTTGTAGTTCTAATCTATAATCCAAATTGTGCCATATCAAGGTTGAAGTGAGTGTTGAGAGGGTCTATTGGGGGGCACCATTCAATACAAATTTATATTGAAAGGAAGATTGATGGAGAGAGAAGGAAGGTAGTACTAACATTGGAACCTAACACAGAGTAGGTCTGCGGAAGACAGACACAAAGAAAGAACAATTTGGACCTTAGTTGAAATAGCAACAAAACCAAATCCACATAGAACTAAACATGAGAGTTATGTTGATTCTTTTCAATATATATAATTGCTTTCTTCCTGGCAAAAGTTTCTATTAAAATAATAAGGAAGTTTGTGTAATAATAAAATGAGTCAAGATAGTAAATGGTATTGAGTGATTTGATGAAAAATGCAACAAAAGTTATTTTGTGACCGCAAAAAAAAAAAGGGGGGGGAGAACAAGAATCTAATAATAGTAAAATGCAATTTAGATTATGGAAAAGTCTCATAAGGGAATTAAAAGATTAAATATATATTTGAAGAAAAGGTGCTACAACATCAGTTTTGGCAAATTCCAGACAAAGATCCATATATAAATAACTAAAGGAAGATGGTATTCCTGAACAGAAAGAAGCAGCTCTTGTATTAACAATGCATTAAAACTATATATTTAGGTTATCACTCCAATGTTGAGGTGGTAATGGAGAATATACAGGTTGGCTTTTTGTCTGAATTTGTCTAAACTGGTGCTATGGCCTATTCTTGATCACAACCTTAACATCATGTATTTGTGTGGGGTGATGCACCAAAATGTATAGTTTCGATGTATTTTTAATGGGAGAGGTGCCTCTTTTAGTATGTACATATAGCAGACAGAATATGCCTATTTTTTCATATCACCACCTGACCTCTCTTTTTCTTACAATTTTTCACATGCTTTTTATACAAATTTGGCCATAACTATCCATTTCTTGGTTTCTCAGAAAGCCTTTTGGACCAGATTTTCTGGTTGTCAAGGTACAACCTGCACCATGTGGTAGCCCGAAACACATACGTGGTTAGATTTTCTTAATTTATCAGGAAAATGGGTTGGCCAATATTAAGGAATAAACCTAAATCAAAGTTTAGTTGATATATTCATTCATGGCTCTCGGCCATCTAAAATGTACATTTGGGCAGTCAGGATAAGCACATGCACACCAAGGTTTAAAGGGAAGTTGAGGGAAAGACAAGGAATGACTAAACATTTACACCAACCTTCTTTGGTGCAAGATGAGCTGTCCAATATATTGGTGGCTCTTTCTTCTGTAGTACCCCTAGAACATTCTATTGAAAAAATATATTTTGTATAGAAACTATATTTCATCTTACAACTTCACTTTTGTACTATTTTGGTTTCATATATTTCATTTTGATATATTTTTTGAAGGGGATGAGAAGAGTAAAATCTTTCTCTTTGTTTTTCAACCTTTCTGCACTTTCTTATAATTTCTTGATTGAATTACCTGGGTGATAAAAATCTTCAAAGGGTTGCTCTTGGCTCTAAAAAGCTCAACAATTGAAATCACTTTCACACACCTGGCACATGTATAATTTTTCCTCTTTTTCTCTCTTCAATAGAAAATAAATAATTTTCAAAAATTTGGCATCTCTTGTTTTCAAAATTAAAAACAAAACAAAAATCAAACCCAACTAAAATTTTTGTTAAAAAAGGGTAAGAATGAAAAGTTTAGTTGGGCATGTTCAACCCCTCAGCAAAAGCTATGACTGTCGAGGGGAGGATGGCATAGAAGCTGGCAATATCGAAATGGCTGAGAGCATCGAAGAAAGCTTTGTGTTCGGTGAAGCGGGGCAGCTGGTTATGGATGGCATCTACTAGCTCCAGTTCATCCCACAAGCTTGTGGTGTAGTCCTCAAAGTAGAGGGCTGGGCAAAGCCAGAAGAGGTAAAGAGTGCAGTTGAAGGTCCTGATCATCTTCTTGTTATTGTTGAGGTGACCGTCCAGAAAGACAGTGAAACGGGTCAAGGATTTGTAATACTGAGCACTTGTCTTGGACAGGGCCTGGATCTTCTTCACCAGGCCTTCCTTGTCCTTGTGTCCCTGGGAAGTCATGATAAGAATGTAGGACTGTAGATCCTGGTGGGTGAAGATGCACTTTAACTGGGAGCTCAGCTTCTTGGCGCTGTCATTCAGGGCGATGAGGTGGAGGCGGAAGTTCTCCAAGGCCTTCTGATGGTTCTCCAGGTACATGGCCAGGAAGAGGTACCTCAGGCCCAGGCAGGACACAGAGAAGGCTATTCCCGCCAGGCCACCCAGCACCTGCATGAGGACAGACTCCGGCCGTGATGTCACCATGTAGAGCCAACCCAGACAGCCCAGGATGGCAGTGGACTTGGTGAAGGAGTACTTGGAGTTGGTGACACTCAAAATGATATTTTTCTGGTAGGAGGGCCAGTTGTTGGTGTCTAGTTGCCGCACTAGGTCTCTCAGCCTGTCTGCAGCGTCCAGAACTTCCACAGCAGTCTTCTCCATGGCGTTGATCTGGGTTTCACAGATCATGATAGTCTTGGGGTCAAGTGCCATCTGGACCTGCACAGGGCAGGCACCTCTCACACAGACAGACAGACACACACTGAGCAGAGAGAAGCCAGGACATAAGGAGAGAAAAGCATTGAGAGACACTTTAGACAAAACATGAAGAAAGGGCAAAATTAAGAGATCTCCTTGTCATAAACTGGAAGTTGCTGATGGCTTGTGCTCTCTCTTTATTTTATTTGAAATAGATATCAACTAAACATTTTTTCAATTCCAGAATATTGTCCACAACACCCTCTCCTGAAAAAAAAATCAATGTTTGGAGTTGTTAATATAAAGCAATAAAACACCATCTATATATAGGAAATCAAAGCATTAAAGCATGAATGTTTCCTTTACACAAAATTGACTATTTAATCATTTTCAACTTGTTCACTTGTGAGAATTCAAATATTTGGAACATTTTTTAATCAATTCATATTATAAATAATAGAATTATGACCAGTTTTATTAAAATATGTATTAAAACGTAATGTGAAGAAAAGAGCTTATTTTAAAACAATAAAATTTTGAAGACTTTTAAATATTTCTTATGATATTTGAAGCAGATTACTTAATTATAAGAGATTATTTATTATTTATCTTAATTTTGCCAGTTTTTTTTTTTGCAATGCCAAGGAGGTTTGAGATAGAAACCCACAATTCAGTATTTATTTCTCCTTTCAGGTCCTGAACGATCGCTGGAAAATTGTAAGTCTCAACTACCATCAACTTCCATCTGTCACAGACAGCCATTATATAGTCACAAGCCATCAGCAACTTCCAGTTGCATGATATCAGGAGATGCTTCATTTTACCTGATCCTTACAGTTTCCCTTTTGTTCAATTTTTTCATAAAAGAGGGTGGAGTTTGTTAATTTGGGTGGCTCAAATAATACATTTAATCAGAACTCCATGATTTCTCTCTCTCTCTAAAATCCCCAACATAAAAACTAGCACCATGTAAGGAAACTGTTTCTTATATGCAATTAATTGCCAATATAACCACCTTGATGTTATAGTCTACTCCAAGTAGCATGAGTCAATTCCTAATGTGGGAAAAACATGTTTTCACTATAGAGAGATTCTTTAATGATTGTTTAAATGAATGTTGCTGATGGTTTTCTATCTGAAGAAATATCTAAGTTATCTTTCTTCCATTTTTAAAATTTTGGCCAATACCTTAATAAGAAAATCTAACCATGTTATGTGTTTCGGGATGTTGGCCTTCACAGCATAATGAGCTCTGTAAATAGTGGCCTTTTTTTCAAAGTTCAGTTATTTTTTTTTCTTCTAAAGATGGCAGGATTCACAAAATCAGGGAATATTCATTCACTCTGTTAGAACCCCTGCTATTCTTTTCTATTTCTGCACACAAGAGATACTTCTTTACTGTCAAGTCTCAGAAATGATCTAAGGAGCTAGCTACCATCTACCCTCAATGAAAGACCACACATATGTTGCCATTTTGGACCTTGTTTATAATGAGTGAAACCCATTCTAGCCAGCAAGTATGTCACCATCTCAGAGTGGTAGCCAGTTAAGACAGCTTTCAATGCCATTAGTAGATTCAACAGATGAGAGATAAGCCAAGCCTTCACAAGAGATAATAGAAAACTTATTTTTAGGATGAATCACAAAGTAACAAGACTAAATATTATAAAAAAGGGCGTACCTGGATCTGTAAAAGAAAAAAAAAAGAAAAAATAATTTTTTTCTCAAAATATTTCGAGAGATTGCTCCCTCGATAAAGAGGGAGCAATCTCTCGAAATATTTTGAGAAAAAAAATATTTTTTCTTTTTTTTTTTCTTTTACAGATCCAGGTACGCCCTTTTTTATAATCTTAATTAATGGATCGCCTTTTGACTCAAGACTAAATATGT
>CP092864.1:55384018-55474278 GCA_030710605.1 Cordylochernes scorpioides
TTTATCTCTTATTGATTTTCTATTATTTTATACTAAAAAATCGGTGATTAAGTTTGTAATATGATGCACTAGCGCGCCATCTGTTATCAAAATTCAAAACTATTTTAAAGGCGTAAAGGCTGATGAGCCAGGCCCTCTCATTAATTTTTCCATTGCAGTAAGGGCAGTAGAAATTGTTTAATATCAAAAAGAATCTTACGCCTTTAAAATAGTTTTGAATTTTGATTAAGTTTGTCTTCCTCCATTTTCTATATGAAAACATAATCGTTTAAACACAAAATTTACAAATTTAATTTCTATATTCATTTTTCTCTGTTTCTTTCCACCAAATTCTTTCTTCCATTTGGCAAATCTTCCCATAGCGCCATCTATATTTGGAAAATTGAAATACATTTTTATCGCGAATAATTCCTTTATATTTTAAGAAAGACATATTTCTAGCATCAATCCAAGCGGTTTAACCGGTTCAATATTAACTTTTTACAACTTTGTTTTTATTATATATTTTTATATAATTCGATGGTAAATAAGGGGTGCGAAAGACTCTTGCCGTCACCTAACCCAACCTCCAATGAGTGGCCACCTCCAGGAGAGGCCAGGAGTAGCCATAGTTTTAGATTACCTCTTTTATAAGAGACTAGACAAATGACCCGGGCAACGCCCGGGTTTACACGATTAAATGTATATTACATATTGAAGATGGACGTAGTTCCCGGAGGTCACCCGCGAGGCTTTTTTCTGTGTCACCAACTCTGCCCCCGCGCGCCAGGACCTCTTGATCCCTCTGATTGGTCGGTGGGAACTTGGACTGTCCAACCGGCCGGCAGCCGGACGATTACATTTTCTCGACGGGGGGGCAGGGAAGTCACGTGCTCGCCGGCAGCCAACGGGCGTGCGCCGCCGGCAGATCGCGAGCGTTCTAGAGGGCGCTGCTCGTGAGCTAAGTAGAATAATTTGAATATATAGTTTTAATAATTGATTTATATATTTTTTAAAATAGCCTATCGTCATCCCCGTTATTTTTTATCTATGTATGGAAATTTTGGTTTGAATTAGTGAACTACTGCGAATTTGTATACAGGTCATACAAACCAACAGACAAACATACAAACATTCATTTATATATATATAGATTTTTCTCTACACAATATGCGAAAATAGTTTCAATGCAGGAATAAGTTTGGACTGTTTGATAAAGTTTCTGTGCCTTAAGTTGAAACTTGATTACAACAACAAAAAGCCTTAATTAGGGCCAATGAACGCCCCAAATTGGATATTCACGATTGAATATATACATTTTTACAATTACAATTATAATTATGGCTACCCTACAATCTAGTAGTGCTCAGCAGTTCCTTCTTTCCATTAACTGATTTGAAGAAGTTATATAGAATTAGGATGCAAGGGATCTGTCCTTACTTAATATATATATCTTATAATATGTTGACGATTAATTCTTGGTGCCGATTCTTGAGAAAAATATTCTCTTTCTTCCTGTATTGTTCTACATGTGGTATCATATAGTGTTTTAGTTCAATCGTGATCTTCACTTTACACAAAGCACATGCCAAGTAGTTTTCTACTAATATTTTACCATGATTTCATCGGAAAAAAAGTAAAGAATATTCTCAAATCAGCAATGGCTCGTTTAACTACAAGTTTGTCCCAAAAGGTCCTAAACATATTATGATTATGAATTATTATTTGCAAGTGTTTTTGAACTTAAGGGACGACCTTGTAATTCTGAAACTTGACCCACCTGCTGATTGGCCACCCTTGATATAGAACATCAGATATTAAATCATTCTTCTATAAGAATTCTGTTATAATTTTACCAAGGTTGTCCTAAAAGTTCGTAAACACTTGCAAAATATAAATAATAATATGTTTACGAACTTTTGGAACAACCTTATATAAGTGGTATAACACTTGTAATATTTGGTAAAGATGACATATCTAGATTCTTATAATGGGGTTAGGACTTTGAATTAATTAATCTAGTTTGATCACTTTGCAGAGATTGATCTATTGCCGTTTTAATGATTGAAGGGATTTCTCTGTTTAACGATGCAGCATTTATGCAACCTTTCAACCAAGAAAAACCAGTAGAATCTATTATTGGAGTCAGGTTCTCATTAAATCCTAGGGATTGTTTTTTTTTACTTATCCCTAGTCACGTGGTACAGGCCATGATAATCATGGTGGGTAGAAGTAGGCGACTGCTTTTACTGTAAAGTGCACCACATGTCTACACACGTGAAAAGCAGTTCGACTTTGCACTTACAAATGTGCCAGAGCCCCGTTTAGTTACTTGCACTCGCTGGTGGGGTTGGACTTTTGCAAGAATCGTGGGCCATTGGAGCATTTTTTCTTTTCAATCAGAAAAAAAGTGCCTATTACGGGAATCGAACCCGGGTCGTAGCGGTCGAAAACCAACGGTTTAGACCATCCTTCCACCGACCCCTAGGGATTGTTTAGTTGTGTATGAGGTCTTTCATAATTGTGAAAGACAGATCGCAGGTAATATCTAGTTGTTGTTGTTGTTGTCGTGTCCAATGAAGGGCCTCAGATGTCTCCGTGCATCTCTATCACAGCAGCAGCAATGTCCATTATCAGGTAATCTAGTTATATTCATTTTTTTAGGATCCTAATTCAATACTTCCGTGTCAGCTTCATATCGGTGACTCTCAGTGAAATCCATCCTGAATCCAATACGAAGGATATATCCTGGTGTATATCTTGGCAAGTTCACACAGTAGGCGACAAAGAAAAATACCGTGTATTTGGTTAATCGTTTTACTTTGCTCATTTGCCAACGCGACATACAGCAACGTCGACAATTGAATCCAGAAATTGTTGGTGGAGATGGTCTAGCTCAACACCGGTGAACCCTCCTAATATTTTCCCTTTGCAGTAAGGAGTAAAGCTTTATTTGTAAAAGAATAAAAACTTTCTAAAATATTTGTCTTGAAAATATGAAGTCTTTAGATATTTAGTTGGGAAAAAATATATATATGTAAAGATTTAAAAACATCTTCAGAAAATATATATTTTTGAATTATCTTAGAAAGAATGTTAAAGAAATTCTAGTTGATTGAAAATGGAAAGTTTTGAGGATTCGTTTAGAAAACTACTGAGTTGAATTTAAAATTAAACTCGTATACCTCTCTTGTACCATGTTTTGAAAATGTTAATTTTTTGGAAACATCCAAAATTCTGGATCAAGAATTATAGACAGATAAATGTTTCACTTTATAGATAAATTAATCATCGGGAATGTTCACAAAAATTCATTTCAATTAATTTTTATCAACTACTAGCGGATGTACCCGGCTTCGCCCGGGTTTTACCCGAGTAAAGGTTTGTCTAACGAATCTCTCGATAAAGTGAACATTTTTTCACGGTCCCTTGAAAAATACTCGATAGGTTGAATAAAACCAAAATTAATTGGTTCCCTCGGTAATTGGAAGTTAAAGGAATAGTATCTTGCCTTGGAATTGTATCATTATTCTTGTCTCAAACAAATTGCCGTGTCATCCTGAATTTTGTCTTTCCTAATTTTCTACATTACAAAATCATCGTATCATCATGATAATATTTAGAGCAGATTGTTGAATTATAACAGATAAATTAGAATATTTATCTTGATTATTTCAAAATTCAAGTTATTTCAAAAATTTTATTTGCTAGAAACCTTCCCAGTACTATACTAAACACTTCCCAAAGAGAAGGCCTTCTCCACGCTGACGAGCGCTAACAGCGCTAAACGCGTTCGTGGATGGCTTTTCTTGATTTATCAAGAAATTGGGTTGGCCAAATATCTCGGAGCAAGCTAAATAAACGTTTAGTTTATTTTTGCTCCACTAGATGGCGCTCTGCCATATGATCATTGATGGAGAAAACGTTTTTACTGTCTGCTCAAAATGCTCCAACTCTACTGCAACTCCAGCACATATCCTGGACTGTATTGGAGCTAAGACCTATACAAGAACCCCAAAACTATAGTAGAAAATATTATTGCTTTCAACCTTCATGACCTGGTGTAATCTTACCCATGGGATAATAATAATAATAATAATCATAATAATAAAACATTATAACTACAGCAGTGTATCTACAGTAGATAAAGAGACAGACAAGGGGCTACAGCAGCGTGTCTACAGTAGATCAAAAGACAGACAATAGGCTACAACGGTGTATCTACAGTAGATAAAGAGACAGACAAGGGGGCTACAGCAGCGTGTCTACAATAGATCAAAAGACAGACAATAGGCTACAACGGTGTATCTACAGTAGATAAAGAGACAGACAAGGGGCTACAGCAGCGTGTCTACAGTAGATCAAAAGACAGACAATAGGCTACAACGGTGTATCTACAGTAGATAAAGAGACAGACAAGGGGCTACAGCAGCGTGTCTACAATAGATCAAAAGACAGACAATAGGCTACAACGGTGTATCTACAGTATATAAAGAGACAGACAAGGGGCTACAGCAGCGTGTCTACAATAGATCAAAAGACAGACATTAGGCTACAACGGTGTATCTACAGTATATAAAGAGACAGACAAGGGGGCTACAGCAGCGTGTCTACAGTAGATCAAAAGACAGACATTAGGCTACAACGGTGTATCTACAGTATATAAAGAGACAGACAAGGGGGCTACAGCAGTGTGTCTACAATAGATCAAAAGACAGACAATAGGCTACAACGGTGTATCTACAGTAGATAAAGAGACAGACAAGGGGCTACAGCAGCGTGTCTACAATAGATCAAAAGACAGACAATAGGCTACAACGGTGTATCTACAGTATATAAAGAGACAGACAAGGGGCTACAGCAGCGTGTCTACAGTAGATCAAAAGACAGACATTAGGCTACAACGGTGTATCTACAGTAGATAAAGAGACAGACAAGGGGCTACCGCAGCGTGTCTACAATAGATCAAAAGACAGACAATAGGCTACAACGGTGTATCTACAGTAGATAAAGAGACAGACAAGGGGCTACAGCAGCGTGTCTACAATAGATCAAAAGACAGACAATAGGCTACAACGGTGTATCTACAGTATATAAAGAGACAGACAAGGGGCTACAGCAGCGTGTCTACAATAGATCAAAAGACAGACATTAGGCTACAACGGTGTATCTACAGTATATAAAGAGACAGACAAGGGGGCTACAGCAGCGTGTCTACAGTAGATCAAAAGACAGACATTAGGCTACAACGGTGTATCTACAGTATATAAAGAGACAGACAAGGGGGCTACAGCAGTGTGTCTACAATAGATCAAAAGACAGACAATAGGCTACAACGGTGTATCTACAGTAGATAAAGAGACAGACAAGGGGGCTACAGCAGCGTGTCTACATCACTTTATTCAGTCCTTCAGACACTCGATGTTGTTGCCAGGCAGCTTGTGGCCCTGCTTGTCCACACACCAGCAGTAGCCGGTGGAGCCGTGGCACTGGGTGGCGCTGTAGTGACCTGTGGTGTCGTCACACTGGGGGATGTAGTTGCCGATCAGACCTACACACTCGGACTGTCAGACAGGGCCTAGGTGCTCTCGCTCAAAGAGAAGGCTATAATTGTCCCCCACCTCGTTAATCCACTCGCTTCGCATTCAATACGATAAACATTGGACGCTCTAGATTGTTAGAACCTATTATTAATATTTTAGCATGGTACCTGCTATGCCTAATAATCAATCAATCCCCTTTATTCGCCTTGGATTTTAATAAGTAGACGAGACCTATACAAGAAGTAGGCAAGAATTATATATGAAGTAGACAAGAAGTCGAGGTAACGCAGAACAAGAGCGTGTGTTCCATGTTTTATAATTTCAAACGTACTATGTAAATAGAAGTAGCCCGAGGTGAATATCTGATAGCACAGTAAGTACTACCAGGTTGTGTACTTACGACGCATCCTCTCGACGTAACGGTGACGCGGGCAGTGGCAAGCCTCCAGGGTGCGGGACGGCCCAGCGATCACTGTGCCGTCGACGTGGTAGCACATGCAGCCGCGCCTCTGTTCCTTGTAGCACTGCATGGCGCTGTAGTCACCGTTGTCATCGCACTCAGGCACCAGCTCCTGACCGCCCAGTTCCTGGGCCTCGCGCCGGTGACGCTGGCACTTCGTCTCACCTAACACATTTTAGGTAAAAACACATACTATGTAAGTACAGGGATTTAAACAATTTAGATCTTTTCTCTGTATTTAGTGAATAGAAGGATTTTATCATTATATAAAGAGAGCGCTTTCAATGTATAAACATGATAGAATGATCAAATATTTGACTAGAGAGTGTTTCATTCTCAATTAAAAAGAAAGATTCCACCACACCGGCACATTGTCCCAGGAGGAAACGTTGTCACTCACCATAGACAGCCCCGCAGAGAGCAACGACCTGCAACAGTCGGAGTTAGTCAAATAAGAGCAAGTGTGCTTGAAGGCTTATATCAATAAAGAAACTGAAGTAAAGGGGAATGGTAGAGTGCAATAAGACATGTTTTAAGAGGGTGCTCAATAAAACGAGGTAAAACGACGGGATAGCACAAGCTGCCTTATCACAAATACTTGTGACAGATAAACACAGAGGACCACCTGGTTATGACATCATATAGCAGACTTCATTTTAAGAGAGACAGGTTTCACTGTATCAAACTCTGTGTTTGGTCATAAATTTATATTGTATTATGATGCATTAGCGCGCCATCTGTTAACAAAATTCGAAACTATTATAGACGCGTATGATTCTTTTTAAAAATAAACAATTTTTACTGTCCTTACTGCAATGGATTTTTGACGTGACAACGTCTTAAATTAGGTTGCGGCTGGGAGTCACTTATGAAAAAGTGTAACGCCCGGTAACGTTACGATGAGTCACCGAACGAGAGTGCTGCGCGCGCAGCGCTAGAGAATTAGGCGCATTGAATCGGCGCATGCTTGTCTCTGTCTTTGTCTTTCTCGAACGTTCTTGGCGTTGGAAAAACAAGAAAGCGTCATAATACAAGTTCACACGTGTGGTTAAAGTATCGTCAGCTGTGTCTGTAGTGAAAATGTGGAGTGCTTAGATTCGTCATTTACAACAACTACAACAATAAAGGTAAATAATTGTACACTGATATTTCATTATCGTAAACTATGATTGATTGATTAATTGTTAGATTGACACAAAAGTTGAGAAACTGAGTTTATAGGTTATGTCATACTATTGATAAATGTTGATAGTGTTAAGTAAATTATTAGTTTAAAATTAATTAATTAATTAATTATTATTTTACAAATTTTAAATAGTTTCAAATTTATTTAGCAAAAATTTGAACCTTCGATCTGAATAAATGTTTTGATTTTCGAATTGATTATTTAAAATTACAAATATTAAGAAAAAGTGGCAGATATAAGAAAACTTTATTTAAACTGTGTTGAGCAAGAATTTTAACATCTAATATAAGTAAATGTTTTAATTTTCAACTTCATCATTTACAATTACAAATTTTATTTAATTTCAATTCGGCTGGTGGAGTGGCGATCTATCGTAAATTATCATCGACATCTACGGCGGAAGTGTTCCAAGTTGCGATTACAGACGTAACTCGTGTCATTAAAACCAAGGGTGACATGTGCATGACTGAAGTTACTTGCTTCGCCGCTAATACTAGCTTCAAGTTTATACTCGGTGCTGTATATATTCATCCAGGAGCTAGTATGCAGGATATTGGAATGTTACTATGGCAAGGACTCGGTCCGTACATTCACAACAGCCAGTACGTGCCACCGTTCGTGCAAATTGATTCTAGTATACCGATTCTTCTGTGTGGTGATTTTAACAAAAACGTAAAGCCTGACAACTCGTTTCTTAATTTCATGAAAAATACGTATAATCTTGATTGCGTATCAAACGTTTCTAAGTCAACTACGTTAAAAGGAACAACTATCGACTTGACTTTCGCAAGACACATTACAGCAGAAACACTTCCTTTCATTTCATATTTCTCCTATCATCGTCCTATCCTCAACAAAATCACTCAAATAGGAATTAGTTAAGTTTAAGTTTACATGTACAATGTTTTAGTAAACAAAATATATTTCTATAGTTAAAATTTGTGCAATTCTTATTTTCATTCAATTCCTTGTTCCTATTGTGCAATTTAATTATATTCATATCAATAAATATTCTACCGTTGTCACGTAAAATCTTCGCCCGTAAAACCGACTTTACAGGCAACCATTGTTTTTTTTTTATTTTTCCATTGCAGTAAGGACAGTAGAAATTGTTTATTTTTAAAAAGAATCATACGCGTATTTAATAGTTTCGAATTTTGATATTTATATTGTGATCACGGACCGATCTGATCTACTTCATGGCCAAGACACCAACACCACCATTATATTTATATATAATGGCGTTCCCAATATATATTTTTATCATTGCAATAAGAGCAGTAGAAAATATTGCTTGTGTTATTTTAAAAGGAAACGACCTCCTTATAAATTGTTTATATTGTCAAATGGGAAGAAAATGTTGACTTACTCCGAGAACAATGAGCAGCTTCATGATGTCTGATCTGAAACAAATATTTGAGATGTTAGCAAAACATTATTTAGAAATTGTGTATTTTATAAAGTCTTGGGAGGTCGTGCCTCATTTCGAATTGCAGCCGAGCGCCCGCGAGATAAACCTAAGCTACGTATATAAAGTCATTTACTGACTGGTAGTTTACATTTTAAAATAATAATCTGCTAAATGCTCCAATGGCCCCTGATTCTTGCAAAAGTCCAACCCCACCAGCGAGTGCAAGTAACCAAACGGGACTCTGGCAAATTTGTAAGTGCAAAGTCGAACTGCTTTTCACATGTTTTCACATGATTATCATGGTCTGTACCACGTGTACTAGGAATAGGCAAATATATATATATATATATTCATCAAGACTGTTCTTGAGATATTTCTTTCAACGACTCCCTGTCACCATGGGAATAATTCATAAAGCAGTTGACAGGGAGTCACCAAATGCCAGAAAAATAACTCACAAGAACAGCATCTACATGGCTTTTCTAATAAATTAACCTAGTGTCGAACCTTACCTAACCTCGTTATTTCGGCGGACAACCGTAAATAAGGAATGAGCAGTTTACCAACCTATCTAAACTACAATATACTTGTATTTTATGGATCGTGGGGAGGTTTATGGTCCGATATAATCTTCACCGAGTAGCTAGCTCCATGGATCAACCATGTGAAACATCATAAATACACACAGGGCTCCTCCACCAAAGCTGATGTTTCATTACTTAGGAACGGAATTTTGGATAGGAGTGGATTTCAGGAATTGGTTTAACCATGTAGAAAAGCACCACCACGGAAATTTGGGTTAATCCTGTTTTTCCAGATAGGTATTAGCGATTTTGTCATTTTTCGCTATTATTTATATATTTCGCCATCATTGATTTAGAAAGAGTCGAGGAGAGTGAAAGCAAGTCACTGAAACCTTCACATATTATTCATTGTTGCAAATATCATAAACTAGGTTGCTTTTTTTGAGCGGTACCTATTAAAGTGGAACAAGATGAACATATATATTCAACATAATAAGAAACAAGGATGTTTACAGTTACCTTGTGAAACTGTTACTAATAGGTTTAGTTGGATGTTGAATCATCTCATAACAATTCTACAAGTCATGGCGGATGATAATATCTGCGAGCCATGTGTGTGATTCAACGTTTTGT
Organism: Cordylochernes scorpioides; assembly: GCA_030710605.1. NCBI lineage: Eukaryota > Metazoa > Arthropoda > Arachnida > Pseudoscorpiones > Chernetidae > Cordylochernes > Cordylochernes scorpioides. Next base: position 55,393,755 of record CP092864.1, read on the forward strand.
TAATCAGTTTATCTATCAAATAAAGCACGAAATCTCTTCGTGCTTTACTTTATTTGATTATCTAAACAGGAAGAGTTCTGTAGTTTATCTATATATACTTGTTCTATGCTCCTTTTCCCCGGAATTCTACCGCCAGCTGTGTAGTCTTAAATATCATCGAGTTATATATTATACAACACTGAAAAAAGATGAAATATTTTTTTGTACAATCAGGAGACTGTTTTGAAACGCTTCTTTAGTTTGTTATATATTATTATTATTCCAAGTCTTTATATATGATGCGAACCATGATGGCGGGTAGGGTTTGCGAATAGTCATAATGAATGCACACTCCTTATTTACATACCGTATGCAACTTTTTAACACAAAATAGTGAGAGCAACGTTTGCCTATTTAAATTCACATGTAAAATTGGACCTGGGTTAAAATCGAGAGAGATAAGAGCTTATTGAAACAATTTATCGATAGGATAAATAAATAAATATAGCAAGAGAGCATTAATACCGGTGTAATATTGCTGTAATGCAAAATTGCAGTGGTATGATTAAACTGTCAAAATTGCTGGCGAAGAGTTAACCACTGATGAGCCAGGCCCTCCCATTAATTTATCATTGCATTAAGATTGTTTACTTTTTTTTTTAAGAATCATACGCCTCTCAAATAGTTTAAATTTCTGATGGTGATTTTCTTCGGTCCAAACCTACAGCGTGCATCACAGGAATAAGTAAGTGAATGAGTGAAAGTTTACAATTAAAAATAATTTAATGACATCTTAGTCAACAGAAAAATGAGAGTTTAAAATTAGAATAAAAGAAAGAAAAATATTTACATCAGACGAAGCCTTCTTTGAAGAGACGTCTGGATCCTATCAGGAGCTATAAGCCGCCCTGAGTGTGGACAAGCCTTTGCCAACTACGTAGTTCTTGTTCTCAACATGCTCAATGGCAATATTGAGGAGTGAGTGAGTGTACCCACAAGTTAACCTGAAGTTTCGACAGTAAACAGAGAAGTTGTGAAATCGCCAATGTTTCAGCTGAGACGCTAGTTCCTCCTGCCAAATTTAGCTTGCAGGAAAACATCCGGCAGCTTATAGAAACATTGACTCCACTCAACCTACCTGACTTGATACAACTTAACCAATGTGTGTGTGTTATAGAAACTTTTAAATTCTCTCATAAGAACGCAGGCTATGGCTGCAAATAAAGATATAATAAAAATATTATTATTTTATATATTATGGATATATTACACACACACTATGACTACATATACATAGGACTTGAATAACAAATAAAATTAAAATATTTGCAAAGAATTTCTATTATTCATTTTTAAAATTAAAAAAAAACTCTTTGCATATATTTATATCTTTATTTTTTATTTAAGTATAATTATTTGTAACTATATTTCAAATACATTGGAATGTCGAATCACTGGACAGTTTCTAGTTGGAGGAAAAAGTTGAAGAGGTCACGAATAACTTCACATTGAGTACGTGTTCATAAAGTCTGGTTATAAAGAAAGTATTTTTTTGTCTCTGGCATCTTTAGACAATTCAAAATATTTTATTGACACTCGTAGAAAATTGTTAAAAATACTAATGAGAAATTAAACAAAGATAAATGATATTATTTATGATTTGGTGATTAAATATTTAAAAAACTGTTCTCAGAAGGGAGGCTCCTCCATCTTGAGAGAGTCCTCCTCCAGACAAGGACAGGATCTCTCAGTTCAATGTTGAGATTTATTTATTTATTATCATTTACAAAGCACGCGATATCCGTCTTGGATATTTGCATGCATAAACAAGTTTGGGAGCTTATTTACAGTAATTATTAATATGATTTTAGTTATTATAATAGAAATTATTAACATATTTGTCAGTTTGTTAACGATTTAATTACCCTATAATGAATATTAGTGAACATCACAGATAAGAACAGAAATTTAGAGCTATTTACAGCATATAACTATATGTCAGTTATTACAGCCCAGGCTATCTATTACTAAAAAACATTCTACAAAATCTATTAAAATTAATATACATTTATCTATTATTAACTATTTGATTTAGACAATTTATATTTATTTGATTTTTGACTCTCAAGTCCTCTACAAGTCGACAGTCCGTTAGAATATGTACAGGATTTTCTTCTTCTGCACCACATGAGCATTTAGGCGAATCCGTCTTTCTGACTTTGTACAAATATGATCTAAAGTTACCGTGTCCAGTAAAAAATTGGACATTGTAAAAATTTGGCTTGACATATTTGGGTATTTGGGAATCAGTGAAAAAGGACTTGAAAATGGTATTAGTCTTCTCATAGTATTTCTGCAATTTTTCCCTTATATAATTAGAAATTATATTCCTACTTGAAGAGTCAAATCGGTTGTAATTTATTTCGGTTTTCAACATGTTAGATTCAATATAATCAGTAAGTTTGGGGACTTGTGCAAGTATATGTGTACAATCCGATGATGTTGTACTGTAGGCCTGTATACAATGTTTTAATATACTATATTGAAGAGAATTTAGTTTGTCCTTAGACTTTTTGTTTATGAATGGATACCATATTGGGTAACCATAAGTAATTGTACTTCGATATAATGTCTTATACAATATCAGTCTTCGTCTAAAGTCTAGACCCCATGCTTTCTTTGTCAGGCCAAATAGGTATCCACTAGCTCTAGTTACTTTTATGATCATTTCATTAACGTGAGGCGTAAAGTCCAGTTTGCTTCTGACTCGGTGATTTTTAATAGTCACTCCTAGGATCTTAAGTTCTTCAGCCGGTTTAATTAACTTGCTACCTGAGACTATTATATCGCTATTGCATTTAAATAAATATAATATTTTTGTTTTTTCATCTGACAATTTTAATTTACGACTTTCACACCACTTATTGATTTTTCTTAATACATTATCTATTGTCTTTCTTAGTTGTTCAGGAGTTTTATTCCAACATATTAGCGCAATATCATCTGCATATCCTATTGTTTCACAATTATCATCCAGATTATTATTCAGTATCTCATTAATAAGAATATTCCATAATGTGGGAGACAGTGGTCCTCCCTGTGGACATCCTTTACTTAGTTTCTTATTAATTTCAGTTGAGGAATATCTAAATCTTATTCTTCTATTATCAAAGTATGATTGTAGAAGTTTTATCATTGAAGCCTGCACACCATCTTCATCTAGTCTTTTCATCAAGGCCGGCCACCATGCATTATCAAACGCTGCACTAATATCCACTGCAATTATTGCTGCATATTCTCTTGTTTTATGTTCTAACGCAATTTTTATTATTTCAGTTAGTGCAGTAATAGTAGATTTCGATCTTCTAAAGCCATGTTGTCGATCACTTAGTAAATTAAAATCTTCATAATATTTTATTATTCTGTTATTAATTATTTTTTCAAATATTTTAGAAATGTTGGAATTAAGACATAAAGGTCTATAATTTTTAAAGTTATTAAAATCAGTTTTTTCCAGGTTTCGGAATAATTATTGCCTCTGCTCTTTTCCATTTAGCAGGATAGTATTGTAGGTCTAAACATTTTTGAAATAGTTTCACCAATATAGGAGCTATATATTGTTTAGTGTGCCTTATCATGTTGTTAGAGATGTTGTCTATTCCGGGAGATTTCTTTGGATTTAATTTGTCAATTAAGTCGTAACTTCAGTAATCATAACCATCGGTTTTTCTTTATTGAGTAGTTTTTAAATTATAATTTCTTATACTTTTATGGATGTTTGTATCTTCTTCACATTTATCATCTGGAAATAAGTTATTCAATAATTCCTCACCCTTCTGCAAACATTCCATATCAGTATTACCCTCCAAAATTTGCATATTTTTCTTCCGCTTAGATCCACTTTTGATGTTTTTGTACACCTTATATAAGTTTCCATAAGGGTTGTTCGACTTGTTTTCCTCCAGAAAAATTCTCCATGATGCTTTCCTAGCTTTTTCTATTTCCCGTAAATACTTATTTCGTATGCTTTTATAGTATTGTTTAATATGATTAGGGCAATTTTTGTTTCTATAGTAACAGTTTCTAAGATAATGACACAGTGATCCTTTAGAAGCTGTAAATTCGTATTCCACCACTTATTACTAATATTATTTTTGGTTGTCATATTATTATTTACTTTAAGTGAATTATGTGCTGCCTCAATCAGTATGTTCGTAAGCTCTTTTACCGTTTGATCAATCATTTCTGGTGTATCCACTATGTCTAGTAAGTTTTCAATTTTTTCTCGTTCAGTACTGTTAATTCTCTGACTAAAACTTAACCAGTTCGCATTTTTCTCATTAAATTTCCAAGTGGAATAATATTTTTCTGAACTAAATTGTTCGTTTGTATATATTTCAAAAGATATAGCTACATGATCTGAAATTTGCGATATCTGCTGTGTCTTCCAATTTCTGATCGCCGCAATTGCATGTTTATTTGTTAGTGTGAGATCAATCACACTTGCATCACGACACGTGAAAGTTTTACTATTATGGATAATTAAGTTTATTTCATCTATGATAGGGATCAGTCTATGTCCATTATAATTTTTCCTGATATCATACCATAACGGAGCTCTGGCATTGAAATCGCCGCAAATTATCACCGGTATATGTAAATTTGTATTAATTAACTTCTTCATAAATTCCTCGTGCTCACTTTTCATTGAATTCGGATGTATATAAATGTTGGAAAGATATATTTTCTTACTTTTTGTTTGTATGGTTATAGTTGTAGCAAATGAGTTAGTGAATTCTGTACTTAATTGAATTTTTAAGCTGCTATTTCTTACAATTATTGCCGTATTTATGTTGGGACTGTTCATATTTGATCTTTAGAATTTTGAAGGGATTTTTAGAATGGCTATAAAATATGTCAAACCACAAACAAAACGAAAAGTTTCTCAATAGGATTGCTGATGTCATTAGGAGTCGGTTTACTTCCCGAGTGTCGGGTTCTCGACACCACCTTGTCACACTTGTCCATATTGTCCGGTGTCACCAGGGTGTCACTCTGTGCTAAAGGAAACCATTGGTTTAAGGAAATAAATGTTTTGACCGACACTCAGCGTCGTGCGAGAACTTGTCTTCAAGTCTTGACATATATTGTAAGTGCTGATAGTGGTTTAAATAGATGTTATGGTAACTTTTGACTGCGCACCAACTTGTAGGATCCGCGCTGTACTTGAATAGTTTTCAATTATATGGAAATATATCAATCACACACACATTGACCCATATCATCATGATTATTGAATCATCAGAAATGAGTTTCATCAACCATCTGCAAGACCTAGCCAGTATCTCCCCACAATTCAAGATCGTTCAAGACAGGGACGACGTGCAATTTTGCGAAATACCCATAAGATCCCCAAATAGGGCAGATTTGATGCATGGATTATATGTGAAAACAAATTCAATATATTATATACTATAATAATATAAATTTAGAGCATATGTCGATGGATAAATGGCGGTTCTCACTTGACGTGATGATCGTATTATAATAGCCATTTTTTAGATGCGAAAAGGAGACTTATTTTGAAAGTTTAAAAATAAAATTTACAAGAATTTTAACGTTGTGTGTTCCGGAAAAAAATGTATTTTCACTTCGACATACAGATATTTAATAAAACGGATTAATCTTGAATCAACAGGGGCTCGTTTAAAAATCCAAATTTCAAGAAGGCTTCAGTTTGCGTAGGTACAGTAGAGTGCGAGATTTCTTAAATACATGGATACACCAGGGATATCCTGGTGGTCGTCTCTCTGTCATGTTAGGCCAAGCCACGAGGATTCTTTCAAGTGAAACATAGTGTCTGATGAGAGACAACCTCCATAAGAGATTGAATTTACCCGTGTTTTCACAAGTGGTATCTCACGGAAGACTACTGTATTCTGATATCGTAGAGAAAGAGGTTGCCTGGCCGGCATTCATATTTCTGTGAAAAATAGACACTTCGGCCAGTTAGCCAGACAAAAGATTTTTGTCGAAACGTTGAGAAAAATCAAAAACTCTAACTGGCCGAAGTGTCTTTTTCATAGAAATTACATACCTAGTTTAGCGAGTGTTTACGCGAGACTGTATAAGAAGACATGTGACCGCTCACCTGGTTGTACACGGCAAGTACTGCCGCCACGCAGCCTGCCAGCTATAAACACCCCGCCATCTGCACTACTCCCAGCACTATCACGTCTGTATCTCCCGTCTCAAGGTCACCCCAAACTTTCCTCGCGTGAGATAAACTAAATTGTCGATGTGGAAAGCATGATAAGAAAGCATGTCATGTGGAAATCTGATTTGTCCTCAAAACCTAATTACAATTGACATGTTTATAACGTATACAGAATTCAATAATACTAATTTAACATTTTGATATAAATTTATTAATGTATTGCCTCTATAATATAGAGGCAATACATTAATAAATTTCTTGATTAATCTTTGTAATATATTATATTACAAAGATTAATCAAGAAATATTATGTAAAGTTAGATATAGAAATAACCCGGTTTCTTGTAGCGCAGAATGCCAACAACCCGGGCTGTCCAGCTCACTAGTGATGACTAACATTACGGCCTGTGTGAGCTGCTGAACAGAACCAGTTGACAGAAAGTTCCATGCTTGGGTTCAAGTCCAGGAGGCTGGCCATAGAGGTAGAATTAAGATAGGTCAGTCCAAGCAGAAAGGCTGTTCTTATCCAATGTCTCAGGAAAGCAGGACAGAGATAAGGAGGAGGTGATCCATTGTCTATGGTTCTTCCGATCAGTGAGAGTAGGTTAGATCTATTTTTGAAATGCCCAAGCGCAAGGTCTGCCAGGACAGGATATGGGAATGGTAGTGGTGACTTCTCCGTGGCGAATCTTGGGAAGAAATTACAGAATACGGCCTGAGGTCGAGAAATCACGAGAAAATATTTCTGTATAAATCTCCACAGCAGCGATATGTGCAAACGATTGAGTTCAAGACAGGACGGGGAATGCTCTAACTCCACTGTGCCCACTTACCGAACACAACCTAATGTGGGGATCTATGTTCAGGACTTGTATTATTTCTGCCAAAAAGATGATCGTGCCGGCCCAGAAGTGCAGATAACTGCTATATATAGCTGATCTGCAGTCCGAGTCAATGGTCACTCATGAGTTGAGTGGATCATTCTCCCCTAGGTGTGGACGATCTACGGAATTGCTAAGAGTTCAGTTTGAAAAGGTGTGCAATGAAGTCCAAAAATAAATGGCTGCTATTTCGGGGAAGAGAGTATAAGTGCAGCACCAACTCGTGAATTACCCTTTTACCCACCTGTGAAGATTAATGGCGTTATTGTGCCTCTTCAAGGCAGACTGAAATAAAGAGTTAGTTTGAACGAAATGTATGTAGGGCCCGGCTTTGATTCGTAGTTTCCCTCCTTGATCTCTTTTAGGAAGGCTAGGGAAGTCTGGTAACAGATCGCGATCGGATCTATCTTGATTCCGGCCCGGTGATCCCATAGAATCGGGGGTGGAATACTTTCTAGGCCTTCCGAGATTTCTTGGATTAACATTTAAGTTAGTTGGCGAGATGTACGCTGGATAGGTCAATAAGAATATGCCGCTCCATTTTCGTTAGCGAGTGGACGGTTCTCTAGCTCAGCTTCGTCTCCAAAGTCGGAAAGTATTAGTCGTGACTTAAATCTGGGAAGAATGCCAGGTAGACACATTGTTCTACTCTGCCTGGTTCTGCAGAGTCGTTCTTACATTCTTGCACCTTATACTTGAGCGTGGGCGATGGTTGGGGTAGACCTCATAGTTGCTGTCTGAACGTATTCCCTCTTAGCTTGCCATTTCGGCGTCAATCAGCCTCTTTACCCAAGGTCCGCCTTTGACCCAGCCGTCCTTCTCCATGGGGAGTTGAGTTTCGTGATCGACGAGATCGTCGATGTCTTGACTGCTCGTTGGCAGTCAGTTCCCAGACGGATGCTGATTGCATCAACAGTTGGAAATAGCAATTGGATCTCAGCCAATGCCATTGGTTCCTCCCTTAATATCTATGAGGTGGTTAAGATATCTGAAACCCTCAATGTTTGGGCAGGTGCACGGGCCCTCAGCTTGAGCGAGAGAGGAGTGTAGAGACAGAGATCTTAGCTAACAGCTTCTTGAGGTTGCTCAAGTCTACAGAGCACTCTTTGTGTGTGTTGTGTGAATAACTGGAAATATTTTAAACTTAATATTTATCCTATAAAAAGACTATCGTGAAGGGTTTAAACTGTGGGTTGTCCTGTTGGTAATTATCGCAAATAGGAGACGTTTGAAATTTTGGCAATTGAAGGATATAGTACACATATTCTACACATATATTACTTGTGGAAAGCCATTTATGATAATTCGAAACTATTATAGACGCGTATGATTCTTTTAAAAATTAAACAATTTTCTATCTATTGCCCTTACTGCAATGAAAAATTAATGGGAAGGCCTGGCTCATCAGTGGTGAACCCTCCTAGCGGTTTCGCCAGTTTAATCTACCATACCGCTGTTATATTGCATTGGACTGTAATGAAATAGTAAAGCGGCCTTGCATTTTTCGGTTTTCTTTTCATACTGATACTGATGTTAGACTCTTGGAAAGGGTATTTTAAATTAACTATGGACATCAGCTTTGTGGACAATAGAACTACATACAATTATAAATATAAAGAAGGCATCTCTCCTGACCACGAGCACATGTGCTTTTTAGTTATTATAGTTATAAATATATGAAACCGCCGGAAAGGTTCACCACTGATGAGCCAAGCCCTCCCATTAATTTTACATTGCAGTAAGGGAAGTGGAGAAAATTTATTTAATTTTTAAAAGAATCATACGCATTTATAATAGTTTCGAAGTCTCATTACAGATAGCGCACTAATGTATCATATTATAATTATTTTTTTCTAATAAAAACCATTTATATAATTTTTAACAACATAGTAGAAATTATTTCTCTTTCAATTTGTAATAGGAGGCAATGTGTTTATAGAAAATGAGATGCGTCACTTCGTCCTGCATTGCGTTTCTACACAGATCACTGGTTAAGATGATAACCGAAAAACAACGATTGCGTTTGGATATCTAATAGGTGGTTATACAAATTCCAGACATTCAACTGGAGATTTTAGCCAGCACAGGTTCGTTGGCGTTACTCGAGCTATGCTTTCCATATTTTTAGAGAGTTGAATATTTAATAATATATTTTCGATATGTCTCTCTCTCTCTCTCTCTGTGGGAAAGAACTCTCGCAGTCCATCGGTGGCGGAGTCTTTCCCGCGGTGAACCCTACCAATGAAGACTATATATATTTTATATATATGTATATTTATCAATTATTTTATCTATTTATATCTATTTATTTCTGTATTTATCATTACAACAACAACAAAAAGCCTTTATTTAGGGTCACTGACCCTATACAGGATTCACCAGAGGTATGCATAAGAACAAAGCAGTGAGACAAAGGAAACAACGATATAGACAGAAGAAAAAGAGAAAAAAAAACAAGAAAGAGAAAGAGGGAAGCAAGAAAAACAACTGTATTTATCATTATATAATCTTATTTATTTTTATATTTATATTTATTCTGTACTTAACCTTATATAATCTTATATGGACTTTGAAATAAAAAGTAGTTTTAATCTCAATCTCTCTCTCTCTCTTGATGTAACCGGGATTCCTGGAGCGTACAAAAGTCGCCAACATTCAATATGTCTTCAGTTATGTCTTTTTTTATTTCAAAGTTGACAATAAATGTTATCTTTTTATTTAGACGATAAAAAATATGGCGAAGGAAGACGAATTTCTTTTATTGGTGCATTAGAGCAAGCTTTCGGGCAAAAGCCCTTCGACAGGCAAGATAAAAAACGACACTATGAACGATTATCTTTTTATATTTACTAGATGCGTTCTGAAAGCATCGCATTTTATATTTTAAATACCAATAGACATGTTATAAGTGAGATCTTCCAGTATTGATGCCATCAATAAATCAAAGTCTCGAATTATTTGATTTGAATATAAAATAGAGTCATCTATATTTTGTGTCACCGTTAAGCTGAGATAAGTTTGTAGTTTTCACATTTTAAAAGATTCAATCATAATTTTTTTATTTCGTGCTTTGAAATATATATTATTTAATTTTAAACTAGTTTTTCGCAAAAAAAGAGGTTGCCAAGTATCTTTCTTGCAACAATGACGACCATTTATTTGTCAATCTTTACAACTGAAGACAGTCCATCGTGTGCTGCGGTGACTAAAAGGCAAATTGATTCAATTCATGGACCAAATATAATGAACCAATCATGAAAAGTCTACTAAACTGAAAATATGGAACCGACTACTAATGGAAATATTCAAATCAACGCTGATTTTGCTGGATCTGTTGAACTGAATACTTTTATATGAATATATACTGAACCAAATACTTAACTGGATACCAAGAACTGAAAATTGATTGGAATACATAGCCGATTACTGTACTATATATTGAACCAAATACTTGACTATAAATACTAAAACAAATTTAATTATATATTGAACCGATTGCTTAAATGAATTCTGAACTGATTGCTTGAATGAATAGTAAAAAGATGGCTCAACTGAATAATGAAACAAATGCTGAACCGCATACCGACCCGAATGCTGAACTGAATAATGAAACAAATGCTCAACCGCATACCGACCCGAATGCTGAACTGAATAATGAAACAAATGCTCAACCGCATACCGACCCGAATGCTGAACTGAATAATGAAACAAATGCTCAACCGCATACCGACCCGAATGCTGAACTGAATAATGAAACAAATGCTCAACCGCATACCGACCCGAATGCTGAACTGAATAATGAAACAAATGCTCAACCGCATACCGACCCAAATGCTGAACTGAATAATGAAACAAATGCTCAACCGCATACCGACCCGAATGCTGAACTGAACAGGGAATCGAAAATACCAATCTAAATATCAAACTGAATGCGGAACTGAATCCCAAACCGAATGTTGAATTGAGTAGCGAATCAAATACAGGAAAGAATACTGAACATCTATATATTTATCTGGATAGTAAGAGAACTTATAACTCAGGTTCCAGGAGCACTTAAATAAATATTGAACCAAATACTTAGCTGAATGCATAATCGAATACTGAATCAAATGATGAACCGAATGTTTTAACAGAATACCGAACCGGTTATAAAACGAAATACCGAAACGATTACCGAATTCAATATATAACCAAATGTTGATCCGAATACCGAACTGAATACTTAATACTGAACTGATTACAATGTCGATTATTGTACTGAAGGCTAAAACAAATACTTGATTAACCGCTGGCACGAATTCTTAACTGCATACTGAAGCGATTGCTAAACTAAATACAGCACATGCGCGGTAAAACTTTATGTTGACAGGACAGAATGATGAATCGAACTAAATACTAATCTGAGTGCCGAAAAGAATGCTGAGATGAATATCAAATCGAATTCTGAAACGAGTACTAATCGATCAAAATATCTTGCCGAATTATGAACTGAATACAGATTCGAATAGTGAACTGATTGCAGAAACAAATCCTGAACTGATTACCGAAATGAATACTAAATACCGAACAGAATATTGATATAAATATCAGAACGAATTAAAAACTGAATACCGAACCGAAGGCCAAATCAAATTCTGAAGTGAACGGGATACTGAATCTAGTTCTGAAGTGAATACCTAACCAAATGCTAAATTGAATACTGAACAGAGTTCTGAAGTAAATGCTAGGCCAAATGCTGAACTGATTATTGAGACGAATATTGAACTGAAAGCTAAACTAACTACTGAGCAGAATGTTCAACTGAATACTGAACTGATAACAACTAAATACTGAACCTAATACCGAACTGAATACCTAACAAAATAGTGAACCGAGTTCTGAGATGAATATCGAGCCAAATAGTGAACCAGGTTCTGAGGTCAACATCGAGCCAAATTGTGAAGAGTTCTGAAGTGAATACCGAACCAATCAGCGAACCGATTTCTGAAATGAATGTCGAATAAAATATAGAACCGAGTTTTAAACTGAATCCCGAACCAAACAGCGAACCGAGTTCTGAAGTGAATATGGAACCAAATACTGAAATTAATATCGAACCAAACAGCGAACCGAATTCTGACGTGAATATCAAACCAAATAGTGAACCGAATTCTCCTGAAGTGACTACCGAACCAAACAACGAACCGAGTTCTTAGGTGAATACCGAAACAAATAGTGAACCAAATACTGAAGTTAATATCGAACCAAATAGGGAACCGATTTCTGAAGTGAATACAGAACCAAATAAGGAATCGGGTTATGAAGTGACCACCGAACAAAATAGAGGACCGAGTTCTGGCATGAATACCGAACCAAACAACGAACCGAGTTCTTAGGTGAATACCGAAACAAATAGTGAATCAAATACTGAAGTTAATATCGAACCAAATGATGAACCGAGTTCTGAGGTGAATACAGAACCCAATGCTGATCTAAGTACCAAACCTATAAGTCAATTGAACAGTTAAGATGGCGCTGGGCTCATCACTGAAAAGAGTAATGAACTGAATGCCAAACAGAAGATGGCCGGAACACTAAACCAAGTGCTTAACTGTGAATATTGATCTGAATACCGAATCAATTTCCTAACCTATAACTGAACTGTATACCAAATATATAGTGCTGAGCTAACTGAGTGCAGATTTGAATATATACTATATACTAAACATAATAATTAATTGAATAATGAACAGATTACTGAACTGGATACTAAACCGATAACTGAACTGAATACAGAATCGAATAGTGAAATGAATACCAAATCAAATACCAAACGGAATGCTGAATTGAATACTCAATTTCATATGGAACCAAATGCTGAAACAAATTATCAACTGAATACTTGACTGGATACAGTATGGATTTCTTTATTGGATTCGGAAATTAGATGCTTTTATCTGAATACTGAATTGATTTCTGAAATGTTTGCTTTTAACTGAAGACGAAACAGATCTCTGAAATGAAAGAAAAACTGAACAGAATGCACTTCTCAGCTGAACAACGTATAGCATTATAAATGCACACTATATAAGAAATCAGCCTAAAACAATTGTAGAGCGGACCGAAGATTAACTAGCGAACAGCTGGAAGGGTTCACCACTGATAAGCCATGCCTTTTTTTTCAATTTTTCCATATAAGGTAAGTAGAAATTGTTTTTTTTTTTTAATATAAAAATGTATCGGAAATTTACACAATGTTTAAAGATTAAGTGTTAGAGAGCTCTTAGATTATAACTTAAATATGTTCTTAAATTGAAATTATAAAGAAAGTGAAATACCTTAATGGACAAAACTTAAGGAAGTTGTACCGTTTAGCATGTATATCGGGATTCAGACAATAACTCTGAAAGATATTTGAAACACAGTGACCTTTATTGAAGACACACGAGATAACTAAGCGTTAACAAAATTGGCTCTGTTTCTTAAAAAAATAAACGACCAGCAACATAAAAAATTTTCCACTTCCTTAAGTTTTGTCCATGAGTGTATTATGCAATATTCTGTTGTTTCTCATCCCCTTGTGTAAAGATTACACGAATTCTCTCCATGAGTTCATGCTCCTCGAGCTGTTTTATGATAAGCAGCGGCCTCTCCCAAAGGTCCTGTTTAGTGCATCTAATGCAAGCCAAAATGTGTTCTGGAGCTGCAGGTGCCAAGCTACATTTTGGTCAAGTGGGGTAGATGCAAGAGTCTAAAACGTATTTGAATAGGCCAAGTAGATCGGGTTAATTGTAGGGATGGTGCTTATCTCCTTAGACCATGTCCTCTATAGCTTTGGTATGATAGTTATGGTTCTCTGTGGTTGTTAATTCTGACAGAATATGGTCTGGGGAGACCTCTATGGAATTGTACTTCGTACAGGTTTTATGGTTAATTGTAAAAATAAATGATGGTTTGGCTTCCTCAGCAAGAAGGAAACGTATTGTTGTGTTGCCGCCGTGTCAAGGATGGCCCAATAAGCACGCGAGATCAATAAGGATCTCTGTTCAACTCCTCTTTATTTACCTTCGTGTATTCACGGAGAACAAGCAAGTAACATACAGAGAGCAGGAATCAATAGCGGACGTCAACAACAGGGAGGACAACTTCACTCCTGGCCGTCATAGACAGAGCTGGGTTTCTTCCTTTTTGACGGGTCCATCCGCCCCCCTCAGCTATTCTTGTTGTGAACACATGTGGTCGAACTGACCCTGCTTGCTACCACGGCGATGCTTTCTCGTCGTAACAGTATACTAGACGTATTACTTGACGCCTCCATTTCTCAATTATAGAGTATAACCGCGTGCTATTCACGAACGCAACATGCTGTACTTGGCGAAATTTAGCTAAATGTTAGATGTAAGGTAATACTTCTCTTTATTTAAAGAGACAAAGGTCGCCTCTCCCGTCAAAACTAGACGCCATCTATTGACCGTCGCCACAAACTAGCGGCCTCGGGTAGGTGACAATTTCCATTAATATTTTAGCCATAGATTTGGCCCAGCCACTTTGCCAGCTAAACACCCTCTTTGGCAGATTGTCAAGATTCCATTAGATCCAGTGTGGATCTCATGGAATAAAGTCCGACCTAGGCTGACGAGGGCCATTAGCCCGAAACCATGGTCTCTAGGTGGACGCTTTTTAGTTTGCCAAATCTGGTGTCCTGGCTTTATCACCGACCCGAGGCCACTAGTTTGCGGCGACAGACAATAGATGGCGTCTAGTTTTGACGTCTATTTTGACGGGAGAGGCGACCTTTGTCTCTTTAGATCAATATCCTCCCGGCAAAATTTCCATCTTTACTTCTCTTTATATCTGTACTAGACGTATGACCCGGCTTCGCCCGAGAATTCCCCGATTGCAATTTCCTTCATACATAAACTACAGGAAAAAAGTGTGTGTGATGGCAAAAATTGTATTATATTAGTGTTTAGGTATTTGATTTAATTTATATAGTTGAATTGTGTAAAAAAAATGCATCGGCCGGGAATCGAACCCGGGCCGCCCGCGTGGCAGGCAAGCATTCTACCACTGAACCACCCATGCTTATAAAAAAAAGCCATATTTGGGTATTCATTCCATTCCGGATTACTCCGCGTAAAAAAAAGTTCTTCAAATGAAAAAAAGAAATAGCCAAAAATACTAATCAAAATGTAGCCGAAAATTTTCCTCAGATTTATAAAAAGCGACATGCAAAATTTGGTACCAATTGGTTCAGTAGTTTTTGAGTTTATCGCGAAACAGACAGACATTGACTTTTATATATATAGAGATATATTATTTCTTTGACACTCGACTTCATTTTTTAAAAATTAACACAAAATTCTATTTTTCTATTAATGCATCTATATTTAGATTTATAAATAGCAATATAGAAATGATATTTAAATGAAAGAAAAAATTTACATGTGCTCGCAAGTGTGAACTATGAAGAAATCCGACTTACAACACAGTACAAGTAAAGAGTTAAAAATGGAAAAATTTTACTGGGAGGATATTGATCTACAGTAGAACAGGAGGGGGAGCAGTAACAAGCTCGCTAAAAAACCTGGGTTCAGCTGGCCCGGCTGATAGTACCCTGTAAGGGCTCCTGATCCAGGGATACAGGATGAGCAGCGTTTGTACTCCATGTTAGGAGCGGCTGCACATGGTGTCTGTTCCTCATGTCAGAGGCGGCCATTTATTTTGGAGCTAAGTCGGCCTGCCACTGAGTAGTGCTCTCAGTCTTAATGACAAAGGCAGACGCATTCTACGTCACCCAGTCATGATGGTTGTCAAACAGACACCAATAGGGTCACAACTTGATATCTTAATATGATTGAGTGGAGATAAGAAAGAAGAAGAAGAAGTAGAACCTCCCTTTAGCTGACACCCCGCTAGCGGCCACCTCTCCAAAAAAGACAGTTTTTCATTTTCAAAATTACCATTTTTACAATTTTGCAACTCTCTGGTAAGAGGACACCTCTCCCTAAAGGACACTTTGGCTCTGCAATTAGGTGTCCTTTACAGGGAGTTAGTTCTACTGTATAAAGGTCATCTCTCCCATCAAAATAGAAGCCAAAACTAGGTGCCATCTATTGACTGTCCTTATAAACTATAGAACTCAGGTCAGTGATTAATTAATTTATTTAGATAAGGGCAGTGAAAAGTTTGCTTTACTTGGAAACAAGAAAAATTTGTGCTTTTCCAATAGTTTCATTTCTTATATATAGCTATATAGCTGGTGTGTTACACTCATGGACAAAACTTAAGGAAGTTGTACCTTTCATCATGTATATCGGGATTCAGACAATAACTCTGAAAGATATTTTATATACAAGGTATGTCCCATAAGTTCCCGGACTGGGTCCATAAAAAAAAATAATAAATGAAAAATGTAGATAAATTTGACTGTTTATTATAGAAAAAAAATATCTGGCAACACGGTGGTACCAATATCGAGGCGGTACGTGCGCGCGCTAAGGTCATTTTAATTTATTTAAAGGTCACACCTAGCGTTGCGTCGATTTTACGATGGAACAAAAATTGAAGCAGAGGATTTGCATAGAATTTTGTGTGAAACTTCAAATATCAGTGACCGAAACTTTTGAAATGCTTAAATAAAGCATTCCCCAATGACGCCCCAAAGAGAACAACTGTTTTTGAATGGCATTCTAGATTTAAAGCTGGCAGAATTTCCATTGAAGATGATACTCGTCAAGGACTCCCAAAATTTCAAAGGACTGATGAAAATGTGCAAAAAATCACCGATTTGATAAAAGAAAATTCTCGAACCACTTTGCTGGAACTAGAGCAAGACACAGGCATCTCTAAAACAACGATTAGAAGGATCGTAACCGAAGATTTGAAGCTCAAAAATACTCCGGCAAAATTCATCCCAAGATTCCTCACTAATGAGCAAAAACTGTGTCGGCTTGCAACCTGTGAGGACATGTTGGAAATGACAAGAACGGATCCGGAATGGAAAGACAAGATAATCACAGGCGAAGAGACATGGGTCTATGGCTATGACCCTGAAACCAAGCGTTAATCTGCCGAGTGGAGAGGTCAGGGTGAGCCTAGACCCAAAAAATCCAGGATATTGAAATCCAGAAACAAGGTGTTGCTGGTCGCTTTTTTGGATAACAAGGGCATTGTTCATCACGAGTATCTTCCTGCAGGCCAAATAGTTATTAAGGAAATGTATTTGGGCATTCTTCGCCGTCTAAGGGAAGCAATTAAAAAAAAAAGGCCAGAAAAATGGACTAATGGTGTCTGGATCCTACACCATGACAATGCCCGCCCTCACACAGCGCACTTGGTGACGAGTGTTTTGGCAAAAAACGGGACACAAATCCGACCTCAACCACCCTATTCCCCAGACATCGTACCAAATGACTTTTTCCTGTTCCTCAAACTTAAAGCAGTTCTAAAAGGAAGACATTTTGACACCAGGGATGACATAATAGAAAAATCGCTGTTGGCATTGAAGAACATTCCAAAAGAGGCCTATAAAAACTGTTTCGACAATTGGGAGAAACGATGGCGCTGGTGCGTTGAAGCAAGGGGGGATTACTTTAAAAAGTTTCAGTAATTTTTTTTTTTTTTAAATATCTTTCCTTTTTTTTTATGGACCCAGTCCGGGAACTTATGGGACATACCTTGTATTTATAATATTGTAGTGATGAAATAATTAGCAAGTCGTATGGCAATTAAGAACAATTTAATAAGCGAGAGAAATTTATATAAAGTTTATACAGATTGTTTATATGAGAGCAAAGAAAAGAATCACTGGCGCGGAAAAGAATCACTGGCGGTGACGCGTGCGTTCGCGCAAGGGTTCGCCTGGAATAACCCGGCGCTGGCACGAGCTTACTGTTCCATGAAGTCGGCCCATGCTACAATATTGAAGACACACGAGATAACCAAGTATTAACAAAATTGTCTCCGTCTCCTTAAAAAAAATAAAAAATAAAATAAACGACCGGCGACAAAGACTTTACACATCCTCAGTTTTGTTCACAAATGTATTTCTTTGTCTTATAAGTTCATAGCTTATAGCATACTCTCTCAAATAGTAAGATTCACCAAAAGAAAAAAATGCTTCTGATGATTCAGGCATGGTACAGGGAAGGAGACCCTCCAAATAATTGACATAAATAGGCACATTGCCAAAGATCTGAACAGAATGTAGAGACCACCATGCCCAGAACCTTCCTATGACAAAAAGAGTGTATCTACATTTTCAAGATGACCAGCATTTTATTTAAAGCTAGATTTTGGGTTTTCAAAATGTCTCAATGAGCTATACGAGGTGTGTTCAAATAGTATCGCGACTTTTGTGTTTTTTCAAAAATTATTTTTTTATTCATGAATACCTATTTTGTCCCCTTCAAAGTAATCCCCATGAGATATTATACACTTGTGCCAACGGTTTTTCCAATCTTCGAAGCACTTCAAAAAATCATTTTTAAAAATCTTTTTCAGCTCCTCCTTCGATGCCGTCTTTATCTCGTCAAGCGTAGCGTAACGTCGTCCTTTCATGGGCCTCTTCAGTTTAGGGAACAAGAAAAGGTCACAGGGGGCCAGATCTGGGGAATACGGTGGCTGCGGCATCATTAGTGTGCTGTTTTTGCCCAAAAAGTTGCGCGCAAGCAACGATGTGTGAGCAGGGGCGTTATCGTGGTGCAAAAGCCAATTTTTGTTCTTCCACAAATCCGGGCGTTTCTGGCGGATTGCTTCGCGCAAATTGCGCATAACTTGCAGGTAATATTCCTTATTGACCGTTCTACCCTGTGGCAAGAACTCATGATGCACCACGCCCCTGCAATCGAAGAAAACTGTCAGCAAAACTTTCACATTCGACCGAACTTGGCACGCTTTTTTCGGTCTTGGTTCGTGCGGCAGCTTCCATTGAGATGATTGAGCTTTGGTTTCCACGTCATAACCATAAACACACGCTTCGTCACCAGTTATGACCCTCTGGAGCAAATTTGGGTCGTCGCGGACAGAGTCCAACATCTCATTAGTAATGTTCATGCGATGCTGTTTTTGGTCGCAATTGAGCAATTTTGGTACGAATTTCGCGGCGACCCGTCTCATGCCCAAATCATTGATAAAAATCGAACGGCACTAGCCAATCGATATGTTTAGGTCCTCAGCAACTTCTCTAATGGTGATTCGACGATTGGCCAATATCATTTTCTCCACTTCATTAATTTTTTTGTCTGTTGTTGAAGTGCTCGGGCGTCCGGCACGCTCTTCGTCGTTCACATCTTCTCGGCCTTCTGAGAACATTTTGTACCACCGATAAACGTTGCTTCGGTCCAAGGTAGCTTCTCCGTATACCACAGTCAACATTCGGAATGCATCCGCGCACTTAATTTCGTTTTTCACACAAAATTTGATACAGGTTCTTTGATCCATTTTTTTTTTAATAGGTAAAAATCGAAGACGATCCAAAACACCTGCAAGCAAAGCAGCTGTCAACAATTAAGTGAACATTCAAAATGGCCGAGCTTGTTGGCATAAGTGAGAGACATGAATACCAACATAAAGCCACAAAAAGATCGAAATTCGAATATACGTAACCTGCGAAAATTCAAAAGTCGCGATACTTTTTGAACACACCTCGTACAAGGTAATAAGACCAAATCCAAATAAATAGTGTGCGACATTTTGGTAAGTGTTGTTATCAAAATGTCACACACTATTTATTTTGGATTTGGTCTTATTACCTTGTATTTTTATACTTTTCATATGTGTAGAGATGTGGTGCACTTACAGTAAAAGCAGTCGCCAACTTCTACCGATCATGATTATCATGGACTGTACCACATGTACTAGGGATAATAATAAAATAAAAACCTTGTTTTCTAATATATAATCATGCCTTATTGTCTCAATGAGTACTAAAAGTACATAAGACCAATATTTGGGGAAGAATTCCTTCTTCAGTTTATAAAATAAAGTCCACCTCTCAGCAATACCTTATTTTATCAGCACCTAGTTGAGAGCTTTACATTAAAATGAAGAACTTACAGTTCTTAATAAGAACAACTTATTACTGAAAAGAATGAACTTTACCTTAGAATTAAGCAATTTTCACAAACCATAAAACATTTTTCAGTCTATCTTTTAATCATCAAATGTCAGATGTAAGGGTGATTATTTGAAATTGTGGGAGGTTGCCAAACACTGGCTTCCTCTTTTTGTAATCTAAAGTCTTCAATCTAGCCACATTCAGAGAAATACAATAGCAAAAAAGGGTGGGCATCCAGATTGGCAACCTCACAAAATTGTTTGCATGCTATAATTCAAATTGTACAGTAGACGATGAAGCTTGCTTACAAGGAGTTGATATGTGCTGGCATACATCAACACTGTTAGAACAAAGAGCTTCAGCTGGAATGAAGAGACAGTGTGTTTGGTACCTTGCTTTTATTTGTGTAGTTTTCTGTGATTCTATATTTAAAAATGTATAATAAAAAATTTTCCTAAAAAAAAAAAAATTTAAGATATACAGTAGAGAACCTCCCTATAAAGGACACTTAATTGCAGAACTATAGTGTCCTTTAGGAAGAGGTATCCTCTTACCGGAGAGTTGCTAAATTGTAAAAATAATAATTTTGTACTACAAAGGAGAGAGGTGTCCTCTAGTGTGAGTGTCCTCTCATAGAGGTCCTACTGTAGTAAGTAGTTAGTGTATGTGGATAAAATAATTCCGAGTAAAAAAAAAAAACACTAGCTATAAATAATTTTAAATAATTTATTCAGCATGGTACAATGAACAACAAAAATAAAGGTTTTTGTGGCAAGTCTACTAACACTGACTGAGAACATCATATCACAACAAACTGTGGGAGCAGACAGTAACAAGGGGGATTGTTACACTGGACCTTGGCACTCTGGGCGGGCAGGGAGGACACACCATTCATTCACACAAGAGAATGGAAGCTAGGGGTGGCGGCAAGAGGCCTCCCACTTTAAAAAGAGAGAGAGCAAGAAGCTACACAAGACTACTCTGGAAACACACACCACATGACAAAAAGATGGCTCTCAGAGAACAAAGGACACAAATTTTCATCAATACCAAAAAATAATGTCCATCAATAGCAATATACCCCACCCAGTAAAAGAGCACAAGTAGATACAATGAGAGAAGTATGGCAGCGCAGGGGAAAGTAGCAAGAGTCAAGCACACAAGAAGAGAGAGTATTGTCAGAAGAAGGTTGACTCGGGGGGGGGATGATACAAGTAGAGAATTAACAGAAAAAACCTCAGGTCTTCAAGATCACCAATTTTGAGACTTCCATAACAAGGTAAAGTACAATTCGGATTATAGATCAGAAACACAAGGTAATCTTAATAAAGATAATAAATGATAAAGCATTTTCTTTTCTTAATATAGTATTTGCCAATGAAAACAAAAATATATATATATATATATATTTACATTTAATTCACTGTTCTGAAAGTTGCCTTGTTGAGCATGCTGCTTAACAAATATTTCCATTAAAAAAAAATTGTCTACCTTCAAAATAATGCACCTCATGAAATACAAGTTTATGTTCTAAGGATTGTGACAATTTCAAAAGGTAAAACTGTGAAAAACAAACATGATGTAACATAGATGCTTTAATGTAGTACAATTCAAACTGTGGACCTTTTCCAAGAAAGTGATGCTAAAACAATTACTGGAATAGAGGAGAGAGTAGCAGAAAAACAATGTGCGGTTCCAGAAATAAACATTCTCTAACAGAACGTACTGAAATGAATGGAGAATAAGAAAGATAAATTTGGTGCAATGGCACAATTCGGCTCTCAAACAATAAAGCTTTAAAAAAAAAAAAAAAAAAGCTTCTCAAGCATTATATATAAGCTCTGTTTCATTTTAAACATTTCAATAAAAAATAGTTTTAAGATTTTTATCTAGGAAAAAAAGGATCTTTTCATCAAGGCAGGTTCAGGAAAACTTCAGTTCCAGCAATCTTACCTAATGGATCCTATTTTCCAGGTCCCAATTTTTTAAAATAACACACTTTTGTGTAGATCTTTTAATATATACATTTACCCTCTCATTTATTGATATATACTTTAGATATCCACACATATATATATAAATTCCAGCATATGACTTGTTGGAAGAGCGAGAAAGTTTGCTTCTCTTTCATCAATAAAGAAACATAATGAAATTAATTTAATCCAATTGTCTTTCTTATAAGTAATGCAGCTCCTAGTGTGCATGGCATTGAAACAAAGTATTGCTGTTGTCAGCCTTAGTGGATTAGGAAAAGACCAATGGTAGATTTTATAATACCCATAGAAATTCACCTTTCTCTCTGAAGCCATAATCTGTTCCAAGTGCACATACATCCTGCTCATCCAAACCTTGTCAATTTTGTTATATGTAGCTGCACAGGTAGTCCAGTATTGTTGTTGGCCAGGATTGTCTTTGACTGGGTTTCATTTTCAATAATTGTATTCAACATCTATTGTTACTAGTAGTTCTTCTGTTTATTTGTTTTGGCATTGCAATTTTACGCAGTTGCCGAAATACCAAAAGTGGAATCAAAATTTGATGGGATAGTTTGGTATATAGCTAAGGTTCAGTTAGGTTGCCAATGAGACTCAAAAGCCCAGGATTACTGAAGATTAAATCCCCTTTCTAATTCTCCGATAAGTTTTTAGTTCTTCTAACACGCATTGTTCAGAGCTTGTTTTCCTCCACTCTTCTCTATGATTGATACTCTGACTTATCAAGGAAGTTTAAAAAAATAAAGATATGATGAAGCAACATTTCCAAAAATAAAATGTAGGGTGAAGCTGTATAGGAAAATCACCCAAATAATTATTGTGATTCATTGTGTTTGAAATTCCTGAAGATCTGCAGAGAGAGAGAAAATAGATAAGCTATATGTACACAGTCATTAAACTTTGGCATTTTAAACCTCGCTCCAATTAAAACAACAAAAAAAAATCACACTTTCATGTAAAATATATTCCAAAATGAGCATTTTTTAAAGATACCATTTGAATTAGAGTATTAAAATAACTATTGTGGTACATGACCAATTCAAAAAGATAAAAATTTTGATTTTCAGATATATACAAGTCTGATGATGGTAAAGCAATGATTGCAATAGGATGTATTGGAACTGTGTAGAGGTGTGAGGTTTGAATTGCCAAGGTTTGTGATTGCCTACTTTCTAACTAGAAAAATATTCTCTCAAGAGTCCTACATTCTTCACAATAAATAGGTTAATCTATCCTATGACTGTTTCAGTTGGGTTCTTCAAGAGCACCAGCCGTGTTAGTAACCCAGTGGTAGAACTTGATGAATTCCTCCACATCAAAGGCCTGGATAGATCTCAGCATCTGGTCTATGAGAGTGGGGATCTGGGTGAGGTGCTCGTAGGCCTTGGCCATCATTCTGTACTCATACTCCACACCAAAGAGGATGTCCCGGGCATGGCTGTCAAAGTCCAGGGAGGTGGAATAGATGGGGGCCAGGGCCAGCTTGTCAAAGTCCACCTTGTAGTCCTTCACAGTCTGGGATGACAGGACAAACTTATCCAGGGCATGGAAGAGAGTGAGGTTGTTGATGATGAGGGTGTGGAACTTGGAGAAGGCACCGAACCAGGTGGTCATGGAGGGGGCCACCCTGAGGAGAGAGATGGAGCTGGCCATGGTGTGGAAGGACTCCTGGTCATTTACATGCTTCACATGGCTGCTGACCCTGTAGCAGTGGTGGAAGAGCAGGTTGAAGCAGCCATGGAGCTTGGCCGTGGACTCCTTATGCTTCTCCATCTGGTGGGTGAGCCTCTTCCTGTGGAACAGGAGCCAGGAGTAGTGCAGCACCACCCCAGAGAGGAACCCTAGCGACTGGTACTTGATGCTCCCCCCTGCTCACAATCAGCATGGACAGCCAGGTCACAAAGGTCAGGGTCACCATCTTGTAGCTGCCAGGGTGGAAGAGGATGTCTGCCCTCTTGATGAGTGCCCTGCGCTCCGGGGTCCAAGATTCCCACTGCCCCTGCAGCTGTTTGACGCTCTTCTTCAGACTCTGGAGGTCAACAACCACTCCATCCAGAGCCTCTTTCAGCTCAGAGCCCTGAACACACATTCTAATGAACAACATTCTGGTATAGCATCACTAAGCATTTAAATGGATCTAAAAAAAAATTAATACAACTTCTCTCTTAATCTCTATATGTTTCTGGCAATATCCTCACAATTATTTATGGTCTCATACTGCTGACTTATTTTTATGGAATGCCAGCAGCTCATTATGCCACAGAAACATCTGTGCCTTTTTGTTTGAAAGGATATATGCAAATGTTATTCTCATCTATTCCCGACCACGACGGCCACCTAGAAGTCAGAAATTTTGTACACTTGTGATGTTAGTGGTATTGAACTAGTCTATTACAGACTTCTATGTAGAGTTTGGAAGTATATGGAAAATTGGCTACAATATTTGAGGACAGACAGACATGGAAGCAGGTTAAATAAAATATCCTTATCATTTAAAAAAAAAATGGTATTTACTAATACAGATTTTTTTGGCACAGCACCTTGAAATCCACGTTAAAAGGTATTACTGTATTAGGAAAGTGTTGTTCCCATAAACTGATGAAGAAGCTACATGAAATTTATTTAATTTGGTTCCTCATTTGTGTCACACTTCAAACATTTAAAAATATATATAAAATAGATCCCCCAACCATACCTATAAAGGGTTACTAAAGGATTCATTGTTACAAACAATACCTGTGAGATTTTTGTGTTTTTTTTTTTAACATTTGGGTATGTGAGTAAGGATGATGAGATTCCCATTGAAATAGACTCAGCAGCTATGCACCTTTGTTTTGCAGCAAGAGTCTAACTTTCTTAGTTCAATATCCCAAGGGATCAGAATTTTTGGTTGAAGTGAGTTACAAGGTAATTTTTTCCATTTCTAAGATATTCTAATATTTTAGGTTTTCTTAGAAAACTATTTTCTTCTTATCTGCTATATACAGTAAAACCCCTCTATAGTGAACCCTAATGGGACAGAGCTTTTGGTTCACTATAGCCACGGTTCACTATACCCACGGTTTGGCTATTTTTTTTTACTTTTCAAAAATTTTAGGCCATATAATTAAAAAACAGCCATACACACAAGAAGAGGCTGCCTCTTAATAGTGGTCACTTTATTTTAATTCCCTTAAATGACCAATTTCCTTATATTAATACTAAATAATAATGGAAATCATTAGATGATAGGTTCTTCTTATCATTAACATACATGTACCTCTATGTCTAAGTTAAAAATCAAGACAAATCCTAGGCAAAGTTTTATTAAATATATATTCAAAGATATGAAATGATTTTAAAACATCATTATCACATTATATAATACAATTTTTAATTGAAAAAATGGCTCTAATACTTTGTTGTTTCAAAGCATTCTTCCAAGCATTGCACCATTCAAATAAAGTTTGTGTTTTTCTTCCATTTGATGTTTCCCATATTCTTCTAGATCTAGATTTCGTTTTTTTTTTTTTTTTAACCTGTCATGCAAAACATTGCTGACTTTAAAATCACCATAGTTAATGGCATAAAAATAATTTTTGTTTCATCATGGGACCGTTTATTTGGACTTTTTTTTTAGCCTTAAAATGTACGATCGCGATCGGGGCAAAAGTTGAGGTTAATTCCTCTTTGTAACAATTTTTAATAGCTTTATATTTTATCTTTTATAATAGAAAAGTTATTTTAATATGTTCTTAACATTTTGCCTATGTTGTTTCACTTTGAAAAGTTCTGAAAATGGCCTTTTTTTATTTAAGAAATAAGGCCTTTGTTTTTAAAATGCCTTTGTTTTCTTCATTTTGGAAGCCATTTGCATCTTTTATATTTCAAATTTAATGGATGCAAAGATATTCTATTTAATAAAAAGTATAATGTGTAAAAATTTATACAACATACAGCAAAAATAAATTGCAAAAATCAAACAAACAATGCCGCTAAATTTATTGTTTTGAAATCGCGATCCGCGAGCTGAAACATGCTCAAAATTTTGTTTTTTAATTTTTTTTTTTAACTACAATTCTAAGTTCGTTATAAGCATAGTATTTTTAATAGATTTTATCATTTTGGGACCTGAAATAGGTTCGTTATAGGGGTAGTTCATTATTCTAAAAATCGCAAAGTTCGTTATAACAATGGTATTTTCAATGGAATGGAATTGGGAATCGGCGTGGGTTCGTTATAAGGGAAGGTTCGTTATATCCAGGGTTCGTATTAGCGGGGTTTTACTGTATCAGGCTTACACACTTGATAACAGTACTATTTAAGAATATGCTGTGATATTTCTTCTCATTTAGTTTTGTGTCTGATGGTGGTAACAATGCTGTTACCACAAGGTACTAAGACCAAATCCAAATAAATAAATATAATATTTGGATTTGGTCTTATTATCTTGTAGTTCTAATCTATAATCCAAATTGTGCCATATCAAGGTTGAAGTGAGTGTTGAGAGGGTCTATTGGCACCATTCAATACAAATTTATATTGAAAGGAAGATTGATGGAGAGAGAAGGAAGGTAGTACTAACATTGGAACCTAACACAGAGTAGGTCTGCGGAAGACAGACACAAAGAAAGAACAATTTGGACCTTAGTTGAAATAGCAACAAAACCAAATCCATAGAACAAACATGAGAGTTATGTTGATTCTTTTCAATATATATAATTGCTTTCTTCCTGGCAAAATTTTCTATTAAAATAATAAGGAAGTTTGGGTAATAATAGAATATGAGTCAGGATAGTAAATGGTATTGAGTGATTTGATGAAAAATGCAACAAAAGTTATTTTGTGACCGCAAAAAAAAAAGGGGGGGGAGAACAAGAATCTAATAATAGTAAAATGCAATTTAGATTATGGAAAAGACTCAAAAGGGAATTAAAAGATTAAATATATATTTGAAGAAAAGGTGCTACAACATCAGTTTTGGCAAATTCCAGATGGTTAGATGGAAGATGGTATTCCTGTACAGAAAGAGGCAGCTCTCCTATTAACAATGCATTAAAACTATATATTTTGGTTCATCACTCCAATGTTGAGGTGGTAATGGAGAATATACAGGTTGGTTTTTTGTCTGAATTTGTCTAAACTGGTGCTATGGCCTATTCTTCATCATAACCTTAACATCCTGTATTTGTGTGGGGTGATGCACCAAAATGTATAGTTTCGATGTATTTTTAATGGGAGTAGTGTCTCTTTTAGTATGTACATATAGCAGACAGAATATGCCTATTTTTTCATATCACCACCTGACCTCTCTATATTTCTTACAATTTCTCACATGCTTTTTATACAAATTTGGCCATAACTATCCATTTCTTGGTTTCTCAGAAAGCCTTTTGGACCATATTTTCTGGTTGTCAAGGTACAACCTGTACCATGTGGCAGCCCGAAACACATACATGGTTAGCTTTTTTTAATTTATCAGGAAAATGGGTTGGCCAATATTAAGGAATAAACCTAAATCAAAGTTTAGTTGATATTCATTCATGGCTCTCGGCCATCTAAAATGTACATTTGAGCAGTCAGGATAAGCACATGCACACCAAGGTTTAAAGGGAAGTTGAGGGAAAGACAAGGAATGACTAAACATTTACACCAACCTTCTTTGGTGCAAGATGAGCTGTCCAACGCACAACCAATATATTGGTTTCTTCTGTGGTACCCCTAGAACATTCTATTGAAAAAATATATTTTTTGTATAGAAACTATATTTCATATTACAACTTCACTTTTGTACTATTTTGGTTTCATATATTTCATTTTGATATATTTTTTTGAAGGGGATGAGAAGAGTAAAATCTTTCTCTTTGTTTTTCAACCTTTCTGCACTTTCTTATAATTTCTTGATTGAATTACCTGGGTGATAAAAATCTTGTTTTGCTCTTGGCTAAAAAGCTCAACAATTGAAATCACTTTCACACACCTGGCACATGTATACTTTTTCCTCTTTTTCTCTCTTCAATAGAAAATAAATAATTCTCAAAAATTTGGCATCTCTTGTTTTCAAAATTAAAAACAAAAAAAAAATCAAACCCAACAAAAATTTTTGTTAAAAAAAGGTAAAAATTAAAAGTTTAGTTGGGCATGTTCAACCCCTCAGCAAAAGCTATGACTGTCGAGGGGAGGATGGCATAGAAGCTGGCAATATCGAAATGGCTGAGAGCATCGAAGAAAGCTTTGTGTTCGGTGAAGCGGGGCAGCTGGTTATGGATGGCATCTACTATCTCCAGTTCATCCCACAGGCTTGTGGTGTAGTCCTCAAAGTAGAGGGCTGGGCAAAGCCAGAAGAGGTAAAGAGTGCAGTTGAAGGTCCTGATCATCTTCTTGTTATTGTTGAGGTGACCGTCCAGAAAGACAGTGAAACGGGTCAAGGATTTGTAATACTGAGCACTTGTCTTGGACAGGGCCTGGATCTTCTTCACCAGGCCTTCCTTGTCCTTGTGTCCCTGGGAAGTCATGATAAGAATGTAGGACTGTAGATCCTGGTGGGTGAAGATGCACTTTAACTGGGAGCTCAGCTTCTTGGCGCTGTCATTCAGGGCGATGAGGTGGAGGCGGAAGTTCTCCAAGGCCTTCTGATGGTTCTCCAGGTACATGGCCAGGAAGAGGTACCTCAGGCCCAGGCAGGACACAGAGAAGGCTATTCCCGCCAGGCCGCCCAGCACCTGCATGAGGACAGACTCCGGCCGTGATGTCACCATGTAGAGCCAACCCAGACAGCCCAGGATGGCAGTGGACTTGGTGAAGGAGTACTTGGAGTTGGTGACACTCAAAATGATATTTTTCTGGTAGGAGGGCCAGTTGTTGGTGTCTAGTTGCCGCACTAGGTCTCTCAGCCTGTCTGCAGCGTCCAGAACTTCCACAGCAGTCTTCTCCATGGCGTTGATCTGGGTTTCACAGATCATGATAGTCTTGGGGTCAAGTGCCATCTGGACCTGCACAGGGCAGGCACCTCTCACACAGACAGACAGACACACACTGAGCAGAGAGAAGCCAGGACATAAGGAGAGAAAAGCATTGAGAGACACTTTAGACAAAACATGAAGAAGGGGCAAAATTAAGAGATCTCCTGATCATAAACTGGAAGTTGCTGATGGCTTGTGCTCTCTCTTTATATTTGAAATAGATATCAACTAAACATTGTTTCAATTCCAGAATATTGTCCACAACACCCTCTCCTGAAAAAAAAAATCAATGTTTGGGGTTATTAATATAAAGCAATAACACCATCTATATATAGGAAATCAAAGCATTAAAGCATGAATGTTTCCTTTGCACACAAATTTGACTATTTCAGCATTTTCAACTTGTTCACTTGTGAGAATTCAAATATTTGGAACATTTTTTAATCAGATCATATTTTAAATAATAGAATTATGACCAATTTTATTAAAATATGTATTAAAACTTAATGTGAAGCACAGAGCTTATCTTAAAACAATAAAACTTGAATTTTGAAGACTTAAATATTTCTTATAGATAAAAAATTATAGATGATATAATGAATATTGAAATGTGAAAAAATAAAAGAAAAAGGTCTCTCTTTGAAATTAAAAATGATTTTTCATAAATAAAAAGAAACTTATGCGGTTAAACTGGTTGTATAGCTTTATAATTATACGCCGCAGTCATTTATAAGTATTAAAAGGTCAGGTATTGTATTAACAATAAAGAAAGCATATCCTGACCAGAAGCACATGTACTTTTTAGATGGCAGAGCGCCATCTATTGGAACAGAATTCAACTAAACATTGATTTAGTCTGTTTCCTGATATTTGGCCAACCCAATTTCTTGATAAATCAAGAAAAGCCATTCACGAACGCGTTTATAATATATTTATATATTATAATATTTGAAACATATTACTTAATTATAACAGATGAATTATTATTTATCTTTTGCTGCAATTCCAAAGAGGTTTGAGAGAGAACTCCACAATTTTAATATTTATTTCTCCTTTCAGGTCCTGAACAATCGCTGGAAATTTGTCTCAACTTCCATCAGTTTCAACTTCCATCTGTCACAGACAGCCATTATATCACAAGCCATCAGCAACTTCCAGTTGCATGATAACAGGAGATGCTTCATTTTACCTGATCCTTAGTTTCCCTTTTGTTCAATTTTTTCATAAAGAGGGTGGAGTTTGTTAATTTAGGTGGCTCAAATATTAATTTTAATCAAGAGTCCCATTATTTTCTCTCTCTAAAATCCCCATCATTAAAATGAAAACTAGCACCATGTAAGTAACCTGTTTCTTATATGGGATTAATGTACAATAACCAGCTTGATATTATAGTCTACCCCAAGTAGCATGAGTCAATCCCAAATGTGGGAATATATGTTTTCACTAAAGAGATATCTTCAATGAATGTTGTTGTTGGCTTCCTATCTGAAGAAATTTCTTCCGTTTCTTAATTTTGGCCAATACCTTAATATGAAAATCTAACCATGTATGTGTTTTGGGATGTTGGTCTTCACAGCATAATGAACTCTGTACATATTGGCCAAATTGGCCCTTTTTTCAACGTTTAGTTGATTTTTCTTCTTCTGAAAGATGGCAGGATTCACAAAATCAGGGAATATTCATTCACTCTGTTAGAACCCCTGCTATTATTTTCTCTTTCTGCACCCAAGAGACTCTTCTTTACTGTCAAGTCTCAGAAATGATTCATCTGAGGAGCTAGCTACCATCTACTTTCAATCAAAGACTACACATTTGTTGCCATTTTGGACCTTGTTTATAAGAGTGAAACCCATTCTAGCCAGCAAGTATGTCACTGTCTCAGAGTGGTCGCCACTTTAGACAGCTTTCTCAATGCCATTAGTAGATTCAACAGATGAGAGATAAGCCAAGCCTTCACAAGAGATAATAGAAAACTTATTTTTGGGATGAATCACAAAGTAACAAGACTAAATATGTCATGTCTCTCGGCAACAACATTGTTACTCAAATATCACGATTACAGTGGAGAGAGAAACTGATTATACAATTATAATTCTTAATTCCAAAGTTTTAAATTGTTTTAACCATGGCTATAACAACTAAAATAAATTGATCTCAAGTGATGCTATAATGAGATTTGACTATAATTTTTTTGGGGGAGGGGGGGGAATTTATTCTAATACTTTTTAATTTTTATCTGTCATTCAAATTGTTCTTTGTCATTTAAAACATGAAATATGTATAAATATAAGTAAAGTAATAAGCCAAAACTTCATAGTTTAATATTTCAGAAGGATGTGTGTATGGAATTCATGATCAAAAAAGGACACCTTTTCCTTTTAATAAATACATAAAAACTTAATTTAGAATTTAAATATGTCCTATATTTTCTAAGGCAACCCATCTATCTCATATATAGGCTAGTGACAAGCTACAATATGGGATATTAGAAACACAAGAATGGATTTGTTACCTTGTGTATATAATTTAATACAAGAAAATAAGACCTAATCTAAATGATTTAATAGTGTGTGACATTTTGGCAACAGCATTGTCACCATCATCAGACAAAAGAATAAATGGAGCAAAGAATAAAAGAGCATTTATTCTTTTGTCTGATGATGGTGACAATGCTGTTGCCAAAACGTCACACACTATTAAATCATTTGGATTAGGTCTTTTTTTTTTTTTTTTTATAATCTATAATCCAAATTGTGCTTTATCATGTATATAATGTAGTATATTGCTGTGCTACAGGACATTTGCATTAAATTCTTGCTGGCATAACTATACAAATTTTGGTGTCTTGGAGAAATTTATCTTACTTTCCATCTATCAATTCACACGTTTTACATTTTCTTTTTTTCAATCAATTTTGTCTTACAGTCCAATATAAATATGGTATTATTTTTTTCATCTCAGTAAGGATGGTAGAAAGTTTATTTTATTTGGAAAAAAAAAATCTGCTTAATGATTTTATATAAAGATAGCATGTTATTGCCTTGTGTTAAAATTGAAGTATATCATATTACAGAAGTTCCAATCAAATACTTTTGTTAAAGAATCATCAATTTCAATAGAACTTGTTCTATCAGTCCTAGATAGTCAGCATTAGCAGATAAGAGCTTTTCTATTGGCTTCAACTTATCAGTACTGGTGTTAAAACAATGGGACAATAGATGTGTGTCATTTTATAACTTCATCCAGTGTGTTTCCTACATTGATTCAACATAAGATGATGAAATAAACCACATCCCAAAATAGTTTGAGTTGAAAGGCAATCCATTGAATATAATTACATATATATATATTTTTTTTCAAAAAAGATGTACCCTGGAAATAGGAAAGAAAAAATAATTTTGCTAAATATTTTGAGGGAATGTGTTCTCCTTTTATTAAAAATAAACTGATAAAGAGGGAGAGCAATCCATAAAAATATATTTTTGAACATTTATTTTGTCTTTCACATTTCCAGTGTCTCAAAAGTTCCACTATAGTAGAACTTTTCTCTAAAGCATAAAACTTAGTTGCAGTCATAGGCATTCTCTTATTGGATAGGAACATCTAATTAGTAAAAATGATAATTTTGGCAATGCAATTTGTCTTTTATAGGGAAATTTCATGGAGGTTCTACTGTATAGATAATATATACCGTATAGTTGATATACTGTATGTTTGGAGTTAATACAGTAAAACCCCCCTAAAACAAACCTGGGATATAGTGAACCTTTCCTTATAACAAATCTGAAACAATCCCCATCTTTATTTTATAATACAGTGAACCAGGGCTATAGTAAACCACAGGTTAAAGTTCGCTATAGAGGGGGTTTTACCATAATATAAAGGGGGTATCTCATAAATGATTTAGCACAACTTGCATTATAGATTAGAAACACAAGGTAATGAGACCAAATCTAAATAAATAAATTATTGTGAATTGAGCTAACAAATTTCAGGAGAATTTTGTTCCATTATAAGCTAAATAGATGGAGCTCTAGGTAATCCTTTCTCAAAACTATATACAAGGTGGGATCAATAAATAAGGTGAATTATAATTTATTAAAAGAAAAAGAACGATATTAAAATTAGGACTTGATTTATTCAAAATATATAATCACCTTGGCTTTCTATACATCGTCTCCATCGTTCTGGCAACTTGTAAATACCCTCTTTATAGGCACTCTTAGGAAGCGTGTGAAAAAAAATTAGGAAACAACTTTCTGGACATCTTCATCTGAGTCAAATCGCTTTCCATTTAACTCCTTCTTTAGTAGTCCAAAAAGGAAATAGTCAGAGGGGGCTAGGTCTGGACTATATGCAGGATGTTCTAAAACTTCTAAACCTAATTTAATGATTGTAGATACAGTTTTACATGATGTATGCGGCCTTGCAATATCATGAAGGAAGAGAACATCTTTACTAAGCTTCCCTCTTCTTTTGTTTCTTATACCGGGCTTTAGCTTATTTACAAGAATGTCACAATAAAGGTCGCTGTTCATACGTTGCCTTGAGGATAAAAAATCAAAACAGATTGGTCCATCAACATCCCAAAAAATTGTTAACAAAACTTTTACCGGCCGAACGTTGAGACCTGATTTTTTTTGGTCTTGGAGAGTCGCCTCGTTTCCATTCCATAGATGCACGTTTTGTCGAAGGATCATAATGATAACATCAACTCTCATCTCCAGTTACAATTTGGTCAAGGAAATGATCACCTTCCTCTTCATACCGCTTTAACAGAGCCTTTGAAACCCGAATACGGTTAAGTTTTGGTCCAAATTAAGGAAATGTGGAACTATCTGCAGCATATTTTTCTAAATTGCAATTGTTCTTTAATAATGGTGTGCACAGTTCTATAGCTTATATTCAAATTGTCGGCTATGGTAAAAATGGATATTTTTCTATCCTCCAAAATTAAGTTTTCAACCGCATTTATCGTGCTTGGCGTCGCTGTAACACTTGGTCGTCCAGGTCGCTCAATATCGGTACATGTAATTCGTCCATTTTTTAACTCGTTAACCCATTTATAAATGTTTTTTTGAGACAAACAAGACTCAACATAGATATTTTTCATTCTTTGGCATATTTGAGATGTTTGAATACCTTCTGCATTCAAGAAACGAATAACTGCACATTGTTCAAGCGTGGTGCAATCCTTCAAGGGAGCTTCCATTTTAGTTTATTTATAAGTCTCATGCCGCGCGTGGGAAAAAAGAACAGAACACCTTAAATAGTCTCTCGATGTTATATTTTAATATTCTGTGATTTAAATTATTTTTGCTTTTTTAATTTTTAAGAAATAAGATAATTCACCTTATTTATTGATCCCCCCCCCCCCCTTGTATATTGCAAATATTCAGAAATCTGTATAATGTGTGTATTTTATTAAAGATTGAATATATACGTTTGAACATATACGTTTGAACAAATATCTTGACTGCTCAAATAAGCATTATAGATGGCACAGCGCCATCTAGCAGAATAAATATCAACTAAACATTGATTTAGGTCCAAAAATTTAGGTAAATTAAAAAAAAAAATCCAATTTCTTTAACTACTCATAACTAATCAATACTTACTGAATTTATGACCTGTAGCAAAAGAATTCAATAAAACCCTTTCAAAAAGCCTGTAACTATAATACAAAAAAAAAAGAGAAAAGACCTCAAACCATGGTAAATTCTATAATTATTCAAACAAAATGATGAGAGAGAGAATGAAATAATTTCAAAAATTCACCTAGTCATATTACTGAAAGAAACATGCAGTGTACAGACAATACATAAGACAGAAATAGATTGCGGCACCTAATGAAGGAATTGGTTCAATAAAATAGCTTCTTATGGGTTAACCACATGAATGTGGTAAATCACTCTTACAACAAGTTGATTGTATAATAATTAATTAGTAGCTGGAATAGAATGTTTATTTCAGAAAGAAAAATGTAATCATGCATTTTTTCTAAAAATAAAAATATTTCTAAGTAATTCTACTGTCCTAAAAGCTTATGTCCATAGTTTGTCTAATTACCATTTATAAGATTCCATCCTTCAGTGCAGCGTATATAAACAGAATCATCCAATACAGTATTAAAGCTCTAAAAAGCGGTCTGGCAGATTAAATTGGTGAAACCACTGGGAGGGTTACCACTGATGAGCCAAGCCCTCTCAATAGCAGTAGGGACAGTAGAAATGTGTTTTATGTTTAAAGAAACTTGTATGCTTAAATGTTTTCCTTTCTTATATATTTAAAAAAAAAAGGAATCATTCAAGATTTGAACCAGAAACCTTTTTCAAGTCCTACACTCACCTTAGTGCCCATCAGTTATAATGCTGCGAGGTATATATAGATCTTATTTAATATAACTGATATATCAAGAGGCTATATATTTGACATGAAATTCACTAAACATTGTAAATTTTTTTTTTTTGCTTATCCCTAGTACACGTGGTACAGACCATGATAATCATGGTGGGTAGTTAGCGACTGCTTTTTACTGTAAGCGCACCACATGTCTACACATGTGAAAGCAGTTCGACTTTGCACTTACAAATGTGCCAGAGCCCCGTTTGGTTACTTGCACTCGCTGGTGGGGTTGGACTTTTGCAAGAATCGGGGGCCATTGGAGCATTTTTTTTTTTATCAGAAAAAAGTGTCCAATGCGGGAATCGAACCCGGGTCCTAGTGGTCGAAAACCAAACGGTTTTAACCAGCCTTCCACCGACCCCCTACATTGTAAAATTAAAACTAACAAGGTAATACAGTAGAACCTCCCTTTAACAGACACCCCGCTAGCGGACGCTTCTCTACAAAGGACAGTTTTCATTTGAAAAATTACCATTTTTACTATTTAGCAACTCTCCGGTAAGAGGACACCTCTCTCTAAAGGACACTTTGGCTCTGCAATTAGGTGTCCTTTACAGGGAGGTTCTACTGTAATACCAAATCCAAAAAAAGTTAATAGTGTGTGATGTTTTGATAACTGCAGCATTATTGTCAGAAAAAAAGACTAAATCTTTTGTCTGATGGTAACAACGTTCTTACCGAAACATTACACACTATTAATATATTTGAATTTGATTATAATACAAGAAAATAAGACCTAATCCAAATAATTTAATAGTGTGTGACGTTTCGATAACAGCATTGTCACCATCATCAGGCAAAAGAATAAAAAATGGTGGTGACTGATGATGGTGACAATGCTGTTGCCGAAATGTCACACACTAATAAATTATTTGGATTAGGTCTTATTTTCTTGTATTATAATCCAAATTGTGATTTATCATTTGAATTTGATCTTATTACCAGGTGTTTCTAATCTATAATCCAAATTGTGATTTGATCTTATTACCAGGTGTTTCTAATCTATAATCCAAATTAAGCTTTATATTTGAATTTGATCTTATTACCAGGTGTTTCTAATCTATAATCCAAATTGTGATTTGATCTTATTACCAGGTGTTTCTAATCTATAATCCAAATTAAGCTTTATATTTGAATTTGATCTTATTACCAGGTGTTTCTAATCTATAATCCAAATTGTGATTTGATCTTATTACCAGGTGTTTCTAATCTATAATCCAAATTGTGATTTGATCTTATTACCAGGTGTTTCTAATCTATAATCCAAATTGTGATTTGATCTTATTACCAGGTGTTTCTAATCTATAATCCAAATTGTGATTTGATCTTATTACCAGGTGTTTCTAATCTATAATCCAAATTAAGCTTTATATTTGAATTTGATCTTATTACCAGGTGTTTCTAATCTATAATCCAAATTAAGCTTTATATTTGAATTTGATCTTATTACCGGGTGTTTCTAATCTATAATCCAAATTAAGCTTTATATTTGAATTTGATCTTATTACCAGGTGTTTCTAATCTATAATCCAAATTAAGCTTTATATTTGAATTTGATCTTATTACCAGGTGTTTCTAATCTATAATCCAAATTAAGCTTTATATTTGAATTTGATCTTATTACCGGGTGTTTCTAATCTATAATCCAAATTAAGCTTTATATTTGAATTTGATCTTATTACCAGGTGTTTCTAATCTATAATCCAAATTAAGCTTTATATTTGAATTTGATCTTATTACCAGGTGTTTCTAATCTATAATCCAAATTAAGCTTTATATTTGAATTTGATCTTATTACCAGGTGTTTCTAATCTATAATCCAAATTAAGCTTTATATTTGAATTTGATCTTATTACCAGGTGTTTCTAATCTATAATCCAAATTAAGCTTTATATTTGAATTTGATCTTATTACCGGGTGTTTCTAATCTATAATCCAAATTAAGCTTTATATTTGAATTTGATCTTATTACCAGGTGTTTCTAATCTATAATCCAAATTAAGCTTTATATTTGAATTTGATCTTATTACCAGGTGTTTCTAATCTATAATCCAAATTGTGATTTGATCTTATTACCAGGTGTTTCTAATCTATAATCCAAATTGTGATTTGATCTTATTACCAGGTGTTTCTAATCTATAATCCAAATTGTGATTTGATCTTATTACCAGGTGTTTCTAATCTATAATCCAAATTGTGATTTGATCTTATTACCAGGTGTTTCTAATCTATAATCCAAATTAAGCTTTATATTTGAATTTGATCTTATTACCGGGTGTTTCTAATCTATAATCCAAATTAAGCTTTATATTTGAATTTGATCTTATTACCGGGTGTTTCTAATCTATAATCCAAATTAAGCTTTATATTTGAATTTGATCTTATTACCAGGTGTTTCTAATCTATAATCCAAATTAAGCTTTATATTTGAATTTGATCTTATTACCGGGTGTTTCTAATCTATAATCCAAATTAAGCTTTATATTTGATTTTGATCTTATTACCAGGTGTTTCTAATCTATAATCCAAATTAAGCTTTATATTTGAATTTGATCTTATTACCAGGTGTTTCTAATCTATAATCCAAATTAAGCTTTATATTTGAATTTGATCTTATTACCAGGTGTTTCTAATCTATAATCCAAATTAAGCTTTATATTTGAATTTGATCTTATTACCAGGTGTTTCTAATCTATAATCCAAATTAAGCTTTATATTTGAATTTGATCTTATTACCGGGTGTTTCTAATCTATAATCCAAATTAAGCTTTATATTTGAATTTGATCTTATTACCAGGTGTTTCTAATCTATAATCCAAATTAAGCTTTATATTTGAATTTGATCTTATTACCAGGTGTTTCTAATCTATAATCCAAATTGTGATTTGATCTTATTACCAGGTGTTTCTAATCTATAATCCAAATTGTGATTTGATCTTATTACCAGGTGTTTCTAATCTATAATCCAAATTAAGCTTTATATTTGAATTTGATCTTATTACCAGGTGTTTCTAATCTATAATCCAAATTAAGCTTTATATTTGAATTTGATCTTATTACCAGGTGTTTCTAATCTATAATCCAAATTAAGCTTTATATTTGAATTTGATCTTATTACCGGGTGTTTCTAATCTATAATCCAAATTAAGCTTTATATTTGAATTTGATCTTATTACCAGGTGTTTCTAATCTATAATCCAAATTAAGCTTTATATTTGAATTTGATCTTATTACCAGGTGTTTCTAATCTATAATACAAATTAAGCTTTATATTTGAATTTGATCTTATTGCCGGGTGTTTCTAATCTATAATCCAAATTAAGCTTTATATTTGAATTTGATCTTATTACCAGGTGTTTCTAATCTATAATCCAAATTAAGCTTTATATTTGAATTTGATCTTATTACCAGGTGTTTCTAATCTATAATCCAAATTGTGCTTTATCATTTGAATTTGATCTTATTACCAGGTGTTTCTAATCTATAATCCAAATTGTGCTTTATCATTTGAATTTGATCTTATTACCAGGTGTTTCTAATCTATAATCCAAATTGTACCTTATCAATGTAGAATTAGTTCTGAAGATCATTCATTGGTTGGAAGTTGATTCAGTAAAACACATTAACCAATGATTTATTTAACTCCTGATGTCTCAGTGACTCGCTGTTACTCTCCGTAGAACTAGGATCCAAAATAACCATTCCCCTGAGTGACAGCAGGTTACTGAAACTTCAGGAGTTAAATAAATCATTGGTTGATGTGGCTATATTGTTTCTGAATGTTTGCTTATCCCTAGTACACGTGGTGGTACAGGCCATGATAATCATGGTGGGTAGAAGTAGGCGACTGCTTTTACTGTAAGTGCACCACATGTCTACACATGTGAAAAGCAGTTTGACTTTGCACTTACATATGTGCCAGAGCCCTGTTTGGTTACTTGCATTCGCTGGTGGGGTTGGACTTTTGCAAGAATCGGGGGTGCCATTGGAGCATTTCTGAATGTAAAATTAATTAACAAAAGAAGACATTAAGACGCAAATGTTTCTTTTCAGAAATAAATCAAACTTCTACTGTCCTTACTGCGATGAAAAAATATTAGGAGAGCTTTGCTCATCGGTGGTGAACCATCCCAGGTTTCGCCAATTTAATCTACCAGACTGCTTCTTTAGAGCTCTAATATTGTATCGATCATTCTGCTTTTATATGCTCTAAAATAGTGGTCTGGTAGATTAAATTGTTGAAATCGCTGGGAGGGTTCACCACTGATGAGCCAAAGCCCTCCCAATATTTTTTCATCGCAGTAAGGACAGTAGAAGTTTGATTTATTTGTGAAAATAAACATTCGTGTTTTGGGGTTTTCATTTGTATTATATAGATGGTGCATTATTGCTTTGTAAAATTAATTATTAAAGCTTTAAGGTTAGTATTTAAAATTTTGGAAGGGGAGAGTCATCTAGCTAACATATTTACTAAACTAAGTGTAATGTGTTTACAAGCTAAGTCAAGATTAGGTAAGGTTAGGATTGGTAAACATGGGATCTAGTCCCCAGAATTTCCCAGATTGTTTTAAAATTCATCTATGGTTGATGAATGTGCTTCATGTATGTCAATAAAAACTGATAGAGCTTAACAGTGTTAATTTTTGTTCATATTAACTTAAATCCATTACTTTTTAATTATCTGTAGTCTAGGAAGAGTATTTTTTCTCCTTTAAAATCATCATTTATTTGAGAAAAGGAACATTAATTTTGAAATAGTGCTTGTTCATTTGTTGTTAATTAGGTATATTAATTTGAGTATACATGGTAATAACTCGAATTCTTAAAATCTATGATGATATTCCTTTTTTTTTTTTTTTTTTTAAGGTCTAAATAGTGGAGAAGTGTAAATATTCTGTTTATTAGTAAAACAATATAAGTCTCTTCAGTTTTTTTTTTTTTTTCTTTTTACACCTATAAAATTAACGGTATATGTATACCTATTTTTAATTGAGCCGTTTTCTCTTTTGTATCTAAAAATATACCACCAACATTTAAATATCTATATAGTATTTTTATTTTCTGCACATAACATGATAGGTACTGTAGCCACCATATTTAAAAGGCAGGAATACTATTTGTCTAAATATTTGCTCTTTTTCCCCTTGTGTTTCGTGGTAATTGAAAGATGTACATACCATTATGTAGTGTAGAAGATGCGAATTTAAACAAAGGTCAGCGAAGATTTTTCTAGTTTTCGTTTTGCTTTGGGAAAATTCTCTTCCAAAATATCATCTTAATTTTTATTGATTTTCTCTTTTTCAAACTCTTTTTTTTTTTTTTTTACAAACAGAAATGCTGGATTAAATATAATCCAGAGTATCTCACACAAAGAAAAACTGGAGTTTTACTAAAGGAAAGAATTATTCAAAATTAGAAGGGTTATTTAATATACGAATTTATGATAATTGAATATTTTTATGGGTTTCCAAAAAAATAAAGAAACAAAATTTATTTTTTATAAGTTATGGAACATAAGTTTTTTATAAGTTTTAATAAGTTTCTTTAATATTTATTTAAATAGATATTTTTTGTTTTAAAAGTTAAGGATTTTATTATTGTGTGTGTGTGATAAGTATAATAATCATTACTCTTAGACACTTGCCTTTCTCTCAATAGTTACTAGTTTGGATATTATAAAAACTGAAAGAGAATTTTTATATAAAATTAGCAAACTTTTTTTTTTTTGAGAAGAAACCTGATCCTTATCAACTTAAATTTATTCTTAAAATAAATTAACTTTCTCTTTGAATGCGAGTAATTTTTGAAGTGAAAAACAAAAATATATTTTTTTTCTTTCGTTTTTTTAATGTGCTAAGCGTATTTACGCAAGTTTGGCCTTAAATACCCATTTCTTGGTTTTTTGAGAAGCCATTGGGATTAAAAAATATTTTTTGGTCGCAATGGTTCAGCCTACTCCACGCTGACGAGCGCCAAAAGCGCGAAACGCGTTCGTGGATGGCTTTTCTTGATTTATCAAGAAATTGGGTTGGCCAAATATCAGGGAACAGGCTAAATCAATGTTTAGTTGATTTCTGTTCCACCAGATGGCGCTCTGCCTTCCGAAAAGCACATGTGCTCCTGGTCAGGATATGCCATTTTTAATATATATATATTCGTTTAGAAGTTCATATGAATGAAATTTCTTCCTTTACAGAAACTGTTTTGAGATGTATATGTTAAGCATTTGATACTGGTCTATAGGGTTTTAACTTTTAATTAGACATTTTAAATTTATATTTAGACATTTTCCATTTTAATTTAGACACTTTCATTTTTATTTAGACACTTTCATTTTTATTTAGACATTTTTCATTTTAATTTGAAAAATGAAAAATGTCTAAATTAAAATGAAAAATGTCCAAATTAAAATGAAAATTTTTATATTAAAATTGAAAATGTCTAAATAAAAATGAAAGTTTAGAAAAAGGCATCTCCTTATCGTGCAACTGAAAGTTGCTGATGGCTTGCGCCATCTATCGGAATAAATATCAACTATTCTCGTTGATTTTCAATTATTCAGAATTGGCCAAATACCCATTCTTGATTAATCAAGAAAAGCTAATCACGGACGCGTTTCGGGCTGTTGGCCCTCATCAGCGTGGTGCAAGCTGTACCTCAACGTTTCTTGAGATACCGGGCTAATTGGCCTATCAAATAAGGTCTTCTAGCCCCAACATGGCTGCAGAACGCGAACTGGTGGCAAGGGATCCTAAGATCTGGCAGTGGAGGTGTCATCGCAGGGGTGGAGAAAGCTGGAGAGGTCAGGGAAACAGCGCCTTGATGCAGTGAGAAGCAGGGATGGAGTCCAGTTGAGGAGGCAGGAGGTCCTGGAAGCCTAGAACTTGAGGGCTCTAGACTTCAAGATGGGGCAGCTTGAGGCTCTCGCCTCGTGCTTGTCTGGGAGGCCCTTGGCACAGCAGTTGGCACACTTGGAAGTGCGCTGGTTGGCAATGGAGGGGCAGGCGCGGCCTTCATGGCCGTCTTCACCGCAGTGGAAGCACTTAGGAGCTCTGGTGCATTGGGCAGAGTTGTGGCCGAAGCCACAACAGCGGAAACTCGGGCGCGGATGGACTCCTCGAAGTTGAGGATTACTCCATCCACCACGATCCTTCCGCGAATGCCCAGGGCTCTGAAGGTCTTGATGTCCACCTCGATGAAGGCGGTGCAGGTCCCATTTCTGGGTGCAGAACGGTGCTCCACGCGCACCACCTTGTCCCCAGTAAGTTGTTTGACTGCAGGGGTTTTCAGGAGCGTCTCCTCAATGGTGGAGTTGGATGTCTCCTCATCCACTTTGAAGAGACAGATGCGAGGCAGGATCTCCTTCTGTTGGCGGACCTTCATGCCATCCAGCTTGTTGGCCAGGGAGGTGGTAACAGCAGGGATGGTATTGGGTTGCTGGAGTGGAGGAAAAGCTTCCCCTTGGTGCGCAGGGAAGCCCAGACGCCTTGGGGGAGAGTGTGGGCAGCGCGGACAGCTTTTAGCATCTCCCTGGGGTCGGCCTGCGGGTTATCAGGGATAACCACTGTTTGGGCCGCCGATTTCTCTCCGTGGAGGGTCACTAGGGCAGCCGCCGGCTTGGAAGCGCGGGAGGGCACAGGTTTGGCAGGACCTTGCAGGTTTGTCCTCTTCGCGGGTGGGTTGGGAGCCTCAGGCTGCTTCCTCTTTGTAGGAGCAGGAGCAGGCAGCGTGGGGGGCAGGCTTTTTGGTTGGGGGAGCAGCAGGAAGAGGGTGGCTGGTTTGGGTGCTGTGACAGGCAGTTGGAGGCTTGTTTTCCTTCGTGAATTCGTCCAGCTCCGCGAAGGCTTTGAGCGTGCCAGAAAGGTTCTCCACTTCAGCGCAAAGAGTCCTGATCAGATCAGTCCTCCCCGCGACGAACTTGATCATGTCTTCGTGTAGGGACTTGAGGGCGGGATGGCCAAAGGCCTGCAGGACTTGGAGGTTGCGGGAGATAACCATTTCGTCCTCCTTGTCCAGGGCGGCAATGTCCACGATGGGCTTCTGGGCATTCTTCTTCTTCTTCTTAGCAGGATTCATGGCAAGAGCAGGAAAGCAGAGATATAGACCAGGTAGAGAGTTAGCTGGCAACTGAACCCTGTACCTCAACGACCAAAAAAATTGGTCATTAAGGCATCCTGAAAAATCATGAAACGGGTAGTTAAGGCCAGAATTGCGTGAGATCGCGACGCAATGTGAAAAAATAGTACAAATGTGATATTGTACTGGGATAAGGTGCATAAATTTAGAAAAAGGCATCTCCTTATCGTGCAACTGAAAGTTGCTGATGGTTTGCGCCATCTATCGGAATAAATAGCAACTATTCTCGTTGATTTTTAATTATTCAGATTTTTGGTCGTTGAGGTACAGCTTTCACCACGCTGATGAGGGCCAACAGCCAGAAACGCGTCCGTGGTTAGCTTTTCTTGATTAATCAAGAATGGGTATTTGGCCAATTCTGAATAATTAAAAATCAACGAGAATAGTTGATATTTATTCCGATAGATGGCCCAAGCCATCAGCAACTTTCAGTTGCACATAAGGAGATGCCTTTTTCTAAATTTATGCACCTTATCCCTGTACAATATGTTGCGTTCCCGGTTTGGATAGATGAAAAGGGAGGATACACGATGTGACTTATTAAAGTTTCCTTACTTAAGTATATATATATATAGCAATTTAGGCCAACAACCCCATGTATATAACCCGCAGCAAGACCTTAATGTTGTATAATAGAAGCACAGCTGTCAATGATGCACTATCGACATATGTCTTTACATCATCACATGTAATGCAATTTGTGCAAACAGGATAAATAAAATAAAATAAAAAAAGGGGAAACTCTGTAATTGATTAAGAGTTGAGCTAAAGCAGGATCGAGCATATAATATTGTCAGAACAAAGGTCTAAAGATGGAAACAGCCACGACACTAGTATACAATTTCATCAGACAACCCATGAAATCGTTATTAAATTGGACAATCTATAAAAGACTCCTTCTGGAGGTTTAGCAACCCACTGAAGACGCTGGGAGCTATTTCATAGAGGAAAATTATAGCAACAGATCTCTATAATTTCTACAGATCAACTGTAAATAGATTCATATTAAGGCATTTTTATAGCCCAAATAACACAAACAATAGTCAAACATACAAATCTGT
The DNA here is from genome assembly GCA_030710605.1 of Cordylochernes scorpioides. Taxonomy (NCBI): domain Eukaryota; kingdom Metazoa; phylum Arthropoda; class Arachnida; order Pseudoscorpiones; family Chernetidae; genus Cordylochernes; species Cordylochernes scorpioides. The sequence goes on from CP092864.1 coordinate 55,438,408, forward strand.
TTGCATCATGCCGTACCCTCCTAACAGCGTAACAATAGCCCGAGGAATCAGAAAATATGGTATACACATAAAAGTACAAACATTACTAAAACCTGACAGATAGATACCCTCAAAGTAGCCCTAATAAAGTCGTATTTTGCAACTGTTGCTGTGTCAATATATCACAGCAAAGATATAGTACACAACTCTATTCCAACAGAGTCGGTAGTTCTATATTTAGTACAATTTGTGAAATTAAGGTGTGGGGGTAGTACCATAAAGCAAAAGGAATGAAATATGTATGAGAGGAAACAAGAAAATTTCTCTAGATATTTATTTAAATAAATTAAAATTTGGGAACATGTCTATATTGACGAGATATGCTATTTACATAGTAATCTAGATAGAGGTGACCTGAAGTTACTTAAAGCCCTTTAGGGCCCATGCAAAATCTAGGTTGGTTACTACACAAAAAGGGGGGCGCTAAGTCATAATGACAAATGGCTTACCTTTTCTCGAAAGTGCCGGCAAAGGTCTGGTCTCCCGACTGAAGACTGTCCTCTCACTGAGCGACTCAGATTGAATCTCCTTTTGGCAACGAAACCCTCTTTTATCTTTGTCTCCCTCCATTTTCATTCGCTGGCCGCGCCAAAGTTTCTATTGGCTGGCATTTTCATTCGTCGAAAAAAAAACACCAATCAAAATGGCCAACGGCTCCAGTATACAATTTCACAGACGCCCCAGGCCTCTCCCATCAAATAGAACATATAGTATTACCAAAACAAAAAAAAATCTAAAGAGAGAAACAGCCACGGCACTAGTGTAAAATTTCATCAGACACCAGGCCCCCCTCCACATGGATTGAAATACGATCCTTCCTTTTCTCGGGAAGGTATATATAACGAGCCCCCTTCCCCTTGGACTGTAACACGATGCTTCCCTCTCTCGGGAAAGATATTTATATGGCCTTAGTGTTTTAGAAATCTTCCTTCTCCATTTCTTCTGGTCACCTTTACCTAGATTTTAAATGAGGGGCATATATGTACATATGATACAACAGCTTCCAGCGCGGATATCTCTGGATGTCACTGGTGTCTTCTTCTCTACCAGGCATCAGCTTTCGGCATGGAAGTCTGGTGTCATCAAGAGTCTAGGTTTCTGGGCAACAAGGTGGTCTATAAGTCTATGTGGGAGGGAAGCCATGTATCCATTTGACGTTGATCATACATACATCTTCTGTTGGGGTATGGTTACAAAAACGTGCCCCAACAAATATCACATTTGTACTATTTTTTCAAAAATGAAAGTGTCTAAATTAAAATGAAAAATGTGTTTCGAAATATATTTTCCAGAAAGAGAATATAAAAGTTACAAAATTTGGCGTTTGAGGGTTACATAATACTACAATTGAAAAAGAGAAAATATTTTGGGATGTTAACTCTTAAAACATTTAGAACATGAAAATAATAATAATATGTGTTTAAATGGGCAGTTTATCATAAATAAAAAGCATATAAATAATAGCAGACACTCAAATTTATTCAGCAAAATGTAATTATTTATCTCTCTCTCTTTTTTTAAACGGGTAATTAATATATTATAAGGCTATTTATGTCAATCTATCAAGCTGATAATGAAACTTATCCTCTCTCTCTCTCTGCGGCATAACATTCTAATTAACAATTCTTACTTTCTAAACTGCTCTTATAAAAATAAAAATTGATGACTATCATAGTTGAAAAAATCGACGACTATCATATTAAGGGAAGAATTTTAAAAATATATATTGATAGCACAAAGTACTTTAAATCTATAATCATAAAAAAATAATAACAATAAAAATAAATTAGACCACAGATTATTAGGCTTTAAAAGCCTAGAGAGAAAACAAATAAACAATAATACATATAATAAATATTTTTATTGTCAAATTATGTCAGGAAGGGGCTGAGACTTCGTTTCATAAAACTATTTTTGAAAATAATAAAAATCGATATGAAATTATTTCAATAATATAATGACAGATTCTGATTCAGGTGTTGAGACTGGAAGCGAGGGGAACGAAAGTGTTTCAATGTCAGTTGAATCCCCTGGGCGATCAGACGAGGAACAAGTAGGTATTATGAAATAATAAACCAGTATTTTTACGTTCTCATTTACTAATAAATTAAAATATAGACAAAATGTTTCAATATATTATTTATCCATTTGTGCTACAGTACATGACATTAAATAAAGAGAACACCATTAAAAATATCTTTAGTAGAAAATTTGGAAAGGACAATAGTTCTTTCCCAATAATATTAAAATATAAAAATATATAAATTCAAACTCGAAAAAATACAATTTTGATTTTAATTAAAAATAATTTTCTATTGTATCTTCTGCATCAATAATGTATAAAATCTATATTTGTAGCTAAAAAGAGTAGAAAATATTTCACAATACTAATATTTCTAGTACAAATGCTTTGCATAACTTTTACCAATGTATATATTATACATTAAAAAATATATATTAAATATCAACACCTGACAATTTTTATATGTATTTTTTAAAATTGCATATATATATAAATACAAGAAATATTTCTTCTTTCAATAAAAAAACTAAATTTTAAAATTTATTTATTATCCACAACAAGGGGCAATATTGAAAGTATTTGCACCTATTACATAATAGAAATAGAAAAAATAGAATAAATACAATGTGAAAAATTATGTGATATCATAAAATAAATAGTTAAACCCGTCTATAGCGCTCCCTTTAAATAGCGCCTTCCTCTCTTTAGCGCCCCCATTTTAAATATGTAGTAAAATGCACTTTACATTAAAAGTGACCTGTCAATAGCATCCCCCCTCTATAGCACCCTATTTTGATGAGTCCCAAGAGGGGGCACTATAGACAGGTTTAACTGTACATAAACAAACTGAAGCAACAGAGTTCATAAAATTTTATGTAAACAAAGTGGTTGATGTAAGAGAGTTATATAATTTAGATCAGGGAACAATCGATGTCTCTTCTTCTTCTTCTTCTTTCTTATCTCCACTCAATCACACTAAGGTATCAAGCTTGTAAAGCTTGAGATTTTTTATGGTGTTTGTCGGGGAAGAGTAGAGCTCATCAATGGATGAGTCAATACAGTCAATAATATGTCTTGGGGTTGCAGGCTGAGAATTGCACTTAGTACATAGTGGGAAACCTTGCAACCATTCTGGAAAGTCATTGTCTGTAGATGACCAGACTTAAGTCTGGAAATCAAAGACTGTTGTTCTCTTGGGAGGACAGAACCGGTGCTTGTCCCTTCTGCTCTGTACCAGTCATGTGCAGCATCAGATTTCCATTCCTGCAGGCATTGGGTTTTGATGGTACGGAGGAGGTCTCTTTCATCTAGTTGGGTGGTAGATTCTCTTGCTTCAGGTAGGCCAAGAGCTCCAGCCTTTGCCAGAGAGTCTGCCAGCTCATTACCAGGAATTCCAACGTGAGCTGGAAGCCATTGCACTGTGACTGAGCTGTTGGCTGGGAGTCGGTTTACAGACTTAGCAATGCTCTTGAGGAGAGGTTCTTGACTGGAGAAGCAGCTTTGAAGGGTATAAATGGTTGCTCTTGAGTCGGAGTAGATTATTATTTTGCTTGGCGAGTTGATGTTGATGTCTTTTAGAGCCGTATCTATAGCAGAGAGTTCTGATTTATAAACTGAAAGATGTCTAGGGTGGGAGAGGGAGATTTTTTCCAGGATCTTTGTAGATAGCAATTCCACTGCCAGACAGTCCAGTTTCAAGTTGGCTACCGTCAGTGTAAATTGTGATGTTGAAGAGGGAGCTATTTTCCTCAATGATTTGGAGGCCAAGAGCTTTAAGTAATTCTACCTGAGTTTCATGTTTGTGGGGATTGGCTGGTAGATGAGGGAAACAGATGAGTTTGTTGCGAGTTTTGTGTGGGGGATAGGAAGTTCTGTGTTTGGGATTAATTGGGATGTCTAAAAGATTAGAGTTGTGAGCCAGGTTGAGAGGAGTGGGGCGTTTTAATCTTTGGTTTGGGACCCAATTTCTAATAAATTTTCCTGTAAGATGTTCTTTTGGAGAGTTAATCTTTTTTGTTATAAATTTTGAAAAGCAGATTTTTCTCCTTAGGTGCAGGGGAAGAAGGTTGGATTCGAGTTCAGCAATGCGATTTGGACAGGATCCTCGAAGTCCGCTGATGATTTTAGCTGCGCTTGCTTGGATTCTGTCTATTTTGGATAGGTTAGTTTTACTTGCATTGATCCAGGCTGGTGTAACATATTCCAAAATAGGTCTTACGAGTGCAAGGTACGTTGTGCGTAAGATATTGGCATTTGCACCCCAGTTTAAGCCTGATATTTTTTTTCATGATTTTGAGCCTATTTTTGGCTTTGCTTATCATGGTGTCAATATGTTTTTAAAAGTGAGCGCAGGGTCGAGTGTGACACCAAGATATCTTGGGGAATCTGAATATTGAAGTTTTGAATTATTTAAGAAAATATTTGGGGTCCAGTGGCGAAGGTGGTTGTTGATGGTGAAGTGGCCGATTTCAGATTTGCTGATGTTTCGATAATTTTAGTTTCTTGAGTCACCTTTTGCAGATTTTTCATGGCCTTATTCAGAGTTTGTTCTGCATCGGAGAGGTTGTTTTTGGAGACCCAGATGATTATGTCATCTGTGTAAAAGGCAATTTTAGCTGGCGGTTTGATAAAAGTGTGTACATCATTTAGGTAAATATAAAGCTATACAACCAGTTTAACCGCATAAGTTTCTTTTTATTTATGAAAAATCATTTTTAATTTCAAAGAGAAATAATTTAATATTTCTAACTTTTGGATGACGTATGAAAAGGTTGAATATATGAAGAGTGATGGTCTATATATGAATGGATGACGTATGGAGGGTGAAAAATATGAAGAGTAATGGCGAACGGAAAAATAAAAGTGTCCAGGAGCGGGAATCGAACCCACAACCTTCTGCTTACCGGGCAGGTGCCATGTCCACTAGGCTATCCTGGACGATATTTCTCCGTTCGTAACTAATATTTAAACTGACTAATAATACTTATAAATGACTGCGGCGTATAATTATAAAGCTATACAACCAGTTTAACCGCATAAGTTTCTTTTTATTTATGAAAAATCATTTTTAATTTCAAAGAGAAATAATTTAATATTTCTAACTTTTGGATGACGTATGAAAAGGTTGAATATATGAAGAGTGATGGTCTATATATGAATGGATGACGTATGGAGGGTGAAAAATATGAAGAGTAATGGCGAACGGAAAAATAAAAGTGTCCAGGAGCGGGAATCGAACCCACAACCTTCTGCTTACCGGGCAGGTGCCATGTCCACTAGGCTATCCTGGATGATATTTCTCCGTTCGTAACTAATATTTAAACTGACTAATAAATTCCGCTCCTGGACACTTTTATTTTCCGTTCGCCATTACTCTTCATATTTTTCACCCTCCATACGTCATCCATTCATATATAGACCATCACTCTTCATATATTCAACCTTTTCATACGTCATCCAAAAGTTAGAAATATTAAATTATTTCTCTTTGAAATTAAAAATGATTTTTCATAAATAAAAATAAACTTATGCGGTTAAACTGGTTGTATAGCTTTATAATTATACGCCGCAGTCATTTATAAGTATTTAGGTAAATATTGAAGAGAATAGGGCTTAGGATTGATCCTTGGGGTAGACCTTGGTAAATACGAGTGGTTTTTGATTTGATGTTGTTGAAGTTAACCTGTATGGTGCGTTTGGATAGAAAATTGCTGATCCAACTCAGCATACTTCCCTCTATTCCAAGTTCGTCGAGTTTGAGAATTAGTTTTTCTTTCCAGACTCTGTCGAAGGCTTGGGAAAGGTCGATGAAGGCTGCTATAGTAGATTTTGTAGGTTTATGATGGAAGCTGTCCTGGATTTGTTGAACGAAGTAAAAGATTGAATCTTCTGTGCTTTGATATTTTTTAAAAGCTCTTTGATGAGGGTCTAGTAGGTTGTTGAGGTTAAGATAAAAAGTTAACCTATTGAGAATCATGTGTTCCATGATTTTGCAGGGAATAGAGGTCAGAGAGATAGGTCTGTAGTTGGTTGGGTGGTTCTCAAGCTTGCCTGGTTTGTGGATGGGGATAATTGTGGCATGTTTCCACTCTTTAGGGAGGGTAGACAAGCTCCAACTGTAATTGAAAATGCTTAAGAGTTCTAGTTTGGCATGGGAACTGAGGTTTTACAACATGGGTCCAGTGATTTTGTCTGGACCAGGAGCTTTTGTAAGGTCAAGATGACTTAAAGCTTCGTCCAGTTCATGCTCTTGAAAAGGTTTACTGAAAATGTTGTGGCTGGGTTTGGATTTTGCAAGGTTTCTGGTGAGCCTAGATTTTCTACCTATTATTTTATCCTGTAAATTAAAATTAAGTTTTGCGGTGGAGCTGTAATGGTGGGCAAAATGATTTGCAATGCTGTATTTGTCTGTGAGTGGGTTTCCAGGATTATCCTTGAAGGTATTTGAGCTGCTGTGAGATGGAGTGTCCTGATTGAGGGCATGTAGTAGTCTCCATAGTTTCGTGTCGCTGGTTTTTGGGTCAATTGAAGAGCAGAGTTCAATCCACTTATTTCTGTTTGATTTGGTTGGCCTTAAGCTTAATTTTTGTAGCAAGGTGATTGTAATCTCTGATGAGGAGGGTGTTGTTGTTCTCAATGAAGTCTTGGTAAACTTGGTTCCTATCTTCTATTTTATCTTTCAAAAGATCTAGTACCTCTCTATATCCAGGAATGTAGAATTTTCTGTTTCCTCTGGGGATATTTTGTTTGGCAGAAATTAGGATTGCAGACTGCCAGTTCTTCCACCTGTCTTCTAAAGAGGAATTTGGTGGGATTTTGCTGAGAAGACTATCTAACAATGTTTTAAATGAATTCCAGGAGGCTTTCTTATAGTTCCAGAAAAGTCTTTGTGAAGATTTTGGGAGGGAAGTGGAGGTGGAGATTTCTGTTAGCAGAGGAAGATGGTCGCTTCCGATGCTTTTCAGGGTGCTGTTTTTTATGAACTGTTGCATAGATGGGGAGGTGATGGTGAGATCTAGTGTTTGCGGAGTTCCATAGGAGTGAGAGATGTAGGTAGGACCATGGGACACAATTGTGAGGTTGTTGTCATCAATGAAGGTGCTGAGGATAGAGCCCTAAGTGTTGTTGAGGGAACAGCCCCAAGATTGATGCTTGCTGTTGAAGTCTCCAATTATATCCAGTTATATAATTTAGATCAGGGAACAATCGATGTCTCACTTCTGTAAAGTTCGGACAGTCGTAGATAAGGTAGAGAGAGCAGTTTGTTCTCTGCAGGAACAATTTGGAGTTTACAATAGATATCTTACATAAAGTAAGTAGTGTTTGAAATTTCCATGTGATGTGACAAATTGAGTGACTATATTAAAATTGAATGGAATTATGTAGGAATGTCATTTGGAAAAATAGAGCGAATTGTATTATTAACATTATAAATAAATAGATTGATAAAAATGAATAATTTTTTCTCTTAGTCCATAATTGTAATAAATATTTCTCTTAGTAAGTTTAGTTAGTTTCATAATTTATTGATTTATATTTGAGATAGTTTTTTATGAAAGGTGTATGTGAAAGTAGGTGTGAACACTTGTTTGATATGGTTCAATATCCATATACCACTGAGAAAATAATGTTTCAGTAAATGTGAAGTTTCTATAAAGAACATATAGAAATATATAGATACCATATTTCACTAGCATAAGTGGCTTTTGATCGTATGAGTGATTTATATTCTTTGTGATGAATGTTCTTTATTTGGTTGCATTAAGCAACAATATTCTCTATGTGTCATGAAAAATTGATCTTATTTTTGTTTCTTTTGTTATCCGAGAAAGAGACTCCAAGTATATCTTGATTTGTATGGTCATTTTCTGGCATAAACTTTTGTGTGCTATTAATAAATGAGGCTGATTTTTTTTATTATTGAAAAAATGTTAAATTAGCTTTTTCAGTTGATAATATAGCTTTGTTTCTAATGACACCTATTGTCAATCACATGAAGAACTGTTCAAATTAAATTTCTCAACTCTATTATATTTGTGGCCCAGAGAACGATATCATCAGCATATGCTACAGGACAAATGTTTGATATTTGAGTAAGGTGGATAAGGAGGCCGTTGAGGACGACGTTCCAAAGTAACGGAGACAGTGCTCCTTCCTGTGGGCATCCTTTGTTTAGTTGTTTTGATACAAGAAATCCAGCGTATTCAAATAAGACTTTATGGTCTTGAAAGTATGATTCTATTATTTTTATTTGATCAAATGGAGTGTTCAACTGATCAGGGATTTAGTTTTTTTTTTCTTTATCCCTAGTACACGTGGTACAGGCCATGATAATCATGGTGGGTAGTTAGGGACTGCTTTTATTGTAATATTATGATGTCTACACATGTGAATAGCAATTCGACTTTTGCACTTACAAATGTGCCCGAGTCCTGTTTGGTTACTTGAAATTGCAGGTGGGGTTGGACTTTTGCAAGAATCGGGGGCCATTGGAGCATTTTTTTAATTAGAAAAAAGTGCCCATTGCTGGATTTGATCCCGGGTCGTAGCAGTTGAAAAGCAATGGTTTAGACCACCCTTCCACCAACCCCCTGGGATTTAGTTATACTTGGAAGCCAGGAGTTGTCAAAAGCCCCATTAATGTATCTACTGAAAGTAGAGCGACTAGTTGGTTTTGTTTAACTTCTCTGGTTCTTCTGGTAAGAGCAGAATGGTCCTTCAAGAAACCTTGTTGTTGACTTGTGTTTAGCAGGGGAGTCAAGTGATCCTTCATTTTTTCTGACAATCAATTTCTCCAAGATTTTGGTTAAGTTGAGAAGGAAGCATATAGGGGCAATAAGGTTTATAACTCATATTGTCGGGTTTGTTGAAAATATGATTGTGGAGTTTTCCAAAGCCAAGGGAAATACATTTGTTAAAGGTCCCTAATAGAAGGAGTTTGAGTTGATTATACGAACTATTTAATATATGATTTATTCCTGGAGATATTTTAAGGTTTAGCTGTGTGAGATCATTATATCAGTTTCTGTAAAACTGTTAGCATCATGCTTGTGTCCCAAATATTGGCACCCACATTGCACACAATTTTTACTTCCTCCTGTATGATTTAGGTCTTACTTAAGTGGCCGTTAGTCACTGGCGTAAGCAATTAGGTGTCTTAGAGAGCAATTTTCTGCTTTTGAAAAAACATACAGAAGAGGAAAGACATACATGTGCCTTTTGAAGATTTACTAGTTAGAATACACACTAAATAGGGCTTTAGCCTAAAAGTAAACAGCCATAAAATATTTCTTCTAAAGATTGTTTTCTTTTTTTTAAATAACATTTTTTGCCTTTTGCGTATTTTCTAAATTTATTTGCTCTCTTCCTATCGCATTTGTTCACTTAGATATGTGACATTTAGGTAACAGCGTTGTTACCATCATTGAAATAGAGGAGAGCTTCAGATTCTGAACTTTTAAGATAGAATATTTAAGTGATGGCTTAGCATCAGCATTGATATTCTCACTTTGGAATTCATTTTCTTCAACTCATAGGAAGAATAACTTCTTAGGTCCATTGAAGTCTATCAAAAATAATAAAGAACAATTTGGATTATAGATACAAGAAAGCAAGACCTAATCCAAATAAATTAATAGTGTGTGACATTTCGGTAACAACGCTACTATTGAAATGTCACACACTATTAATTTATTTGGTCTTATTTTATTGTATAGAGGTTAGACTAGTTTATTTTAACTCTTTGAACTAGGTGAAGGAGTGGTATTAACTGTTTTAAGAAGTGGAGTGGAAAATGGACTCTTTTGACATCTTTTTTTTTTTGCTTATCCCTTGTACACGTGGTACAGGCCATGATAATCATGGTGGGTAGTTAGCGACTGCTTTTACTGTAAGCGCACCACATGTCTACACATGTGAAAAGCAGTTCGACTTTGCACTTACAAATGTACCAGAGCTGATGTATGCAAATAAAAATGTGCGGAACATGTACTCCGAGGATCACCAGGAGGTTGGTTACTGGAGGGAATGGAATGGAGGAAGACTAAGTGGGTCAATAGAGTGGAATTAGAAGATTTGAAGAGAATTGCCCAGAACAGAGTGGGGCTCCATGATGGCCGACCCCACAGATGGCATCACTACATGATGATGGTGCTATAGTGACATGTTTTAGTGACATAGATAAGGTACAATTTGGATTATAGATTATAAACACAAGGTAATAAGACCAAATCCAAATAAATAAATAGTGTGTGACATTTCGGTAACAGCGTTGTTACCATCTTCAGACAAAAGTATTGAATGATATGAAAGTACGATTCAGTACTTTTGTCTGAAGATGGTAACAACGCTGTTACCGAAACATCACACACTATTTATTTATTTGGATTTGGTCTTATTACCTTGGGTTTCTAGTGACATATTTGGCTGGTTTGTCATCACGTAGGTATAGGGGGAACTGTGGTATAAACTATCCATTTTCAGCAGCCACGACCCAGCCAGGATCAAATCCCACATTGACAACTTTCTTCTGAAGAAAAAAATTATTTTCAATGGCCACTGATTCTTGCAAAAATCCCAAACACTACCAGTGAATGCAAGTAACCAATTGGGCCTCCGGCAACACTTGCAACATAGCTGCTTTCCACATGTGTAGATATGTGGTTCACTTGTAATAAAGGTGGTTGCAAATTACTACCCCATAATTATCATGGCCTGTATCCCATGTATTATAGGGATAATAATAAAAAGCATTTACCAATTATAAAAAAATTACTAAAGTATGACAAAAAAATAATATTAAAAAAAAAAAAAAAAAAAGCTAATATTTCCCTCTATAGAAGCATAGGGCGCCTCTCCTGTCAAAACAAACGTCAAAATCTGACGCCATCTATTGACCGTCGCCGCAACTAGCGGCCTCGGGTCGGTGACAAAGCCAGGCACCCTATGCTTCTATGGATTAATTTCCTTCTGGAAAATTTTCCATCTATTTCCCTCTATATGAAATTAAGATTGAGACCCTAGTTCTTTCTGCCATGTAACATTTGAAGATAGATCCACCCAATTTTAAATTTTATTTTAAGCTTATTAAAAGTTGAAAAAACATATTCTCATCCTGTACTTTATATATTTTTGTTCAACTTTGTGTCTTCTTCTCTTTCTTATCACCACTCACAATCATATTAGGGTATCAAGCCTGTGTCTGTGTGTGTGTACATCCTGCAATTGTCAATATTTCTAATGTGACCACCCCATTTGTTCACCTGGTTTAACCCCTCCATTGGGTGTTTCAGGGGGTGGATCTGGCGGCAGCTGTGGCCCCCCTCCCTCGGGGACCTGCAAGCCAAGCCCGGCCCCTCCCACCAACACAGCCCCTACCTCACTCAGCACAACTATGTTAGCAAGATGAGACCTACGGCCCTCCTACGGCACAAGCACAATGCTCGTTGGAGGGTCTATCCTTTGGTGCTAGGATACATAGGTTAGTTCCTTGATACACTTACAGAGTGTAATCTAATAGGTAAATCCATGGAATATTCTTCAAGAAGTCAAATTCTGGAAGTCAAACTTCCAACATTTTGGTTTGATGAAAATATTTTTATTATATTTATATAATACTAGACGTATGACCCGGCTTCGCCCGAGAATTCCCCCGATGGCTATTTCTTTTTTTCATTTGAAAAACTTTTTTTTTTACGCGGAGTAATCCGGAATGGAATGAATACCCAAATATGGCCATTTTTTATAAGAATCGGTGGTTCAGTGGTAGAATGCTCGCCTGCCACGCGGGCGATCCGGGTTCGATTCCCGGCCGATGCATTTTTTTTTTTTTACAATTTTTAAAACTCATTTATATTATATATAATATAAATATATATTATAATATCAACTATATTAATTAAATCAAATACCTAAACACTAATATAATACAATTTTTGCCATCACACATACTTTTTTCCTGTAGTTTATGTGTTACTTCTGTATTGCTATTCTATGGCACTTCTAATATTTATTATTGATGTACTTTCATTTTGAAGGAAATTGCAATCGGGGGAATTATCGGGCGAAGCCGGGTCATACGTCTAGTATATAATATAAATGAGTTTTAAAAATTCAAAAAAAAAAAAAATGCATCGGCCGGGAATCGAACCCGGGCCACCCGCGTGGCAGGCGAGCATTCTACCACTGAACCACCGATGCGTATAAAAAATGGCCATATTTGGGTATTCATTCCATTCCAGATTACTCCACGTAAAAAAAAAAGTTCTTCAAATGAAAAAAAGAAATAGCCAAAAATACTAATCAAAATGTAGCCGAAAATTTTTCTCAGTTTTATAAAAAGCGACATGCAAAATTTGGTACCAATTGGTTCAGTAGTTTTTGAGTTTATCGCGAAACAGACAGACAGAAATTGACTTTTATATATATAGAGATAATGCTCATTTGAGTGATAAGGATATGCCTTTTTTGTTACAAAAAAAAATATAACTTCCCCTCTTTTAAAATTTTACTTTTTATAGTAAAACATGACTGATGAATCCTGTTATATAGGGTTAAAACCACATAGTACCTCAGGAATACTAGAATGAGCACTTTATGCCCAGTACAATTTAGCCTCCCCCCCCTCAGTCCATGGTTTTACCTTGTATGTTAGGGGACAATATTGTTGAGGTAGGGAGTCATTGGGAGGGATACTTTATTTGGACATGTGGGTTGTTACAATTGGACAAATATTCCTGAGATAATGGTGGTCTTGTCTCATAGTTGGGTTTCTCCTCATCCTTGAGGATAGCCTGGTCAGTGGGGACATTGATGTAGAGCCATGTTTTCTCACTATGGAACATACCAATATCTGTGATAACAACAGCCAGTTGTTTGACTGGAGCTGGTCCATTGTCAACTACAACAGCCACTATCTCTGTGGCCAAGATATCAACAGCTGTTCAGGTTTACATTGGGGATCACAATATTGTGGTCAGAACAAGCTTTGATCTCCCTATAATTGGGAGAGAATGCCGCTTTGTTCTTAATTTGTGCTCAACTTATTTTTACTCACATTTACCTCGAAATATACAGATGCATTCTACTCTAACAAGAACGACTCAACCCGACTTACTAATTGATCTACTTTATTCATGACACAAAAATTTACATATTTACAAGAAATGAAGTTATGCGACCTGTTTTGCATACTTGGGCGCGAACAAATATATAGAACCCTAAGGATAATTTTCAATGATTTCCGAGTGGCATTAAAATGATAGTGGGAAAAAAATAAGTACTGGCTGTTGCAGGTGAGAAGAAACTGCGACAAGCTGCAGCTGCTAATGACATAGAAACAGGTAAGTTTGTTTGTCTACTGGAGTATACAGTAGAATCTCCCTGTAAAAGATATCTAGTTGACAAGTGTCCTTTAGGGAGAGTTGGTAATTCTGACAATGAAAACTGTCCTTTGTAGAGAAATGTCCTCTAGTGGGAGTTTCCTCTCATGGAGTGTTACTGTATCACCTTGTCTGTAGGATTATTTATAAATACAGTAGAACCTCCATGAGAGGACACCTCTCTACAAAGGACAGTTTTCATTTATAAAATTATCATTTTTACTATTTAGCAACTCTCCGGTAAGAGGACACCTCTTCCTAAAGGACACTTTGGCTCTGCAATTAGATGGGAGGTAGTTCTACTGTATGTGATAATATATACCAATAAAATACAATATTAATGTAAATGATTTTATTGTATATATTGTGCCCATTTGGAGATTCAAATGGATTTGTTTACCTTATCTAAAGGCTTTGAGAAGAGGCAAATATTTAGTCCCAATTAACAAATTATTATTTTTTTGCTAATTTGTGAAATGTTAAGAATTTTTTGTCATCATTGTTTTTGAGAGAGCATTTATTGCATGCAGAATTAAAATTTTAACTGGAATGCATTTCTTATCTTTTAGAAAATTGAAAAGACTAAATCCAAATAAATAAATGTGAAGTTTCAGTAACAGCGGTTGTTACCATCTTCAGACAAAAGTACTGAATAGTCCGGAGTGTGTCTCCAATTGAATGAAGTGTACAATTGAGGACTTTATCTGAAGTAGGTACAAATGCTACTGTTACATAAACATCACACATAATCTAGTGGCCAATGAGGTACAATTTGGAATAAAAATAAGAATCATAAGATGAAAAGACTAGGTTGATCAGATTTGTCACAAGAGATGAAAAATCTAAGAGATATTATATTATTTGTAAGGCTTTGTAAACACAAGGTAATAAGAGCCAAATCCAAATAAATAAATGGTGTGTGACTTTTCAGTAACAATGCTGTAACACTAGTAACAAACAAAAGGTAGAAAGACCAAATCCAAATTGTTGAAAATGTTTGTTATCTATTGTTGTTTCTAATCTCTATAATCCCAATAGTGTACCTTATCATCAATTATTTAAAAAATCCCAACTGAATTGTCAACTTCTAATTTAACAGGAAGCACCTTTCCCTTGAACAAAAGAGGTTTTCATGGTAAACGTTTTGCGGATTTCGACAAATTAGAAAGAAGGAATCATATATCGCCGCAACTCTTTTTTATTATTAACGCAACTAAAAGCTTTCGGGCAAGCCCTTCTTCAGCTAATTATAGTGTACAAACAAGGAGAGACTATATATCGTATTTAAAATAAAATAAAAGAAAAGAAAATTACCATGCCCCTATCGCCCTCGTTTCAATAGCACCGCGTGGCCACGTCATGTCTGATCCTAACTTCAAATATAATATGGTACAAAAATATCTTAAAAGAAATTTACGTAATTGAATAAATATAAAGAATCAATTATAAACAGTTCAAAGGATTTAGTGGAGACTTTTGAAGATTTTTAGGATAGAAGGGGAACGTACTGTGATGGCAACTGTATACTTTTGTTTAATGGTATACGTTCCCCTTCTATCCTAAAAATCTTCAAAAGTCTCCACTAAATCCTTTGAACTGTTTATAATTGATTCTTTATATTTATTCAATTACGTAAATTTCTTTTAAGATATTTTTGTACCATATTATATTTGAAGTTAGGATCAGACATGACGTGGCCACGCGGTGCTATTGAAACGAGGGCGATAGGGGCATGGTAATTTTCTTTTCTTTTATTTTATTTTAAATACGATATATAATCTCTCCTTGTTTGTACACTATAATTAGCTGAAGAAGGGCTTGCCCGAAAGCTTTTAATCGCGTTAATAATAAAAAAGAGTTGCAGCGATATATGATTCCTTCTTTCTAAAAGAGGTTTTATTTGACAGTAAAATACAAATGGAAGTTAGCGGCCTACTAAAATAGGTTGTTGTTGGGGAAATTGGTACCTGGCCCAGTATGGTAACAACATTTCAGACAGCTGCGGAGGCGATTAAGTTGAAGGTTGGTAACTTACATTGCCCATTTTATATGTTAACCATTTGGTAACCATGACACACTTTAGGTGTTAATTGTTCTCTTGTGGGGCACATTTAGTTCCTAAAGGCCATTGGGGTGCTGCCCTCATTTAATTGGCAGTTGTTCACTTTTGTAACTTTTCTGGCCCAGAGGTGGAGCAGCTACGACATTATGTTGAAAAGAGGGTTGTTGAAAATGACACTTTAAACTAGAAGTGGCTAATTCTATAGAAAATGAATTTTTTAAAATAAGTCAGTTGACATTTTTTCAGCTAGGTGACTGTGGATCATCGGCTACATTCAATTTCCTGATCAGGAGGTGCCCTTTCATTATATTTTAAGTTAAACTACATTTTTGGGATGTGTCACATTCAAATTCAATATCTCCAGTTTGTAAGTACATCTGGCTTACTCTTCCATAAACTTTCTGCTGATTTTTCCTGGCAAAATATCCAACATTTAGTCAAACGTGGGAGATGTCATGCCCACCCTCAGTTTTTCCAAGGTACATTTATTATTGTCAAAGAATTCTTTTTACTTTTATATGCTGAAAAATGTTAACCGAATTTTATCTTGGGGACTTTTTTTAACCAGAGATTGTATCTACTTCATATATATGTTAGAAATTTAAAATAATCAAAGTACATTGTAGGTGCACTATAGAGATATAGGTTTCTGTTCCCACATATACACTCAGAGACAGAAGAAACCTTCATAGAGAGGGAAAGGAGGGTGCCCCAGTTGTTAGTCTGGGAACCTGGAAGTACCTCTCAGAGTGACTTTGCTTCTTGTTTGGGGGCCGTTCCTAATGTGGAGTACAGATGCCCTTTGTAGACGCTCCTCTGGAGAACAAACACTACCAGTTTGTACCTTCCTGCCGGGTGTATAACACAGCCCTAGATTGGCCCTACCAGGATTTGAAATCCTGACATACTTCGCATGTACTACCTGTTTTACTCTCTCGTTACAATGTGGAGGTATGATAAAATTTTGAGAGAGTAAGTAACCTAATGAAAATATGTATGCTATGCAAATTTCACAAGGTTAAAATCCAAATAATGTGTTTGTATTCCAAATACATTTTTCTCGCCAAGTAAAATAGAATCTATCTGTAAAGGACACATCACTTAGTTGCAGAGCCAGAGTGCCTTTGTCTTTCTTATCTATATAATAAGGCACAATTTGGATTATAGAATATTTAAAACATGCTGTGGTAAAATTTCTCATTCAGTACTTTTGTCTGAAGATGGTAACAACGCTGTTACCGAAACATCACACACTATTTATTTATTTGGATTTGGTCTTATTACCTTGTGTTTACTTCTTATCTATAGTTTATAATTATTGAAAATGGTAATTTATGGTATTGAAAACAGACTTTTGTAGAGAGGTGTCCTCTACTGTGCTGGATCTACTATCTATCCATGCTGCTGCACCATGATGTCTTTAAATGTCAGAAAACACATTATCTCTTCAGAATCATAAATTGATAGAGAACCAGGAGTCACTAGTTTCAATTTATATAGACATTGATCAGAAATCCTATTTACACAAATATGACTATTTAATATATAAAATGAAAGGATTTAAAAGCACAAATGTTTCTTTTATACATAATACAAATTTCTACTGCCCTTACTGCAATGAAAAAATATATTGGGAGGGCTTGGCTCATCAGTGGTGAACCCTCCCAGCGGTTTCGCCAATTTAATCCACCAGACCGCTTCTCAGAGCTCTAATACTGTATTGGACGATTTTGCTTATATATGCAGCACTGAAGGATGGAATCTCAGAAATGGTTTTCAAGAAAACTATGGACATAAGCTTATAGGACAGTAGAATTACATTCAAATATATTTGCTTTGTGTTAATTTATGACTATTTAAAATACCTTTTTTTTTTTCAATCTGAAAAATTTGCATTATAAAATGGTAAGAGTTGGATATACATTGTATGTTGGATATACATGTATTAGATTTTAATAAATGGTAAGGTAACAAGACCAAATAATGTAAGTATTATAGTAGCCAGACAAAAATATAAATTCACCTCTTCTTGACTCATAGGATTTATTCTCGTTGGAATGGTCTAAATAAAAATGCCACATTTTAAAAAACTTATATGCCATCCTCAATGAATTGAAAAAATAAAAGTAAAGGTCGCTTCTCCCATCAAAATAAATGTAAAAAATAGACACCATCTATTGACTATCGCCGCAAACTACTGTCCTTGGATCAGTGACAAAGTTACAACACCAGCTTTGGCAAACTGAGAAGCATCCACCTGGAGACTATGGTTTCGGGCTACGGCCCTTGTCAGTCTAGGTTAGATGTTTTGGCATCTCTTTTGATGGAAGAGGCGACCTTTGCTTTTATAGATAATTTTTTCTCCTGGCAAAATTTCCATATATATATTGGGAGGGTCTGGGTCATCAGTTGTTGAACTCCTTAGTGACTTTGCCAGTGTTAAACTCCAGATGGGGGCATTAATGTATTGGCATGACTGGGACCTATATAGCAGATATTTGAAAAGAGAAATTCTTGGCATTTGATGTATCTCTGGACAACAAAGTTGTGTCTGTGCAGTACAAAAGCTACTAGAGGCCGGGGTGGATCCCTGCACAGCGGATGATAAGAAGCGGACTGCACTGCACTATGCTGTATGCAGAGGCAACCCAGCTCTAGGTGAGATGTGCAGCTGCCTGCTCAAAGCTTGTACGACAATTGCTGTGTGCAGCCCGGCTGCTACTGGAGAAAGGAGCTGACCCCAACCAGCGGGACATCCTGGGAAACACCCCGCTTCACCTAGGTGGGTGTTGGACATTGAGTTAGCCCTTCCTCTTCCCATACAATACCTCACAGTGTGGGTCTTCTTTGTGTTAGTTGGGCTGGCTGGCTGGCTGGCTGGCTGAAAGATGGGATTGGCCTCTTACTGTGGTGTAATCCACTCGGTTCTGGGATGTTTATCCCATGCATTACTCCCCTCCAATCTGGATTAGAGCACAAGTTTTTTTCCTAACTTGTTGGAGTTGTTTTTTGGCTTGATGTTTTATTGGAGCTATGTTCTTAACTTTATTCTCTCTATTTAGTTGTTTTTTTTTTAAAGCACTTTGATTCATAGGCCTCCAGTTTTTTTTTAATTTTATCTTATTTGGTATGTGATTAGGTAAAATTTGGATTATAGATTAGAAACACAAGATAATAAGACCTAATCCAAATAAATAAATGGTTTGTGATGTTTCAGTAACAGCATTGTTACCATCATCAGATAAAAGTATTGAATGGTATATAAATGATAATCAGTACTTTGGTCTGACCCATACTATTTATTTATTTGGATTTGGTCCTATTACCTTGTGTTTTTATATGCTAAGTGTCCAGGTTTCATCACTTGGTAGTGTAGCTGTATCAAGACAGGGATTCTGTGTGCGATCTTTCAGTAAGAGCAACCCTGTATTAAGCTAAAGTTCACTTACATACCTTGGATGGATATCTGCCATGCATTTTGAGACGGCTCTATCCATTGAAATAATAGATAAAATATACTCTCCGTAGACAACATTTGTGGATATTGTTTGCCAGAAGGAGAAGAATATAAGTGCTCTACCTATGTTGTGTTTCCATATATCAGATGTGGGCTGACCAACTGTGTGTCCCTCCAGCGGCCTGCACCAGCCACATCGAGCTGATCACCCTGCTGTTGAGAGCAGGTAGGTACTGTGCTACGTAGATGTCACCCAGACTGACTGACTTACACACTGACAGGTACTGACGTCACAGCAGTAGACCACAGCGGCCGCTCTCCGCTCCAGCTGGCTCTCTCTAAGCTCCGGCTTCTACGGGCTGAAATGGCTAGGACCTCAGCCCATGTCAAGTCCGAAGTCATTCAGGTACTGCTCAACATCCCAGATCTCTCCATTTATTCACCTAAATCTCTCTAGAATAACCAACCTTCCATCAAGTGACAACTTATCTCTGGATATCATAGGCTAATTTGCACTGTATCAAGCCTTTATAACACAACTCTACTGGGAGGGCAGTGTGGCATCATTGACCCTATAAAATACCACATAGACCCAAGGACTAACCTACGTAAAGCTGGGATAGTTGGAGCTCCATTGTCATAAACTATGGAAACAGTAGAAATATTTATAAATACATGTCTTATGTTTTATTGGTTATTTAAATGATGAACTGCACAAAACAGGATATTTAGGACTGTTCTTTTAACAAGGACCTGCCACTTGTCTTTTAAACTCTTCACTGCAATGGCCTTCAAGTAAACACATTAATTCTCATTACCTTTGAACTTTTTAAAACCAAACTAACCACCTAACTATATGCTTCTACTAGATGGTCTGTTTAGTCTTTCTATGTTAGTATACCATTGCTGCTGAGATTGTCTGAATTGTGAGGGAAGTCCAAAATGTACCAAGAGTTCCCATGTAATCAAGCTAAGCCTGAGCTTGTATAATTACTCAGGTTCTTCTAACTTTTCTTCCTATCTGATAAGTTCTTGAAGAGCAACAACTTGGGCCTCCATACATAGGTGGTGGTGGTTTTACAGTACAGCCTAGGTGTTATCTGCCCTTAATAACAATCTTGAAAAATCTCTTCACCAAGTCTCTTCAAAGCCTGGTCCATAATCAGGTGTAACCAGACCCAATCCAAAAAGTAAACTGTTATTTTAATAGCACCGTTGTTATTATTCCCAATTCTAACTGGTAACCAACTGGAAGCCAAAATATCTCACAACCAAACCTAAATAGTTGACCTGATTAAAAATGGTAGTTGGTCATATTACCAAATAATACCACTCGCAGATAGCTGGACAGAATGAAGACAATATTGGTGCTTAGGCAATATAGAAATATCTACTTGAGTACAATATACATATGTAATACAATATTATGCGGCTTATGATTGTAGAACGAAAATTGCAATTATAAATTATTGTTCAAAAGAAACATTTGCGGTATAATTGCAATTTTCGTTCTACAATATACATCTGTATTAAAACCCACATATATTTACACATGATAAAATATTTAAAGAAAAATTATGTATATTTATAAATATTAAAAAAGGTAACATGATCAAATTTAAATAATTAAACTTTATATAATGTTTTGATGACAGTGTTGTTACCGAAACGTCACACGCAGTTTAATTATTTGAATTTGGTGTTGTTACCTAATGTCTCTACTCTATAATCCTTATTGCTGAAAATTAGAAATATATTTTTGACTCACTACTTTTCTTTTTAAAAAATATATAATTAAAATCTATTTCTACATTAATTTGTAATTTGAAAATTGAAATAGGGAGGACATATGGTTCAATCAGTGGTGAACCCTCCCAGCGGAGTTGATGATGATATATTAAATGTGATTTGTACCTTATTATATATAACTATTAAAAATAAAAAAAAAGGCATATCCGGACCAGGAGCACATATGCTTTTCAGAAGGCAGAGTGCCATCTGGTGGAACAGAAATCAACTAAACATTGATTTAGCCTGTTCCCTGATATTTGGCCAACCCAATTTCTTGATAAATCAAGAAAAGCGATCAATTTATCAAGAAATTGGGTTGGCCAAATATCAGGGAACAGGCTAAATCAATGTTTAGTTGATTTCTGTTCCACCAGATGGCGCTCTGCCTTCTGAAAAGCACATGTGCTCCTGGTCAGGATATGCCTTTTTTATTTTTAATATCAGCACCTGACTTTTTTATTATTAATTTTTTCTATTGTTTTTTCACATATATAACTATAGATGGAAATTTTGCCGGGAGGAAAATGATCTAAAGAGACAAGTGTCACCTCTCCCGTCAAAACAGACATCTAAGACAGACGCCATCTATTGGCCGTCGCCGCTAGTTGCGGCGACGGCCAATAGATGGCGTCTGTCTTAGATGTCTGTTTTGACGGGAGAGGTGACACTTGTCTCTTTAGATCATTTTCCTCCCGGCAAAATTTCCATCTATATTTTAGCCATAGATATGGCCCAGCCACTTTGCCCGCTAAACACCTCTTTGGCAGATTGTCAAGATTCCATTAGATCCTGTGTGGATCTCATGGAATAAAGTCCGCCCTAGACTGATGAGGGCCATTAGCCCGAAACCATGGTCTTTAGGTGGACGCTTTTCAGTTTGCCAAAGCTGGTGTTGTGGCTTTGTCACTGACCCGAGGCCGCTAGTTGCGGCGACGGTCAATAGATGGCGTCTGTCTTAGACGTCTGTTTTGACGGGAGAGGCGACACTTGTCTCTTTACATATATAACTATGTAACCCCCTATCGATGAACAGCCTTCTTCACATATAGTGAAGGGTCCCATTCAAAACAAGAACTTGCTTCAGTTTGTCAGTCACTCAGTATAAAGTCCTACCTGAATATCCAGTTCTGCAGATCTAGAAGCCACTGGAGGATGTGTTAAAACATTTCAAACTGAATGGGGAGACAGGATCTGCTTTCATTAAAATATTAGTGAAAAGTTTTATTTAGTTAGTTTCCATGTCTCTCATGAATATTTATAAAATTGTAGCACATGTGTGGGTATACAATGATGTGTGTGTGTGGGGCAGGTGGTGAAGATGATGCAGGTGTACCTGGAGAGACAAGGCAAGAGCTCAGAGGTCAGCCAGCTCTCCGCCTTCAAGACCAGATTCCTGAGTCGGAGCACAAAGGAAGAGGTGTATATACAAAATCTCAATATCTCCATATTTCTATCTGTGTTTCTTTAAAGGTATGTCTTGAGATTTCCCCAGTTGTGTCATTAATTTAGGAAGTAATTCATTCAAATAAAACTCCAAAGTTGTTAAATTGCTGGAAGGTTTCAATTATTCTGAAAAATGTACTTTCAGCTTCACATGCTTGGTTCAAGGTTAACATCCACTTCTTATCAAGGTACCATTCTCTCCCTTAAGAGCTATCACAAATTTACTCAGCATTGAAGCCTGTCACCAGTTTCAAAAAGTTGGGAACCATGCCCCTACTCCATGACTTATAGAAGACTGTATAGAGGTTGTTACTTTTGTCTGTTTTCCAATTATGAGATCTTTTTAATGCATCAAGAGCTAACCAAGGACAACCACAGATGGTCTCTCAGATGTCACAACATCCATATTTGGTAAAAAATATATAAGTGGACTTCCCCAAAATGAATACATTTGATTTTAAAATTTATTTTTTCAAGTTCATTTTATTCCTAGCAAATGGCTTTGTCTGGTTTTTACCCGAGTGAAAGTTAGCCTAACTAACATTGTTTTAACATTGGCATCTTATCAGCAGTAGTAAAAAATGCAATTTTATATCATCGTAGTAGTTCTCTATCACAAAATAGTTATATTGGTTCAATTTGAATAGGCTTTGAATGACCCATATTTAAAAATGCTTCTTCATCTGAAACACAAGGTAATAAAACCAAATTCAAATAAATAATGTGTGACATTTTTGTAAAAGCATTGCTACCATCATCAAGAAAAAGTACTGATTACCATTTATATACCATTCAGTACTTTTTGGTCTGATGATGGTAACAATGCTGTTACCGAAACATCATACACTATTCATTTGAATTTGATATTATTACCTTATTTTTATAATCGTAAAAAAAATGTAATTAATTATGCATCTTCATCTCTTTGCCTACTTGTTGAATATATGAATTTTTCAATTAGTAGTTTTATGTGGAAAAGAGTGAAATTGGAATTTAAGCCTTTCTTATGTATGACCTGGCTTTCTCCATTAAACCAACATTTGTCAACATAGCATCTACAGACCTGAAGCAGCAGATGACAGACATGTCTAGCCACTGAACTCACCGACTCTCAAAGAAGAATTGGAAGAAATGGAGTCTTTTGTATAGTTCTTGCTTATTTAGTTGTAAGATTTTACATTCCTCATTGATTCTGTGTGGGGAGGACTTGGCAGGACTGACTAGCACATTCCTGACCACGTAACATTGGCCTGGACATCACTGACTGTCACATTACTACAGCACATCACTTCGGAGGTCTCATTATCTGCATATCACAGACTCTCACATTCCTGACTGTCACATCACTTTCTGAGGCTTCATTATCTGCATATCACAGACTCTCACATTCCTGACTGTCACATAACTACAGCACATCACTTTCTGAGGCTTCATTATCTGCATATCACAGACTCTCACATTCCTGACTGTCACATCACTACAGCACATCACTTTCTGAGGCTTCATTATCTGCATATCACAGACTCTCACATTCCTGACTGTCACATCACTACAGCACATCACTTTCTGAGGCTTCATTATCTGCATATCACAGACTCTCACATTCCTGACTGTCACATCACTACAGCACATCACTTTCTGAGGCTTCATTATCTGCATATCACAGACTCTCACATTCCTGACTGTCACATCACTACAGCACATCACTTTCTGAGGCTTCATTATCTGCATATCACAGACTCTCACATTCCTGACTGTCACATCACTACAGCACATCACTTTCTGAGGCTTCATTATCTGCATATCACAGACTCTCACATTCCTGACTGTCACATCACTACAGCACATCACTTTCTGAGGCTTCATTATCTGCATATCACAGACTCTCACATCACTGACCACACAACACTGAATGCTACATCCCTGACAATCACTGTTTGTATGTGCAGGTGGAAAGTGATGTAGCTGGATTACTCGCCAGTCTCTCCCACCTCACCTTGTGCCGGTGACCTCTTCGCCTTAGCTTACAGTAATGATGATGAGGAATAAATGTGTGTGTGTTTTTGTTACTCTGTAACCCCCTTGTCATATTTTATCTTCTCCCCCACACACCTTTCTCTTCCTACAAGGCAATCATGGCTAGAAGTAATTGTTGGTTCAATGTGCTGCTGCATTGTGATATGTGGTTCAATGTAGTTTGTGATATTATCGAAGGTGTACCAGTTGGCTAGAAGATGAAAACTGATAAGTAATAAGACCATATATGGAATGTGTTGAAAGGATGCAAGGTCACCAGCCATGGCTATGGTTCTCCTCAGACCACACGGGAGACTGCCTGAACCCTGCCGGGATCTGGTTATCCACTGACGGCCAATCCAATGGTGTGACTCAATTAAGGTGCTGTGGTGAGATTTGACTGACGTCTATCTTTCCACCAGCACGTAGTTGAAGTCTGCGCCAAGTTCCACGGCATATTGCCGCATTTGACCGCAGCCGCTAATCTCAACTTTGGTTTTGGTTACTGCGCTGTTTTGGTTACCCTTTGGAGGGAACAGCCAAGGCAAGAAAAACTTAAGATAGAGAAGGATGGATGACAGCTGCTGAAATGTCACAAATAGTGAACAATGGGACAGAGTTTGCCAAGTATAGGCTAAGAAGAGACAAAACTTATACACTCTCAATAAAATATTTTTTTAATATTTCAAAACAATGTATTTTAAAATAATTCTTAAAAATTTTGGTGTTATATTGAATCATATATCTAAAGTATTTTTTTTTTTTAATTAGATTTTGGGATGAATATTTTTATGTGTACGAGGTGTGTTCAAAAAGTATCGCGACTTTTGTGTTTTTTTTCAAAAATTATTTATTTATTCATGAATACCTTTTTGTCCCCTTCAAAGTAATCCCCATGAGATATTATACACTTGTGCCAAGGGTTTTTCCAATCTTCGAAGCACTTCAAAAAATCATTTTTATTTTATCTTTTTCAGCTCCTCCTTCGATGCCGTCTTTATCTCGTCAAGCGTAGCGTAACGTCGTCCTTTCATGGGCCTCTTCAGTTTAGGGAACAAGAAAAAGTCACAGGGGGCCAGATATGGGGAATACGGTGGCTGCGGCATCATTAGTGTGTTGTTTTTGGCCAAAAAGTCGCGCACAAGCAACGATGTGTGAGCAGGGGCGTTATCGTGGTGCAAAAGCCAATTTTTGTTCTTCCACAAATCCGGGCGTTTCTGGCGGATTGCTTCGCACAAATTGTGCATAACTTGCAGGTAATATTCCTTATTGACCGTTCTACCCTGTGGCAAGAACTCATGATGCACCACGCCCCTGCAATCGAAGAAAACTGTCAGCAAAAACTTTCACATTCGACCGAACTTGGCGCGCTTTTTTCGGTCTTGGTTCGTGCGGCAGCTTCCATTGAGATGATTGAGCTTTGGTTTCCACGTCATAACCATAAACCCACGCTTCGTCACCAGTTATGACCCTCTGGAGCAAATTTGGGTCGTCGCAGACAGAGTCCAACATCTCATTAGCAATGTTCATGCGATGCTGTTTTTGGTCGCAATTGAGCAATTTTGGTATGAATTTCGCGGCGACCCATCTCATGCCCAAATCATTGATAAAAATCGAATGGCACGAGCCAATCGATATGTTTAGGTCCTCAGCAACTTCTCAAACGGTGATTCGACGATTGGCCAATATAATTTTCTCCACTTCATTAATTTTTTTCGTCTGTTGTTGAAGTGCTCGGGCGTCCGGCACGCTCTTCGTCGTTCACATCTTCTCGGCCTTCTGAGAACATTTTGTACCACCGATAAACGTTGCTTCGGTCCAAGGTAGCTTCTCCGTATGCCACAGTCAACATTCGGAATGCATCCGCGCACTTAATTTCGTTTTTTCACACAAAATTTGATACAGGTTCTTTGATCCATTTTTTTTAATAGGTAAAAATCGAAGACAATCCAAAACACCTGCAAGCAAAGCAGCTGTCAACAATTAAGTGAACATTCAAAATGGCCGAGCTTGTCGGCATAAGTGAGAGAGATGAGTACCAACATAAAGCCACAAAAATATTGAAATTCGAATATACGTAACCCGCGAAAATTCAAAGGTCGCGATAATTTTTGAACACACCTCGTAAAACACAAAATAATATAAAAAGTTGCTATGTCATATACTTTCTTTAATTACAATTGATCCTTGTGATTATTGTAATAAAAAATAAACTTTTATCCTTTTCACTCTTTCCTTTATACTGACTTTCATATACACTTAAGGAAGTTGAAGTCTTTGATGTCACTGGTTTTTTGAAGGAGACGAGGCAATTTTGTTCACACTTGGTTATCTTGTGTGTCTTCAATAACAATCACTATGTATCAAATATCTTTCAGAGTTGTCTGAATCTCGATATACGTGCTGTAAGGTACAACTTCCTTAAGTTTTGTCCATGAGTGTATATCAGATTTACAACAACCCTCTTTTCAATATTTTATTTTCTTAAACAGTTTTGAAAAAACCTCCTTATTCACAATAGCTCCATAACGTTGGAAATTAAACAAAGGACTTCTTTAAAAACAGTACAGCATAGAATCATCAGAAATGTCAGGAGCAATAAAAATTTGATGCTTGTGTCTGTAAATACTTCATACTAGCAGAAGTTACCGGGTTTTACTCGAGTGAAAGTTAGCCTAATGAATATTAGATTGAAATTATTTTATGAAAATTAGAAACTATTTCAGATGCGTAAGTTTCTTTTTGAAATTAAACAATTTCTACTGCCCTTACTGTAATGGAAAAATTAATGGGAGGGCCTGGCTCATCAGTGGTGAACCTTCCCAGCGGTTTCGCCAGTTTTATCTACCATACCGCTGTTATATTGCATTTTTCGATCTTCCTTTTATAGTGATACTGTTGCTAGACTCTTGGAATGGGTATTTTTTTCTTGAAATTGTTTTCTCGGAGTAACCTACTCTCTCTACTGACTCAATTTGTATGAAGACATTTATATAGAAATATTCTATAATTTGCTGATATTTTTTGGATTTTTAAAAAGATATGATATCTAGATATAGAGAAAGTATATGTCGTAGCTAAATGAAGAGGCGCAGCTGTTATGCCTAGCGAACAGCGCACCCGCGATGTCTGCCACCTTTATTTTTTGTCCAGCTTTTATACATGGATCAATTTACATATTTACATTTTAACACAAGCGTAACATATTTACATACTTATTTTGACGAAAATAAATTATATCTCTTGTCATTAACTATACAAATTATGACATATATATAAACACTATGATCTTAGCCAAAAAGCTGAGAAGCAATTTTTTATATATAGAGATGACCTTGCCTTCGTGTCTTCTACTCGAGTGAATGTTTTGCTGTTAAAATTTTGTTCCTGCCTTCTAAAAATGAACTGGTTTTGCCTGTGGTCTGTTTTATGAAATTTTCCTTGAAATAATTTTGTATCTGATGATCTCTCTCTCTCTCTCTCAAACATGATACAGCAATATTGTTATCATCATTTTCTGAATAAAAACAACTAATTTTTCCAGAACTTGGTATATTTCAATTTTTTTTTTGGCTTAAAATGCGACAAAAAACTCTTCCATATTTTTCTCTATTTCGTGTTAAAATTTCAGCCAGATTAAGTCCCTATTGAGGATTTGTAATGCAGATAAACAAACATATTGTTACATCATGATTAATGGCGTATTTATTATATTATTTTTATTATATTTGAAATTTAAATTATATATTTATTTATTTTTATATTCTATGATATTTATTTAAAACAGATTATTTTTAGATTATCATCATTTGTATTTAGGTACACTGTGACTTCACTGCTCTCTTTGATGTGAAAAAATAAATAAAGTATTCTGGAGGCTACTAAAAGTAGACTTATCTCATTATTCCCTTTTATAAATTTGTAGGATGGTTGAAACACGCTCTGCTAAGATGCCAGACCCAGCACAGGAGAGAATCAAGGCTGAAGAGTCTGCCAAGCCGCAGCCTGGTGCAACAATTGGTAGAGATGCTAGTTCCGACCCAGTTGTCCTGAATCCCAACATCGACATCCCCAAGTATGATGGAACGGAAGACCCTCGCCCATGGATTGAATCTCTTGAAGAAATTGGCTTCTTGTACCATTGGGCAGACTACATTATCTCTCGTTATGCCGCCATGAACATGACGGGAAGCGCTAAAACCTGGTTGAATTTACACAAAGCTAGTTTCACGAGCTGGGAAAATATTAAAATCCGCCTCATTCAGGATTTTTCTTTGGACGCGAATAAAGAAGAACTTAAAATGAAGCTCAACAGAATGCAACACTGGAATGAACCAGCAATCAGGTTCGCGGAAGACATTCTAGTGTTGTGCAACAAGGTTGACCCCGCAATGGAAGAAGAAACAAAAATTGAACATGTTATTGGAGGACTGAAAAAAGAGTACTCATTCGCGCTCTACCTGAACCCTCCTAAAACGACCAATGACCTTCTTGTCGTGTGCAAGAAAATGGATTCTTTTGAAAAGAAGTATCGGGAACGTGTGGAGAAATCCAGAAACCTATATAACGGTCCACGCTATTCTAGACCCCAACAACAATCGAGGTACGTGCCGCCGACTGCCGCACGAAACTACCAGACCACTTCCAGGCCCCAAGCCCCTGTTTCCAATAATTACAAGAACGACTCCCCTCCTACCCCCAGACAGTATCGAAACAACTTTCCCCAGCCCTCTACCCCTAGACGTCCTTATAATCCTAACTTTGTGCCGAAACCAAACCTTCAGAGAAACATTTACAATAAAAGCCAAGAAGTGAGCAAAAATAGGACGGAAGATGGAAGACCAATCTGCTTTAAATGTAACAAGCCAGGGCACGTGGCCCGTTATTGTAGGGTCAAGTTTATAAGAATCCTAGAAGAGGATCCAGCAGATACCCAAGAGAAGGTCGAAGAAAAATGCCAAATGAATGAAATATCAGAGAAATCAGGACCTCGGCTTTATGCTGATGTATGTCATAGCACACAGACAAATATTCCTACCCGGAATAGATATTCCGTGTTGGAAGATTTAAACTAAGCGTCGCGCCTGAATCTGTCAATCAAAGCAAGTCGACCATAAACGGAATCAAGAAGTTGGACCCTAAATACAAATTAAAAATTAATGTGGACAAGATAGGGACTTTTGAAGCTTTGGTTGATACAGGTGCTGACCTCTCAGTGGTCGACCTCAGAACGGCCCTCGATACAGGCCATGGTATAAGTAAACTCGCAAAAATTTGTGCAGGACCCGATGGAAAAAAATTGGACATGGTAGGAAGTATATTTTTAAATATAAAAATTGATGACGAAACATTATCACACAACTTTGTGATATTGAAAACGCATTTACGGACATTAATTCTTGGGAGAGATTTCCTTAAGAAAATGAACGCAAAAATAGATTGTAAGCAAGAAACTATAAAATATGATTTGACGAATAATCATGACGAAATCAATTTTGAAAGGTTGAAAATAAAGAGTGCCAAGGATTCCATTGTACCGGAATGTTCCATGAAATTGATCAAGGCATTGGTAGAAACAGAGGATGGAGAATATATTATCGAAGAGAGCAGCAAAATGTTTCAAACAAATGGACTTCGTCTAGCAAGAAGCTTGATCAATGTTATAAATAGGGAAACACACATCTGGATAACTAATCCGTATCCTCGACCGTTAAAAATAATGAAAAACCAAACATTGGCTTTTGGAAGTAGTCCAGCGAAAATAAATGTGAGTCGAGAAAGAGAGGTAGAAAAGAACGAAGAACCTAGATTCCAAATAAACGAAAATCTTTCATCAAAGGAACAGAAGGAGTTAAAACAAGTTTTAGAAAGGTATGGAGATCTTTTTTCATCGAGATTAGGGAGAACCAATTTGGCAAAACATCGGATAGACACAGAAGACGCGAAGCCAATTAAACACAAGCCTTACCGGGTAAGTGCTAAAGAACGAGATATTATAAAAGAGCAAATTGACGAGATGCTTACAGAAGGCATAATTAGGCCATCTTCTAGCCCCTGGTCTTTTCCAGTAATATTGGTCAAGAAGCGAGATGGTAAATACAGATTTTGTGTGGACTACAGAAAACTGAATAATGTCACAGTAAAAGATGTCTATCCGATCCCTAGAATAGACGAAGTTATGGATACTCTCCAAGGATCTACACACTTCTCAGCAATAGACCTCAGATCTGGATATTGGCAAGTTGAAGTCGAAGAAAGAGACAAAGAGAAAACAGCTTTTACTACAGCGCATGGATTATATGAATTCAACGTGATGCCTTTTGGACTTTGTAACGCGCCTGCTACCTTTGAGAGAAATATGGAGAATATGCTTGGAAATCTGAGATGGCAAATTTGTTTGTGTTATCTGGATGATGTTATCATATATAGCCCGGATTTTCCAACGCACCTCAAAAGACTTGAAGCTGTTTTTAGATGTTTTCGTGAATCTAATTTAAGGTTTAAACGACAAAAAATGCCGATTTGCTTTTGAAGAATTGGAGATTCTCGGCTATATAACGAGCAGACATGGTATAAAACCCGCGGAACATAACATCAAAGCTGTCAGAAATTTTCCTCGGCCCAAAAAGGTCAAAGAAGTACAATCCTTTTTGGGAATGTGTTCATATTATAGAAAATTTATCAAAGACTTTTCAAAAATTGCTGACCCTTTGACCAACCTTATAAAAAAAAGTGTATCATTTACCTGGACAGAAAGACAAGAGGAAGCGTTTCAAACCCTAAAAACAGCACTATTAAGTCCACCAATTTTAGGTCACTTCAATCCAAATGCACCTACTTATGTTCATACTGATGCGTCCAACATCGGCATAGGTGCAACACTTGTCCAAGACATTGGTGGTGAAGAGAAGGTGATCTCATATTTGAGTCGTACCCTAAGTAAAGCGGAGCAAAATTATTCAACCACTGAAAAAGAATGTCTGGCCGTTGTCTGGTCAATGTCAAAATTACGACCCTACCTTTATGGAAGACACTTTAAAATAGTAACAGACCATCACGCCTTATGCTGGCTCAAAAACTTGAAGGATCCAACAGGTCGATTGGCAAGATGGGCATTGAAAATTCAAGAATATGACTTCGATATAATACATAAATCGGGAAAGAAGCATCTGGACGCCGATGGCTTATCTAGGGGGCCCTTACCAGAAACTGATTGGGATGAGGATTTTGAAAGGCTATTTTTAAATCAAATAACAGACGAAGAGGATAAATTTATCGAAAGTGTTAAGAAAAACCTTAATGGAAGCAGGCGATCAATTGCGCAAAACTTTAAAGAAGAAGATGGATGCCTCTTTAAGAAAAACCCAAACCCTGAAGGCAGGGCGTGGTTGCTTGTGGTTCCAGAGAATAAAAAGAGAGAAATTATGAAAGAATATCACAATCATATGTCGAATGGCCATCTGGGCGTCGCCAGAACCATGTACCGAATAAAGAGTAAATACTTTTGGCCATCCATGCTAAAGGATGTCTCAGAATTCGTTAAGACGTGTCACCTTTGCCAAAGTAGGAAAGGCTCAAACCAATTACCTTCTGGACTACTACAGCCCATCCCCCCAGCCAACTTTCCTTTCGAAAGAATTGGAATTGACTTTGTTGGTCCACTACCATCTACGAAAAACAGGAAAAAATGGATAATCGTGCTGTCGGACTACTACACTAGATATGCAGAAACAAGAGCAGTCTCGGAAGCAACAGTGAAAGAAGTTTCTAAATTTCTAGTAGAGGATATTTTTCTTCGGCACGGAGCCCCACAATATCTTATTAGTGACAGAGGCTCTCAATTTACCAGTAATTTAATGAAAGAGGTGATGAAAACGTGCAAGATTAAACATTGCTTCACAACGAGCTATCATCCCCAGACTAATGGATTGACAGAGCGGTTAAATAGAACATTGATCAATATGCTCAGTATGTATGTGAACACTGATCAGAAAAATTGGGACGAGATACTCCCATTCATCACTCACGCTTACAATACTACAATTCAGGAAACCACAGGATATTCTCCCTTTTTCCTGATGTTTGGAAGAGAACCCACGTCTCTTTTGGACGACAGGAATATCTCGGTGGACATTGACAAAGATGATTATGATGAATACATAAAACATCACTTAGACAAAATAAACAGAACAAGAAAATTAGTTATTAACAACACAATAAAGACTCAAGAAAGAATGAAAAAGAACTATGACAAGAAACACATGGAAAGAAGCTACGAACCAGGAGAATTAGTAGCAGTTTGGACACCAATTAGGAAAATAGGAAAGTGTGAGAAACTACTGAGAAAATATTTTGGCCCATATAGAATATTAAAGAAGCTGTCTAACGTAAATTACTTAATTGAGCCAAAAGATAATCCTGGCCAAGACCCATTGATTGTCCATGTCTCAAGACTCAAACCCTATTTTGAGAGAATTGATGAGGTAACTCACGAGGACGTGACGACCTCTGGAGAGGGGGAAGTGTTACATCATGATTAATGGCGTATTTATTATATTATTTTTATTATATTTGAAATTTAAATTATATATTTATTTATTTTTATATTCTATGATATTTATTTAAAACAGATTATTTTTAGATTATCATCATTTGTATTTAGGTACACTGTGACTTCACTGCTCTCTTTGATGTGAAAAAATAAATAAAGTATTCTGGAGGCTACTAAAAGTAGACTTATCTCATTATTCCCTTTTATAAATTTGTAGGATGGTTGAAACACGCTCTGCTAAGATGCCAGACCCAGCACAGGAGAGAATCAAGGCTGAAGAGTCTGCCAAGCCGCAGCCTGGTGCAACAATATATACACTGACTTTTATATACAGTGGACCCTCGGTTTGCGAGCATAATCCGTTCCAGAGCCATGCTCGTACTCCAAAACACTCGTAGTGCGAAACTAATTTTTTATTTTTAATAATTGAAACTCGGGGCAATTCTTCTTGCTACGAACAATTGCACAGTTTCCCACATTTTACATATTTCCCGAATCTGATCTGAAGGGAGGGATCCCAGTGAATTTTCCTCCATCACGATTACGGGCAACCATCACGAGTTGCTCGTAATGCGAAATTTCACTCGTAATCCGAGGTAAAATTTTTCAAAAAATTTTGCTCGTACTGCGAAAAGCTCGTACTCCAAGGTGCTCGTAAACCGAGGGTCCACTGTATATAATATATTAAATAATAATCCAACACTTGGTATATGTTTTCAGTGTTAATAAAGTGGAGAAACTATAATGGAAAAATTGGTTGATTTTTCATTTAGAATCCATCTTACTGCTCATGTACTTGGCATTAAAAATATTTTTTAATAAAATTCTTTAACATATTAACCTAAATTATTTTTGACGCGTATGATTCTTTTTCAAATAAAATAAATTTCTAATCATTTACCATATGGGCAAAAAACGAATAGCTAAACCCCCAATCAGGGGCCTAAAAAAGGAAGTGAGTGGGCGCTCAAAATGTATGTTCTAGGGCGAAGAGAAAAATTAGTTACAGAGAGATTTTTACTCCACATTTAGTGGGGAGAAACTATAATAAATTTGATGTGTAGATTATAATAAAAGAAAATAAGACCTAATCCAAATAATTTATTAGTGTGTGACATTTCGGCAACAACATTGTCACCATCATCAGACAAAAGAATAAATGCTTTTGCATTTTCCATTTATTCTTTTGTCTGATGATGGTGACAATGTTGTTGCCGAAATGTCACACACTAATAAATTATTTGGATTAGGTCTTATTTTCTTTCATTATAATCTATATTCCAAATTGTGCTTTATCATCATTGATGTGTAGATAATGATGGCCAACACTCCAATTTATTTAAAAAAGACACTTCAATCAGTAGTATAACATAAAAACATATATGACATGTTATGATGCATTAGCTTGCCATCTGTTATCAAAATTGGAACTATTATAGACGCGTATGATTCTTTTTAAAAATAAACAATTTCTACTGCCCTTTACTGCAATGGAAAAATTAATGGGAGGGCCTGGCTCATCAGTGGTGAACCCTCCCAGCGGTTTTGCCAGTTTAATCTACCACACCGCTGTTATATTGCATTTTTTCGATCTTCCTTTTATAGTGATACTGATGCTAGACTCTTGGAATGGGTATTTTAGATGAACTATGGACTTATATGACATGTGTAAAATATAATGTTGGGACACCTACTTACTGAGAACATTTAATGGACTTTGAGGATGATATGTGGTACAATGTAGTTTGTGGGATCATTGAAGGAGCACCATTGATCATTGAAGATGAAAACTGATAAGCAATA
The DNA here is from genome assembly GCA_030710605.1 of Cordylochernes scorpioides. Lineage (NCBI taxonomy): Eukaryota > Metazoa > Arthropoda > Arachnida > Pseudoscorpiones > Chernetidae > Cordylochernes > Cordylochernes scorpioides. Next base: position 55,472,971 of record CP092864.1, read on the forward strand.
AGACCAAATGTGGAATGTATTGCAAGGGCAGTAAACCTAGGATGTTCTGGCATAACTATTGAGGGATGTTGGAACCAAAGAGATGTTGCATACACAAGGGTTTACAGAGTATGTTCTTAACATCAGATAATTCTCCTACAGTCCGGAGTTAGACAGTAGGCATTGACAACCTGGATCCACAGACATTCATACAGTTCTTAATTTACCCTCCAAATCTAGCATAAATCCATTCCTACCAGTGAAGGTGAGAAATTAAGTGGAGCTTTCTAGTACCTTGATATCCAAAAAGTCGAACTGCTTCCCTACATGTTATATAAATAGTAGCAAAACCTCAATCCACTATCATTATCATGGTCTGTACCATGTGTACACATGGTAAGTAACCATTGTCTGACACCTGTACAGTGTCTGTCAGGGTGAGTGACATTTTGGCCCACTGTGTGTAATCTCGATGAAAGCCATTTTCAAAGATTTTCAACAAAGTTCAAGATAGCACATACATGTATGATAGCAAGATTTTAATTGTAAGGATGAGATTTTGTAACAAAAATCTTTTTAAAAATCAGTTTATACATCTCAAATTTTGTGTTAAAATAAATTCTTTGTTTTGGAGGAAATAACAAAAATAAGATATAAAATGTGTGCGTCGAATAAAAAAATAATGAATTATTCATTATACTTGTTAAAATGCATATCTTTTGAAAGATTCACTCAGCCAACATCCCACTTCTATACGATATTTGTGTCGGAGTGTTTCAGATTCAAATCAGAGCCCACTGAAGGTTGAGACTTGATTTATAGAGCAATTGTTTATGAACTGTAAGGAAAGCCGACGGAGGTTATAAGCCAAAAACTATAATTCGTTTATTTTCTCTAATATTATACCGAGAGGACGGCTATGTAGTGTTGATTCCGTACTAGTATGATCGTACTCCACGTTACGACCAACTAACCATTAGACTATCGTTCTATCTACTAATTGCAACTAGGTAAACATAAGTAATTCCAGCGATTGGACTTTTTCAAATCAGAGAAGAACCTGGTTCTTCTTCAGCTGCCAGCTAAGATACGTAAACGATTTAGTCCAATCAGTTCCGCGAAACCTTTTGTGTTCCAAAAATGTAATAAAAGAAGATTCTAAGCGATAAGGCTTTAAATAAGTATTCAAATGACTGATGCAAAGAGTTACGGCACTGAAGTTCCACTAATTTATTCCTCAATCATTGAACCGAAAAGACATGGTATGTATCAATGTTAAAGATTCATGTGTGTGTTTATCAAAAGAGACAGATGTTCTATATTAATAAG
>CP092864.1:55474378-55573769 GCA_030710605.1 Cordylochernes scorpioides
CATGTCTCTCGGCAACAACATTGTTACTCAAATATCACAAATACAGTGGAGAGAGAAACTCATTATAATTCTTAATTCCAAAGTTTTAAATTGTTTTAAACATTGCTATAACAACTAAAATAAATTGATCTCAAGTGATGCTATAATGAGATTTGACTATAATTTTTTGGGGGGAGGGGGGGGAATTTATTCTAATACTTTTTAATTTTTATCTGTCATTCAAATTGTTCTGTCATTTAAAACATGAAATATATAAATATAAGTAAAGTAATAAGTTAAAACTTCTTATCTTAATATTTCAGAAAGATGTGTGTATGGCATTCATGTTCAAAAAAAGGACACCTTTCCCTTTTATTAAATGATAAAAACTATTAATTTATACTTTAAATATGTCCTATATTTTATAAGGCAACCCATCTATCTCATATATAGGCTAGTGATAAAGTACAATATGGGATATTAGAAACACAAGAATGGATTTGTTACCTTGTGTATATAATGTAGTACAAGAAAATAAGACCTAATCCAAATGATTTAATAGTGTGTGACGTTTTGGCAACAGCATTGTCACCATCATCAGACAAAAGAATAAATGGAGCAAAGAATAAAAGAGCATTTATTCTTTTGTCTGATGATGGTGACAATGCTGTTGCCAAAACGTCACACACTATTAAATCATTTGGATTAGGTCTTTTTTTTTTTTTTATTATAATCTATAATCCAAATTGTGCTTTATCATGTATATAATGTAGTATATTGCTGTGCTACAGGACATTTGCATTAAATTCTTGCTGGCATAACTATACAAATTTTGGTGTTTTGGAGAAATTTATCTTACTTTCCATCTATCAATTCACACGTTTTACATTTTCTTTTTTTCAATCAATTTTGTCTTACAGTCCAATATAAATATGGTATTATTTTTTTCCTGAATATGCTTTCTACATGTTCAGCATATGCTTGTTACATCACATTTCCATTTTATTTCAACCCATTGGTTGGTGGCTGGAAGTATTCTTGTCTTTTCAATGGCTAGTCTTTTGATGATGCTGTAGGGTCTTCTCCCAAAATTGTCCATGAATTCCATTCTCACCTTCCAGCAATATCTTTATCCACTCCAGAGTGCTGAACAAGATGTACAAACATGCTCCTCCTGTCAATTACCTCCAGTAGGCCATAGATCTCCTCAATCACTTCTAATATCTCCATTACCTCATTGCCATGCTAGTCACAACATTGAGCAGCACATCCTGAAAGCCATCTCGGAGGCACATCACCTCTCTAGTGTTTCTCAAACTTTTTTGGCCCTCGGACTGTTAAAATTTGTGGGGGAAAAAAATGCATGTGTGTGGACCATTTTTTTTAAACTAAAAACTTTTCTAGGTATAATAAAAGAAAATAAGACCTAATCCAAATAATTTATTAGTGTGTGACGTTTCGGCAACAACATTGTCACCATCATCAGACCATGGTGACTGATGATGGTGACAATGTTGTTGCCAAACGCCACACACTAATAAATTATTTGGATTAGGTCTTATTTTCTTTTATTATAATCTATAATCCAAATTGTGCTTTATCATTTTCTAGGTATAAAAAACTTTAAATAGATAAATGTAACATAAACATAAAAAAAAATTATGGATTCTAAACCCTAAAATTAAGTTACATATTAATACAAAAAATAACTTGCATTTTTTTTTTTTCAATAAGAATTTTTTTAATGCAGACAGGTAAACATTTCTGAGGACGGGTCAAAATTTTTTGAAGTCCGGCAGAACAACAGTTAGGAATAACTGAGCTATACAATACTTGATGGGAATCTGATAGGTGAAACTTCTCAGCCATCCAAGTATGTACTTTGTGAAACCTCAAAATGATTTGACTTCTGATAGAACCCAATTTCTAATAAGAGACAAATACAACCTTTTTTTTTTTAGGCTATAGTCCCTTATGGGGTGTTCTAGTATAAAATAACAACAAAAATCTTTATTAAGACCGTTTGGTCTTATACAGATTCTCCAAGCAGAAATGTAGGGGTCATAGTTCTAGTATAAAGTGTCATCATCAGAATGCGATCTATCAAGGGAAATTGTCCTCTAAGCCATACCTTACTTAAATACCATTACCAAGACTTGGCCTACACTGTTGTTGCATATATAAGCAGAATCACTCTATACAATATTAGATCTTTAAGCGCGGTACAGTGAATTAAATTGGCAAAACTGCTGGGAGGGTTCACCAGTAATGAACCAGGTCCTCCCAATATTTTTTCATCGCAGTAAGGATGGTTGAAAGTTATTTTATTTGGAAAAAAAAAATCTGCTTAATGATTTTATTTCTTATATAAAGATAGCACATTATTGCCTTATTTTTAAATTGATCCATATCATATTACAGAAGTTCCAATCAAATACTTTTGTTAAAGAATCATCAATTTCAATAGAACTTGTTCTATCAGTTCTAGATAGTCAGCATTAGCAGATAGAGCTTTTCTATTGGCTTCAACTTATCAAGACTGGTGTTAAAACAATGGGACAATAGATGTGTGTCATTTTATAACTTCATCCTGTGTGTTCCCTACATTGATTCAACACAAGATGATGAAATAAACCATATCCCAAAATACCTCGAGTTAAATCCATTGAATATACATAATTATATATATATTTTTAAAAAAGATGTACCCCTGGAAATGTAAAAGAAAAATAATTTTTCTAAATATTTTGAGGAATATTGTGCTCCCCTTTTATTAATAATAAACTGATAAAGAGGGAGAGCAAGCCCTCAAAAATTTTTTTTTTTGAACATTCATTTTGTCTTTCACATTTCCAGGTACGTCTTTTTTATATAGTGTCTCAAAAGTTCTACTAGAGTAGAACTTTTCTCTAAAACATAAAACTTAGTTGCAGTCTTTAGAGATAGAAGCAGCTAATTTGTAAAAATGATAATTTTGGCAATGAAATCTCTCTTTTATAGAGGAATATCATGGATGTTATACCATATTGGTAATATACTGTATGTTTGGAGTTGATACAGTAAAACCCCCCTAAAACAAACCTGGGATATAGTGAACCTTTCCTTATAACAAATCTAAAACAATCCCCATTTTTATTTTATAATACAGTGAACCAGGGCTATAGTAAACCACAGGTTAAAGTTCGCTATAGAGGGGGTTTTACCATAATATAAAGGGGGTATCTCATAAATGATAAAGCACAACTTGGATTATAGATTAGAAACACAAGGTAATGAGACCAAATCTAAATAAATAAATTATTGTGAATTGAGCTAACAATTTTCAGGAGAATTTTGTTCCATTATAAGCTAAATAGATGGAGCTCTAGGTAATCCTTTCTCAAAACTATATACAAGGTGGGATCAATAAATAAGGTGAATTATAATTTATTAAAAGAAATAAGAACAATATTAAAATTAGGACTTGATTTATTCAAAATAATCACCTTGGCTTTCTATACATCGTCTCCATGGTTCTGGCAACTTGTAAATACCCTCTTTATAGGCACTCTTAGGAAGCGTGTGAAAAATATTTTGCACCACTTTCTGGACATCTTCATCCGAGTCAAATCGCTTTCCCTTTAACTCCTTCTTTAGTAGTCCAAAAAGGAAATAGTCAGAGGGGGCTAGGTCTGGACTATATGCAGGATGTTCTAAAACTTCAAAACCTAATTTAATTATTGTAGATACAGTTTTACATGATGTATGCGGCCTTGCAATATCATGAAGGAAGAGAACACCTTTACTAAGCTTCCCTCTTCTTTTGTTTCTTATACCGGGCTTTAGCTTATTTACAAAAATGTCACAATAAAGGTCGCTGTTCATACGTTACCTTGAGGATAAAAAATCAAAACAGATTGGTCCATCAACATCCCAAAAAATTGTTAACAAAACTTTACCGGCTGAACGTTGAGACCTGATTTTTTTTTGGTCTTGGAGAGTCGCCTCGTTTCCATTCCATAGATGCACGTTTTGTCGAAGGATCATAATGATAACACCAACTCTCATCTTCAGTTACAATTTGGTCAAGGAAATGATCATCTTCCTCTTCATACCGCTTTAACAGAGCCTTTGAAACCTGAATACGGTTAAGTTTTGGTCCAAATTAAGGAAATGTGGAATCCATCTGCAGCATATTTTCTAAATTGCAATTGTTCTTTAATAATGGTGTGCACAGTTCTATAGCTTATATTCAAATTGTCGGCTGTGGTAAAAATGGATATTTTTCTATCCTCCAAAATTAAGTTTTCAACCGCATTTATCGTGCTTGGCGTCGCTGTAACACTTGGTCGTCCAGGTCGCTCAATATCGGTACATGTAATTCGTCCATTTTTGAACTTGTTAACCCATTTATAAATGTTTTTTTTGAGACAAACAAGACTCAACATAGATATTTTTCATTCTTTGGCATATTTGAGATGTTTGAATACCTTCTGCATTCAAGAAACGAATAACTGCACGTTGTTCAAGCGTGGTGCAATCCTTCAAGGGAGCTTCCATTTTAGTTTATTTATAAGTCTCACGCCGCGCATGGGAAAAAAGAAAAGAACACCTTAAATAGTCTCTCGATGTTATATTTTAATATTCTGTGGTTTAAATTATTTTTGCTTTTTTTAATTTTTAAGAAATAAGATAATTCACCTTATTTATTGATCCCCCCCCCTTGTATATTGCAAATATTCAGAAATCTGTATAATGTATTTTATTAAAGATAGAATTGCTGTACATATACCTTTGAACAAATATCTTGACTGCTCAAATAAGCATTATAGATGGCACAGCACCATCTAGAAGAATAAATATCAACTAAACATTGATTTAGGTCCAAAAATTTAGGTAAATTAAAAAAAAAATCCAATTTCTTTAAGTACTCATAACTAATCAATACTTACTGAATTGATGACCAGTAGCGAAATAATTCAATAAAACCATTTCAAAAAGCCTGTAACTATAATACAAAAAAAGAGAAAAGACCTCAAACCATGGTAAATTCTATATAAATTCAAACAAAATGATGAGAATGAAATAATTTCAAAACATTCACCTAGCCATATTACTGAAAGAAACATGCAGTGTACAGACAATACATAAGACAGAAATAGATTGCGGCACCTAATGAAAGAATTGGTTCAATAAAATAGCTTCTTATGGTTTAACCACATGAATGTGGTAAATCACTCTTACAACAAGTTGATTGTATAATAATAATTTAGTAGCTTGAATAGAGTGTTTATTTTAGACATAAATATTTTTAAAATATAAAAATAATTATATGTATTCTACTGCCCTAAAAACTTATGTCCATAGTTTGGTTAAATACCATTTCTAAGATTCCACCCTTCAGTGCAGCGTATATAAGCAGAATGGACCAATACAATATTAGAGCTCTAAAAGAAGCGGTCTGGTGATTAAATTGGCAAAATCGCTAGGAGGGTTCACCACTGATATGAGCCAAGCCCTCCCAAAAGTTTTTCATCACAGTAAGGACAGTAGAGGTGTGTTTTATGTTTAAAAGAAACTTGTATTCTTAAATGTTTTCCTTTCTTATTTAAAAAAAAAAAAAAAAGAGGAAACATTCAAGATTTGAACCAGAAACCTTTTTTCAAGTCCTACGCTCACCTTTGTACCATTAGTGCCCATCAGTTATAATGCCATGAGGATACTGCGAGGTATATATAGATATTATTTAATAGAACTGATATATCAAGAGGCTATATATTTGATATGAAATTTACTAAACATTGTAAAATTAAAACTAACAAGGCAATACAGTAGAACCTTCCTTTAGCGGACACCCCGCTAGCGGATACCTCTCCACAATGGACAGTTTTCATTTGCAAAATTACCATTTTTACTATTTAGCAACTCTCCGGTAAGAGGATACCTCTCTCTAAAGGACACTTTGGCTCTGCAATTAGGTGTCCTTTACAGGGAGGTTCTACTGTAATACCAAATCCAAAAAAAGTTAATAGTGTGTGATGTTTTGATAACTACATCGTTATTATCAGAAAAAAAGACTAAATCTTTTGTCTGATGGTAACAACGTTCTTACCGAAACATTACACACTATTAATATATTTGAATTTTATTATAATACAAGAAAATAAGACCTAATCCAAATAATTTAATAGCGTGTGACGTTTCGATAACAGCATTGTCACCATCATCAGACAAAAGAATAAAAAATGGTGGCGACTGATGATGGTGACAATGCTGTTGCCGAAATGTCACACACTAATAAATTATTTGGATTAGGTCTTATTTTCTTGTACTATAATCCAAATTGTGATTTATCATTTGAATTTGAACTTGTTACCAGATGTTTCTAATCAATAATCCAAATTGTGATTTATCATTTGAATTTGATCTTATTACCAGGTGTTTCTAATCTATAATCCAAATTGTGATTTATCATTTGAATTTGATCTTATTACCAGGTGTTTCTAATCTATAATCCAAATTTGATCTTATTACCAGGTGTTTCTAATCTATAATCCAAATTGTGATTTATCATTTGAATTTGATCTTATTACCAGATGTTTCTAATCTATAATCCAAATTGTGATTTATCATTTGAATTTGATCTTATTACCAGGTGTTTCTAATCTATAATCCAAATTTGATCTTATTACCAGGTGTTTCTAATCTATAATCCAAATTTGACTTTGATCTTATTACCAGGTGTTTCTAATCTATAATCCAAATTTGATCTTATTACCAGGTGTTTCTAATCTATAATCCAAATTTGAATTTGATCTTATTACCAGGTGTTTCTAATCTATAATCCAAATTTGAATTTGATCTTATTACCAGGTGTTTCTAATCTATAATCCAAATTTGAATTTGATCTTATTACCAGGTGTTTCTAATCTATAATCCAAATTTGAATTTGATCTTATTACCAGGTGTTTCTAATCTATAATCCAAATTTGAATTTGAACTTATTACCAGGTGTTTCTAATCTATAATCCAAATTTGAATTTGAACTTATTACCAGGTGTTTCTAATCTATAATCCAAATTTGAATTTGATCTTATTACCAGGTGTTTCTAATCTATAATCCAAATTTGAATTTGAACTTATTACCAGGTGTTTCTAATCTATAATCCAAATTTGAATTTGAACTTATTACCAGGTGTTTCTAATCTATAATCCAAATTTGAATTTGAACTTATTACCAGGTGTTTCTAATCTATAATCCAAATTTGAATTTGAACTTATTACCAGGTGTTTCTAATCTATAATCCAAATTTGAATTTGAACTTATTACCAGGTGTTTCTAATCTATAATCCAAATTTGAATTTGATCTTATTACCAGGTGTTTCTAATCTATAATCCAAATTTGAATTTGAACTTATTACCAGGTGTTTCTAATCTATAATCCAAATTTGAATTTGAACTTATTACCAGGTGTTTCTAATCTATAATCCAAATTTGAATTTGATCTTATTACCAGGTGTTTCTAATCTATAATCCAAATTTGAATTTGATCTTATTACCAGGTGTTTCTAATCTATAATCCAAATTTGAATTTGAACTTATTACCAGGTGTTTCTAATCTATAATCCAAATTTGAATTTGATCTTATTACCAGGTGTTTCTAATCTATAATCCAAATTGTACCTTACCAATATAGAATTAGTTCTGAAGATCATTCATTGGTTGGAAGTTGATTCAGTAAAACACATCAACCAATGGTTTATTTAACTCCTGATGTTTCAGTAACTCCCTGTTACTCTCCATAGAACTAGGATCCAAAATAACCATTCCCCTGAGTGACAGCAAGTCACTGAAACTTCAGGAGTTAAATAAATCATTGTTTGATGTGGCTATATTGTTTCTGAATGTTTGCTTATCCCTAGTACATGTGGTGGTACAGGCCATGATAATCATGGTGGGTAGAAGTAGGCGACTGCTTTTACTGTAAGTGCACCACATGTCTACACATGTGAAAAGCAGTTTGACTTTGCGCTTACATATGTGCCAGAGCCCTGTTTGGTTACTTGCATTCGCTGGTGGGGTTGGACTTTTGCAAGAATCGGGGGTGCCATTGGAGCATTTCTGAATGTAAAATTAATTAACAAAAGAAGACATTAAGATGCGAATGTTTCTTTTCAGAAATAAATCAAACTTCTACTGTCCTTACTGCGATGAAAAAATATTGGGAGGGCTTTGGCTCATCGGTGGTGAACCATCCCAGGTTTCGCCAATTTAATCTACCAGACTGCTTCTTTAGAGCTCTAATATTGTATTGGATCATTCTGCTTATATATGCTCTAAAATAGTGGTCTGGTAGATTAAATTGTTGAAATCGCTGGAATGGTTCACCACTGATGAGCCAAAGCCCTCCCAATATTTTTTCATCGCAGTAAGGACAGTAGAAGTTTGATTTATTTGTGAAAATAAACATTCGTGTTTTGGGGTTTTCATTTGTATTATATAGATGGTGCATTATTGCTTTGTAAAATTAATTATTAAAGCTTTAAGGTTAGTATTTAAAATTTTGGAAGGGAAGAGTCATCTAGCTAACATGTTTACTAAACTAAGTGTAATGTGTTTACAAGCTAAGTCAAGATTAGGTAAGGTTAGGTTAGGATTGGTAAACATGGGATCTAGTCCCCAGAATTTCCCAGATTGTTTTAAAATTCATCTATGGTTGATGAATGTGCTTCATGTATGTCAATAAAAACTGATAGAGCTTAACAGTGTTAATTTTTGTGTTCATATTAACTTGAATCCATATACTTTTTAATTATCTGTAGTCTAGGAAGAGTATTTTTTTCTCCTTTAAAATCCTCATTTATTTGAGAAAAGGAACATTAATTTTGAAATAGTGCTTGTCCATTTGTTGTTAATTAGGTATATTAATTTGAGTATACATGGTAATAACTCGAATTCTTAAAATCTATGATGATATTCCTTTTTTTTTTTTTTAAGGTCTAAATAGTGGAGAAGTGTAAATATTCTGTTTATTAGTAAAACAATATAAGTCTCTTCAGTTTTTTTTTTTTCTTTTTACATCTATAAAATTAACGGTATATGTATACCTATTTTTAATTGAGCCGTTTTCTCTTTTGTATCTAAAAATATATCACCAACATTTAAATAATCTATATAGTTTTTTATTTTCTGCACATAACATGATAGGTACTGTAGCCACCATATTTAAAAGGCAGGAATACTATTTGTCTAAATATTTGCACTTTTTCCCCTTGTGTTTCGTGGTAATTGAAAGATGTACATACCATTATGTAGCGTAGTTGTGAATTTAAACAAAGGTCAGCGAAGATTTTTCTAGTTTTCGTTTTGCTTTGGGAAAATTCTCTTCCAAAATATCATCTTAATTTTTATTGATTTTCTCTTTTTCAAACTCTTTTTTTTTTTTTTTTTTTTTTTACAAACAGAAATTCTGGATTAAATATAATCCAGAGTATCTCACAAAGAAAAACTGGAGTTTTACTAAAATTCATTTTTACTAAAGGAAAAAATTATTCAAAATTAGAAGGGTTATTTAATATACGAATTTATGATAATTGAATATTTTTATGGGTTTCCAAAAATAATAAAGAAACAAAATTTATTTTTTATAAGTTATGGAACATAAGTTTTTTTATAAGTTTTGATAAGTTTCTTTAATATTTATTTAAATAGATATTTTTTGTTTTAAAAGTTAAGGATTTTATTCTTGTGTGTGTGTGATAAGTATAATAATCATTACTCTTAGACACTTGCCTTTCTCTCAATAGTTACTAGTTTGGATATTATATAAACTGAAAGAGAATTTTTATATAAAATTAGCAAACTTTTTTATTTTGAGAAGAAACCTGATCCTTTTCAACTTGAATTTATTCTTAAAATAAATTAACTTTCTCTTTGAATGCGAGTAATTTTTGAAGTGAAAAACAAAAAAATATATTTTTTTTTCTTTCGTTTTTAATGTGCTAAGCGTATTTACGCAAGTTTGGCCTTAAATACCCATTTCTTGGTTTTTCGGGAAGCCATTGGGATCAAAAAATATTTTTTGGTCGCAATGGTTCAGCCTACTCCACGCTGACGAGCGCCAAAAGCGCGAAACGCGTTCGTGGATGGCTTTTCTTGATTTATCAAGAAATTGGGTTGGCCAAATATCAGGGAACAGGCTAAATCAATGTTTAGTTGATTTCTGTTCCACCAGATGGCGCTCTGCCTTCTGTAAAGCACATGTGCTCCTGGTCAGGATATGCCATTTTTAATATATATATATTCGTTTAGAAGTTCATATGAATGAAATTTCTTCCTTTACAGCAACTGTTTTGAGATGTATATGTTAAGCATTTGATACTGGTCTATAGGGTTTTAACTTTTAATTTATATTTAGACATTTTCCATTTTAATAAATGAAAAATGTCCAACTTAAAATGAAAATTTTTATATTAAAATTGAAAATGTCTAAATAAAAAGTAAGTTTTGAAAAAGGCATCTGCTTATCGTGCAACTGAAAGTTGCTGATGGCTTGCGCCATCTATCGGAATAAATATCAACTATTCTCGTTGATTTTCAATTATTCAGAATTGGCCAAATACCGATTCTTGATTAATCAAGAAAAGCTAACCACGGACGCGTTTCGAGCTGTTGGCCCTCATCAGCGTGGTGCAAGCTGTACCTCAACGTTTCTTGAGATACCGGCTAATTGGCCTATCAAATAAGGTCTTCTAGCCCCAACATGGCTGCAGAACGCGAACTGGTGGCAAGGGATCCTAAGATCTGGCAGTAGAGGTGTCATCGCAGGGGTGGAGGAAGCTGGAGAGGTCAGGGAAACAGCGCCTTGATGCAGTGAGAAGCAGGGATGGAGTCCAGTTGAGGAGGCAGGAGGTCCTGGAAGCCTAGAACTTGGGGGCTCTAGACTTCAAGATGGGGCAGCTTGAGGCTCTCGCCTCGTGCTTGTCTGGGAGGCCCTTGGCACAGCAGTTGGCACACTTGGAAGTGCGCTGGTTGGCAATGGAGGGGCATGCGTGGCCTTCATGGCCGTCTTCACCGCAGTGGAAGCACTTAGGAGCTCTGGTGCATTGGGCAGAGTTGTGGCCAAAGCCACAACAGCGGAAGCAGATTCGGGCGCGGATGGACTCCTCGAAGTTGAGGATTACTCCATCCACCACGATCCTTCCGCGAATGCCCAGGGCTCTGAAGGTCTTGATGTCCACCTCGATGAAGGCGGTGCAGGTCCCGTTTCTGGGTGCAGAACGGTGCTCCAGGCGCACCACCTTGTCCCCAGTAAGTTGTTTGACTGCAGGGATTTTCAGGAGCGTCTCCTCAATGGTGGAGTTGGATGTCTCCTCATCCACTTTGAAGAGGCAGATGCGAGGTAGGATCTCCTTCTGTTGGCGGACCTTCATGCCATCCAGCTTGTTGGCCAGGGAGGTGGTAACAGCAGGGATGGTATCGGGTTGCTGGAGTGGAGGACAAGCTTCCCCTTGGTGCGCAGGGAAGCCCAGACGCTTTGGGGGAGAGTGTGGGCAGCGCGGACAGCTTTTAGCATCTCCCTGGGGTCGGCCTGCGGGTTATCAGGGATAACCACTGTTTGGGCCGCCGATTTCTCTCCGTGGAGGGTCACTCGGGCAGCCGCCGGCTTGGAAGCGCGGGAGGGCACAGGTTTAGCAGGACCTTGCAGGTTTGTCCTCTTCGCGGGTGGGTTGGGAGCCTCAGGCTGCTTCTTCTTTGTAGGAGCAGGAGCAGGCAGCGTGGGGGGGCAGGCTTTTTGGTTGGGGGAGCAGCGGGAAGAGGGGTGGCGGGCTTGACTGGGTCAGTCTGGCAGCAGGAGTCCTTGCAGGAAGGAGCTGGGCTGGTTTAGGTGCTGTGACAGGCAGTTGGAGGCTTGTTTTCCTCCGTGAATTCGTCCAGCTCCGCGAAGGCTTTGAGCGTGCCAGAAAAGTTCTCCACTTCACAGCGCAAAGAGTCCTGATCAGATCAGTCCTCCCCGCGATGAACTTGATCTTGTCTTCGTGTAGGGACTTGAGGGCGGGATGGCCAAAGGCCTGCAGGACTTGGAGGTTGCGGGAGATAACCATTTCGTCCTCCTTATCCAGGGCGGCGATGCCCACGATGGGCTTCTGGGCATTCTTCTTCTTCTTCTTAGCAGGATTCATGGCAAGAGCAGGAAAGCAGAGATGTGACCAGGTAGAGAGCTAGCTGGCAACTGAACCCTGTACCTCAACGCCGTTTTATATGTGGTTTAACGGGCTACTAACCAAAAGTAATTATTTTTGAGCCCATGCGCGATGTGAGGAGGCAAGGAATAGGGGTATGTAGCGGCAGGAGAAGACTCGCAGGGAAGTGGAAACGTTGGGAAAGCAGGGGAACAGCGCCTGGGAGAAGTGAGGCAGGGGTCCAGTAACCAGTAGAAGGTGGCGGGAGGAGTTGGAGGCGGAGGGTTTTGAAGCCTAAAACGTGCGGGCCTTAGACTTCAGAATGGGGCAGTTTGAGGCTCTCGCCTCGTGGTTGCCTGAGAGGCCCTTTTGGCAGCAGTTGGCACATTTTGAGGTGTGCTGGTCAGCTCTGGTTGGGCAGGAGCGACCTTCATGGCCGTCTTCACCGCAGTGGAAGCACTTGGGAGCTCTGGAACAGTGGGAGGAGTTGTGGCCGAAGCCACAGCAGCGGAAGCAGACGCGGGCGCGGATAGACGCCTCGAAGTTGAGGATCACACCGTCAACCACGATTCTTCCGCGGTTGCCCAGGGCTCCAAAGGTCTTGAGGTCCACCTCGATGAAGGCGGTGCAGGTCCCGTTTCTGATTGCAGAACGGTGCGCCACGCGCACCACTTTGTTCCCGGGGAGCTGGCTGACAGCGGCGGTTGCCAGGAAGGTCTCCTCGATTGTGGAATTGGAGGTCTCCTCATCCACTCTGAAGAGGCAGATTCTTGGCAGGATCTCCTTCTGCTGGCGGGCCTTCATTCCCGTTAGCTTGCTGGCCAGGGAGGTAGTAACCTCAGGGATGATGTCGGGATTGCTGGAGTGGAGGACCAGCTTCCCCTTGGTGCGCAGAGAGGCCCAAACACCTTGGGGTAGGGTGTGGACAGCGCGGACAGCCTTGTAAATGTCCCTTGGGTCAGCCTGTGGGTCGTCAGAGACGACCACTGTGTGGGCCGCCGATTTTTCCCCATGGAGGACCACTTGGGCGGCCGCAGGCTTGGATACGCGGGATGACGCAAGTTTGGTTGGACCTGTTAGGTTGGGTCTTTTTGCGGGCGGGTTGAGAGCCTCAGGCTGCTTCCTCTTGGTTGCAACAGGAGCAGGCAGGGTGGAGGCAGGCTTGTCAGCAGGAGAAGGAGTGGCAGGCTTGGTGGGGTCAGTCTGGGAGCTGGTTTCCTTGCAGGAAGGAGCAGGGCTGGTTTGAGTGTTTTGGCAGGCAGTCTGTGGAATGATTTCGTCCAGTTCCTTAAAGGAAGCGAGGGTGCCAGAGAGGTTCTCTACCTCGGCAATGAGGGCCTGGATCTGCTCGGTCCGTGAGCTGGTGACGTAATGATTTGGCACAGGTATTCTTGGGACTCAGGGTGAGGATAGCGTAATGCAATCTCGACGTCCTCCATAAACTGGCTATTCTCTAACTCTAATAGGGCGAGGGTTACGAGGGGCTCCTCGGCATTCTTCTTCTTCTTCCTAGAGGGAGCCATGGCAGGGATAAGTATGGTAAGTGGTAAGTGGTAAGTATGGTGGTAAGTATGGTAAGTATGGTAAGTATGTACCTCAACGCCCAAAAATATTGGTCATTAAGGCATCCTGAAAAATCATGAAACAGGTAGTTAAGGCCAGAATTGCGTGAGATCGCGACACAATGTGAAAAAATAGTACAAATGTGATATTGTACTGGGATAAGGTGCATAAATTTAGAAAAAGACATCTCCTTATCGTGCAACTGAAAGTTGCTGATGGTTTGCGCCATCTATCGGAATAAATATCAACTATTCTCGTTGATTTTTAATTATTCAGATTTTTGGTCGTTGAGGTACAGCTTGCACCACGCTGATGAGGGCCAACAGCCAGAAACGCGTCCGTGGTTAGCTTTTCTTGATTAATCAAGAATGGGTATTTGGCCAATTCTGAATAATTAAAAATCAACGAGAATAGTTGATATTTATTCCGATAGATGGCCCAAGCCATCAGCAACTTTCAGTTGCACATAAGGAGATGCCTTTTTCTAAATTTATGCACCTTATCCCAGTACAATATCACATTTGTACTATTTTTCAAAAATGAAAGTGTCTAAATTAAAATGAAAAATGTGTTTTCGAAATATATTTTCCAGAAAGAGAATATAAAAGTTACAAAATTTGGCGTTTGAGGGTTACATAATAATACAATTGAAAAAGAGAAAATATTTTGGGATGTTAACTCTTAAAACATTTAGAACATGAAAATAATAATAATAATATGTGTTTAAATGGGCAGTTTATCATAAATAAAAAGCATATAAATAATAGCAGACACTCAAATTTATTCAGCAAAATGTAATTATTTATCTCTCTCTCTCTCTTTTTTTAAATGGGTAATTAATATATTATAAGGCTATTTCTGTCAATCTATCAAGTTGATAATGAAACTTATCCTCTCTCTCTCTCTCTGTGGCATAACATTCTAATTAACAATCCTTACTTTCTAAACTGCTCTTATAAAAATAAAAATTGATGACTATCATAGTTGAAAAAATCGACGACTATCATATTGAGGTAAGAATTTTAAAAATATATATTGATAGCACAAAGTACTTTAAATCTATAATCATAAAAAAATAAAAACAATAAAAATAAATTAGACCACAGATTATTAGGCTTTAAAAGCCTAGAGAAAACAAATAAACAATAATACATATAATAAATATTTTTATTGTCAAATTATGTCAGGAAGGGGCTGAGACTTCGTTTCATAAGACTATTTTTGAAAATAATAAAAATCGATATGAAATTATTTCAATAATATAATGACAGATTCTGATTCAGGTGTTGAGACTGGAAGCGAGGGGAACGAAAGTGTTTCAATGTCAGTTGAATCCCCTGGGCGATCAGACGAGGAACAAGTAGGTATTATGAAATAATAAACCAGTATTTTTACGTTCTCATTTACTAATAAATTAAAATATAGACAAAATGTTTCAATATATTATTTATCCATTTGTGCTACAGTACATGACATTAAATAAAGAGAACACCATTAAAATTATCTTTAGTAGAAAATTTGGAAAGGACAATAGTTCTTTCCCAATAATATTAAAATATAAAAATATATAAATTCAAACTCAAAAAAATACAATTTTGATTTTAATTAAAAATAATTTTCTATTGTATCTTCTGCATCAATAATGTATAAAATCTATATTTGTAGCTAAAAAAAGTAGAAAATATTTCACAATACTAATATTTCTAGTACAAATGCTTTGCATAACTTTTACCAATGTATATATTATACATTAAAAATATATATATTAAATATCAACACCTGACAATTTTTATATGTATTTTTTAAAATTGCATATATATATATAAATACAAGAAATATTTCTTCTTTCAATTAAAAAACTAAATTTTAAAATTTATTTATTATCTACAACAAGGGGCAATATTGAAAGTATTTACACCTATTACATAGGAAACAAATAGAATAAATACAATGTGAAAAATTATGTGATTTCATAAAATAAATAGTTAAACCTGTCTATAGCGCTCCCTATAAATAGCGCCTTCCTCTCTTTAGCGCCCCCATTTTAAATATGTAGTAAAATGCACTTTACATTAAAAGTGACCTGTCAATAGCATCCCCCCTCTATAGCACCCTATTTTGATGAGTCCCAAGAGGGGGCGCTATAGACAGGTTTAACTGTATATAAACAAACTGAAGCAACAGAGTTCATAAAATTTTATGTAAACAAAGTGGTTGATGTAAGAGAGTTATATAATTTAGATCAGGGAATAATCGATGTCTCTTCTTCTTCTTTCTTATCTCCACTCAATCACACTAAGGTATCAAGCTTGTAAAGCTTGAGATTTTTATGGTGTCTGTCGGGGAAGAGTAGAGCTCATCAATGGATGAGTCAATACAGTCAATAATATGTCTTGGGGTTGCAGGCTGAGAATTGCACTTAGTACATAGTGGGAAAACCTTGCAACCATTCTGGAAAGTCATTGTCTGTAGATGACCAGACTTAAGTCTGGTAATCAAAGACTGTTGTTCTCTTGGGAGGACAGAACTGGTGCTTGTCCCTCCTGCTCTGTACCAGTCATGTGCAGCATCAGATTTCCATTCCTGCAGGCATTGGGTTTTGATGGTACAGAGGTCTCTTTCATCTAGTTGGGTAGTAGATTCTCTTGCTTCAGGTAGGCCAAGAGCTCCAGCCTTTGCCAGAGAGTCTGCCAGCTCATTACCAGGAATTCCAAAGTGAGCTGGAAGCCATTGCACTGTGACTGAGCTGTTGGCTGGGAGTCGGTTTACAGACTTAGCAATGCTCTTGAGGAGAGGTTCTTGACTGGAGAAGCAGCTTTGAAGGGTATAAATGGTTGCTCTTGAGTCGGAGTAGATTATTATTTTGCTTGGCGAGTTGATGTTGATGTCTTTTAGAGCCGTATCTATAGCAGCGAGTTCTGATTTATAAACTGAAAGATGTCTAGGGTGGGAGAGGGAGATTTTTTCCAGGATCTTTGTAGATAGCAATTCCACTGCCAGACAGTCCAGTTTCAAGTTGGCTACCGTCAGTGTAAATTGTGATGTTGAAGAGGGAGCTATTTTCCTCAATGATTTGGAGGCCAAGAGCTTTAAGTAATTCTGGCTGAGTAGATGAGGGAAACAGATGAGTTTGTTGCGAGTTTTGTGTGGGGGATAGGAAGTTTTGTGTTTGGGATTAATTGGGATGTCTAAAAGATTAGAGTTGTGAGCCAGGTTGAGAGGAGTGGGGCGTTTTAATCTTTGGTTTGGGACCCAATTTCTAATAAATTTTCCTGTAAGATGTTCTTTTGGAGAGTTAATCTTTTTTGTTATAAATTTTGAAAAGCAGATTTTTCTCCTTAGGTGCAGGGGAAGAAGGTTGGATTTGAGTTCAGCAATGCGATTTGGACAGGATCCTCGAAGTCCGCTGATGATTTTAGCTGCGCTTGCTTGGATTCTGTCTATTTTGGATAGGTTAGTTTTACTTGCATTGATCCAGGCTGGTGTAGCATATTCCAAAATAGGTCTTACGAGTGCAAGGTATGTTGTGCGTAAGATATTGGCATTTGCACCCCAGTTTAAGCCTGATATTTTTTTCATGATTTTGAGCCTATTTTTGGCTTTGCTTATCATGGTGTCAATATGTTTTTTAAAAATGAGCGCAGGGTCGAGTGTGACACCAAGATATCTTGGGGAATCTCAATATTGAAGTTTTGAATTATTTAAGAAAATATTTGGGGTCCAGTGGCGAAGGTGGTTGTTGATGGTGAAGTGGCCGATTTCAGATTTGCTGATGTTGATGGATAATTTTAGTTTCTGAGTCACCTTTTGCAGATTTTTCATGGCTTTATTCAGAGATTGTTCTGCATCGGAGAGGTTGTTTTTGGAGACCCAGATGATTATGTCATCTGTGTAAAGGGCAATTTTAGCTGGCGGTTTGATAAAAGTGTGTACATCATTTAGGTAAATATTGAAGAGAATAGGGCTTAGGATTGATCCTTGGGGTAGACCTTGGTAAATACGAGTGGTTTTTGATTTGATGTTGTTGAAGTTAACCTGTATGGTGCGTTTGGATAGAAAATTGCTGATCCAACTCAGCATACTTCCCTCTATTCCAAGTTCGTCGAGTTTGAGAATTAGTTTTTCTTTCCAGACTCTGTCGAAGGCTTGGGAAAGGTCGATGAAGGCTGCTATAGTAGATTTTGTAGGTTTATGATGGAAGCTGTCCTGGATTTGTTGAACAAAGTAAAAGATTGAATCTTCTGTGCTTTGATATTTTTAAAAGCTCTTTGATGAGGTAGGTTGTTGAGGTTAAGATAAAAAGTTAACCTATGGAGAATCATGTGTTCCATGATTTTGCAGGGAATAGAGGTCAGAGAGATAGGTCTGTAGTTGGTTGGGTGGTTCTCAAGCTTGCCTGGTTTGTGGATGGGGATAATTGTGGCATGTTTCCACTCTTTAGGGAGGGTAGACGAGCTCCAACTGTAATTGAAAATGCTTAAGAGTTCTAGTTTGGCATGGGAACTGAGGTTTTTCAACATGGGTCCAGTGATGTTGTCTGGACCAGGAGCTTTTGTAAGGTCAAGATGACTTAAAGCTTCGTCCAGTTCATGCTCTTGAAAAGGTTTACTGAAAATGTTGTGGCTGGGTTTGGATTTTGCAAGGTTTCTGGTGAGCCTAGATTTTCTACCTATTATTTTATCCTGTAAATTAAAATTAAGTTTTGCGGTGGAGCTGTAATGGTGGGCAAAATGATTTGCAATGCTGTATTTGTCTGTGAGTGGGTTTCCAGGATTATCCTTGAAGGTATTTGAGCTGCTGTGAGATGGAGTGTCCTGATTGAGGGCATGTAGTAGTCTCCATAGTTTCGTGTCGCTGGTTTTTGGGTCAATTGAAGAGCAGAGTTCAATCCACTTATTCTGTTTGATTTGGTTGGCCTTAAGCTTAATTTTTGCAGCAAGGTGATTGTAATCTCTGATGAGGAGGGTGTTGTTGTTCTCAATGAGGTCTTGGTAAACTTGGTTCCTATCTTCTATTTTATCTTTCAAAAGATCTAGTACCTCTCTATATCCAGGAATGTAGAATTTTCTGTTTCCTCTGGGAATATTTTGTTTGGCAGAAATTAGGATTGCAGACTTCCAGTTCTTCTACCTGTCTTCTAAAGAGGAATTTGGTGGGATTTTGCTGAGAAGACTATCTAACAATGTTTTAAATGAATTCCAGGAGGCTTTCTTATAGTTCCAGAAAAGTCTTTGTGAAGATTTTGGGAGGGAAGTGGAGGTGGAGATTTCTGTTAGCAGAGGAAGATGGTCGCTTCCGATGCTTTTCAGGGTGCTGTTTTTTATGAACTGTTGCATTGGGGAGGTGATGGTGAGATCTAGTGTTTGCGGAGTTCCATAGGAGTGAGAGATGTAGGTAGGACCATGGGACACAATTGTGAGGTTGTTGTCATCAATGAAGGTGCTGAGGATAGAGCCCTCAGTGTTGTTGAGGGAACAGCCCCAAGATTGATGCTTGCTGTTGAAGTCTCCAATTATATCCAGTTATATAATTTAGATCAGGGAACAATCGATGTCTCACTTCTGTAAAGTTCGGACAGTCGTAGATAAGGTAGAGAGAGCGGTTTGTTCTCTGCAGGAACAATTTGGAGTTTACAATAGATATATCTTACATAAAGTAAGTAGTGTTTGAAATTTCCATGTGATGTGACAAATTGAGTGACTATATTAAAATTGAATGGAATTATGTAGGAATGTCATTTGGAAAAATAGAGCGAATTGTATTATTAGCATTATAAATAAATAGATTGATAAAAATGAATAATTTTTTCCTAGTCCATAATTGTAATAAATATTTCTCTTAGTAAGTTTAGTTTCATAATTTATTGATTTATATTTGAGATAGTTTTTTATGAAAGGTGTATGTGAAAGTAGGTGTGAACACTTGTTTGATATGGTTCAATATCCATATACCACTGAGAAAGTTCATGTCCAGGAAATTAATTGATTTGTTGTTATCTACTTCCATAGAGTAATTGATATCAGGTAATAAATTGTTGAAAGTATCCAAAATTTTTTGTTCACTTCCCTGATTAATAAATAAAATGGAGTCATCCACATATCTTTTAAAATAATAAACATCATTTTTAAGTGAATTTAGAGCTTTTATTTCTAATTGGCTTATAGTAATACAAGCTGCATTTGGTGATATTGGACTACCCATTGTTGCACCTTTCATTTGGAGATATATTTGGTCATCATAAATAAAGTATGTTGTTTTCAAACAAAATTCTATTCCAATTAAAAATTCAGATTTTGGCAAATTATTTATTTTTGATTCTTTAATCACATGGTTTAATGCATCCATAATTGTGGGTATAGGGATTGATGTGTAAACATGGATTCAACATCTAAAGATATAATTCTTTGATTTCCATTTAGCTTCATGTCAATAATATCTTCTTTGAATTCATAGTAGTTAACAATTTCATTTTCATTAAAATATTGATAGATTTTTAATTGTTTGTGCTAACCATTTTGACAAGGCATATGTTGGTGAAGGTCTATTATTTACTATTGGGCGTAATGGACAGTTAGGGTTGTGGACCTTTGGAGCACCATATATATTGGGAACATGTGCATCATGTTGAATCCATGTTTACATCAATCCCTATACCCACAATTATGGATGCATTAAACCATGTGATTAAAGAATCAAAAATAAATAATTTGCCAAAATCTGAATTTTTAATTGGAATAGAATTTTGTTTGAAAACAACATACTTTATTTATGATGACCAAATATATCTCCAAATGAAAGGTGCAACAATGGGTAGTCCAATATCACCAAACGCAGCTTGTATTACTATAGGCCAATTAGAAATAAAAGCTCTAAATTCACTTAAAAATGATGTTTATTATTTTAAAAGATATGTGGATGACTCCATTTTATTTATTAATCAGGGAAGTGAACAAAAAATTTTGGATACTTTCAACAATTTATTACCTGATATCAATTACTCTATGGAAGTAGATAACAACATACCACTGAGAAAATAATGTTTCAGTAAATGTGAAGTTTCTATAAAGAACATATAGAAATATATAGATACCATATTTCACTAGCATAAGTGGCTTTCGATCGTATGAGTGATTTATATTCTTTGTGATGAATGTTTTTTATTTGGTTGCATTAAGCAACAATATTCTCTATGTGTCATGAAAAATTGATCTTATTTTTGTTTCTTTTGTTATCCGAGAAAGAGACTCCAAGTATATCTTGATTTGTATGGTCATTTTCTGGCATAAACTTTTGTGTGCTATTAATAAATGAGGCTGATTTTTTTTATTATTGAAAAAATGTTAAATAAGCTTTTTCAGTTGATAATATAGCTTTGTTTCTAATGACACCTATTGTCAATCACATGAAGAACTGTTCAAATTAAATTTCTCAACTCTATTATATTTGTGGCCCAGAGTACGATATCATCAGCATATGCTACAGGACAAATGTTTGATATTTGAGTAAGGTGGATAAGGAGGCCGTTGAGGATGACGTTCCAAAGTAACAGTGTTCCTCCCTGTGGACATCCTTTGTTTAGTTGTTTTGATACAAGAAATCCAGGGTATTCAAATAAGACTTTATGGTCTTGAAAGTATGATTCTATTATTTTTATTTGATCGAATGGAGTGTTCAACTGATCAGGGATTTAGTTTTTTTTTCTTTATCCCTAGTACACGTGGTACAGGCCATGATAATCATGGTGGGTAGTTAGCGACTGCTTTTATTGTAATATTATGATGTCTACACATGTGAATAGCAGTTCGACTTTGCACTTACAAATGCCAGAGCCCCATTTGGTTACTTGCACTCGCTGGTGGGGTTGGATTTTTGCAAGAATCGGGGGCCATTGGAGCATTTTTTTAATTAGAAAAAAATGCCCAATGCTGGATTTGATCCCGGGTCATAGCAGTTGAAAAGCAATGGTTTAGACCACCCTTCCACCAACCCCCTGGGATTTAGTTATACTTGGAAGCCAGGAGTTACAAATGCCGCAGTAATATCTACTGAAAGTAGAGCAACCAGTTGACTCTTTGTTCAAATTCTATGATGCTTCTGGTAAGAGCAGAATGGCCCTTCAAGAAACCTTGTTGTTGACTTGTGTTTAGCAGGGGAGTCAAGTGATCCTTCATTTTTCTGACAATCAATTTCTCCAAGATTTTGGTTAAGTTGAGAAGGAAGCATATAGGGGCAATAAGGTTTATAACTCATATTGTTGGGTTGGTTGAAAATATGATTGTGGAGTTTTCCAAAGCCAAGGGAAATACATTTGTTAAAGGTCCCTAATAGAAGGAGTTTGAGTTGATTATACAACCTATTTGATATATAATTTATTTCTGGGAGATATTTTAAGGTTTAGCTGTGTGAGATCATTATATCAGTTTCTGTAAAACTGTTAGCATCATGCTTGTGTCCCAAATATTGGCACCAAACATTGCACACAATTTTTACTTCCTCCTGTATGATTTAGGTCTTACTTAAGTGGCCGTTAGTCACTGGCGTAAGCAATTAGGTGTCTTAGAGAGCAATTTTCTGCTTTTTGAAAAAAACATACAGAAGAGGAAAGACATACATGCCTTTTGAAGATTTACTAGTTAGAATACACACTAAATAAGGTTCTAGTCTAAAAGTAAGCAGCCATAAAATATTTCTTCAAAAGATTGTTTTCTTTTTTTTAAATAGCATTTTTTGCCTTTTGCTTATTTTATAAGTTTATTTGCTCTCTTCCTATCGCATTTGTTCACTTAGATGTGAGGGTTAGGTAACAGCATTCTTACCATCATTGAAATAGAGGAGAGCTTCAGATCCTGAACTCTTTAAAATAGAATCTTCAAGTGATGGCATCAACATTGATATTCACTTTGGAATTCATTTTCTTCAACTCATAGGAAGAATAACTTCTTAGGTCCATTGCAAGTCTATCAAAAAATCATAAAGCACAATTTGGATTATACGAGGGTGAGTAGAAAAGTAAGGTCTCCTATTTTTTTTTTCATAGAAAAACACATTTAATCACAACCTTTTATACATCATTGGAAAGGTTGGACACATTGCTATTTTTCTACATAGTCGCCTTGATGCTCAATCAGTTTTTTGATCCTGTCAACCAACTTTGTAATTCCGGTGTTGTACCACTCTCCCGCCGCCTCTTTGAGCCACTTGTCGACCTCTTCTTTCACCTCGTCGTCTGACGCAAACTTCTGTCCCCCAAGGTGTTTTTTGAGCGCGGGAAACATATGGTAATCGATGGGGGCCAATCAAAACAGTGGCGTCACACGACCTCACCAAAGCCCAAAAAGTTCAAGACAACGCTGTCTGCGGGAAAGGTTATGGCAACTGTGTTTTGGGACAGGAAGGGGGTTCTGCTGGTGGATTACCTGCACAAAGGAGAAACAATCAACTCCGAAAGATACTGTGAGACTCTCACCAAGCTGCGGCGAGCCATACAGAACAAACGACGGGGACGACTCACCAAGGGAGTGGTTTTGCTTCACGACAATGCCCGCCCACATGTCTCACGCCAAACGACCGCAAAACTTGAAGAATTCAGTTGGGATATCTTTGGACACCCTCCGTACAGTCCCGATTTGGCCCCCAGCGATATGTTTCCAGCGCTCAAAAAACACCTTGGGGGACAGAAGTCTGCGTCAGACGACGAGGTGAAAGAAGAGGTCGACAAGTGGCTCAAAGAGGCGGCGGGAGAGTGGTACAACACCGGAATTACAAAGTTGGTTGACAGGATGAAAAAAGTGATTGAGCATCAAGGCGACTATGTAGAAAAATAGCAAAGTGTCCAACCTTTCCAATGATGTATAAAAAGTGGTGATTAAATGTGTTTTTCTATGAAAAAAAAAATAGGAGACCTTACTTTTCTACTCACCCTCGTAGATACAAGAAAGTAAGACCTAATCCAAATAAATTAATAGTGTGTGACGTTCGGTAACAACGCTACTATTGAAACGCCACACACTATTAATTAATTTGGATTAGGTCTTATTTTATTGTATAGAGGTTGGACTAGTTTATTTTAACTCTTTGAACAAGGTGAAGGAGTGGTATTAACTGTTTTAAGAAGTGGAGTGGAAATGAACTCTTTTGTAGAACGAAGTTTGACAATTATACCGCAAATGTTTCTTTTAAACCAAAAATCAAAATTTATTTTAAGGAGAAATAACGATTATTTCTAACCTTTTAATTGTCAAACTTCGTTCTACAATCATATAAGCCGCATTATATTGTATTATGAACTCTTTTGATATCTGATGTATCCCAATAGATATGTTCAGGTCATGTACTCCAAGGATAATCATGGGATGGGTTACTGGAGGGAATGGAATGGAGGAAAATCAAAGGGAGACTAAGTGGGTCAATAGAGTGGAATTAGAAGATTTGAAGAGAATTGCCCAGAACAGAGTGGGGCTCCATGATGGCCGACCCCACAGATGGCATCACTACATGATGATGGTGCTATAGTGATATATTCTAGTGACATAGATAAGGCACAATTTGGATTATAGATCATAAACACAAGGTAATAAGACCAAATCCAAATAAATAAATAGTGTGTGACATTTCGGTAACAGCGTTGTTACCGAAACATCACACACTTATTTATTTATTTGGATTTGGTCTTAATACCTTGTGTTTCTAGTGACATATTTGGCTGGTTTGTCATCACGTAGGTATAGGGGGAACTGTGGTATAAACTATCCATTTTCAGCATCCACGACCCAGCCAGGATCAAATCCCACATTGACAACTTTCTTCTGTAGAAAAAACATTTCTTTTCAGTGGCCACTGATTCTTGCAAAAGTCCAACCCTACCAGTGAATGCAAGTAAACAATTGTGCCTCTGGCACACTTGCAACATAGCCGCTTTCCACATGTGTAGATATGTGGTTCACTTGTAATAAAGGTGGTTGCAAATTACTACCCCCATAATTATCATGGCCTGTATCCCATGTATTATAGGGATAATAATAAAAAGCATTTACCAATTATAAAAAAATTACTAAAGTATGACAAAAAATTAATATTAAAAAAAAAAAAAAAAGCTAATATTTCCCTCTATAGAAGCATAGGGCGCCTCTCCCGTCAAAACAAATGTCAAAATCTGACGTCATCTATTGACCGTCGCCGCAACTAGCGGCCTCGAGTCGGTGACAAAGCCTGGCGCCCTATGCTTCTATGGATTAATTTCCTCCCGGCAAATTTTCCATCTATTTCCCTCTATATGAAATTAAGATTGAGACCCTAGTTCTTTCTGCCATGTAACATTTGAAGATAGATCCACCCAATTTTAAATTTTATTTTAAGCTTACTTATTAAAAGTTGAAAAAACATATTCTCATCCTGTACTTTATATATTTTTGTTCAACTTTGTGTCTTCTTCTCTTTCTTATCACCACTCACAATCATATTAGGGTATCGAGCCTGTGTCTGTGTGTGTGTACATCCTGAAATTGCCATTATTTTAATGTGACCACCCCATTTGGAAAATTTGTGCATCTGGTTTAACCCCTCCATTGGGTGTTTCAGGGGGTGGAACTGGCGGCAGCTGTGCCCCCCTCCCTCGGGGACCTGCAAGCCAAGCCCGGCCCCTCCCACCAACACAGCCCCTACCTCACCCAGCACAACTATGTTAGCAAGATGAGACCTACGGCCCTCCTACGGCACAAGCACAATGCTCGTTGGAGGGTCTATCCTTTGGTGCTAGGATACATAGGTTAGTTCCTTGATACACTTACAGAGTGTAATCTAACAGTTGAATCCATGGAATATTCTTAAAGTCAAACTTCCAACATTCTTCATTTGGGTGATTTGATGAAAATATTTGTATTATATTTAATTATATTTATTATATTATTATAATATAATATTAAATTATTATAATATTTTATTATATTCAATGCTCATTTTTGAGTGGTTAGGATATGCCTTTTTTTTTGTTGCTAAAAATATTTTATAACACTTCCTCTTTTCACAATTTTACCTTCTATAGTAAAGCATGACTTTGAGTGAATCCTATTGTATAAGGTCAAAACCATATAAGTGTCTCAGGATTACCTAGAATGAGTACTTTCTACCCAGTACAATCTAGACTTTCCCCCCTCAGTTCTATGGTTATTACTTGGTATATTAGGAGAAAATATTGTTGTTGAGGTAGAGAGAGAGAGAGGGAGGGAGGGATACTTTATTTAGACATGTGGGTTGTTACAATTGGACAAATGTTCCTGTGAGGTAATGGTGGTCTTATGTCATAGTTGGGTTTCTCCTCATCCTTGAAGATGGCCTGGTCAGTGGGGACATTGATGTAGAGAACCATGTTTCCTCACTATGGAACACACCAAGATCTGTGGATAACTACAGCCAGTTGTTTGACTGGAGCTGGTCCATTGTCAACTACAAACACCACTATCTCTGTGGCCAAGATATCAACAGCTGTTCAGGTTTACATTGGGGCTCACAATATTGTGGTCAGAACAAGCTTTGATCTCCCTATAATTGGGAGAGAATGCCGCTTTGTTCTTAATTTGTGCTCAACAGTTTTACTTACATTTACCTTGAAATATACCGATGCATTCTACTCTAACAAGAATGACTCAACCCGACTTACTAATTAATCTACTTTATTCATGACACAAAAATTTACATATTTACAAGAAATGAAGTTATGCGACCTGTTTTGCATACTTGGGCGCGAACAAATATATAGAACCCTAAGGATAATTTTCAATGATTTCCGAGTGGCATTAAAATGATAGTGGGAAAAAAATAAGTACTGGCTGTTGCAGGTGAGAAGAAACTGCGACAAGCTGCAGCTGCTAATGACATAGAAACAGGTAAGTTTGTTTGTCTACTGGAGTATACAGTAGAATCTCCCTGTAAAAGATATCTAGTTGACAAGTGTCCTTTAGGGAGAGTTGGTAATTCTGACAATGAAAACTGTCCTTTGTAGAGAAATGTCCTCTAGTAGGAGTTTCCTCTCATGGAGTGTTACTGTATCACCTTGTCTGTAGGATTATTTATAAATACAGTAGAACCTCCATGAGAGGACACTCGTGCTAGAGGACACCTCTATACAAAGGACAGTTTTCATTTATAAAATTACCAATTTTACTATTTAGCAACTCTCCGGTAAGAGGAGACATATCCCTAAAGGACACTTTGGCTCTGTAATTAGATGTCCTTTACAGGGAGGTTCTACTGTATATGATAATATATACCAATAAAATACAATATTATTGTAAATGCTTTTATTGTATATATTGTGCCCATTTGGAGATTCAAATGGATCTAAAGGTTCTGAGAAGAGGCAAATATTTAGTCCCGATTAACAAATTAATTATTTTTTTGCTAATTTGTGAAATGTTAAGAATTTTTTGTCATCATTGTTTTTGAGAGAGCATTTATTGCATGCAGAATTAAAATTTTAGCTGGAATGCATTTCTTATTTATTTAAAAAAATAAAAAGACCAAATCCAAATAAATAAATGTGAAGTTTCAGTAACAGCGGTTGTTACCATCTTCAGACAAATGTACTGAATAGTCCGGAGTGTGACTCCAACTGAATGAAGTGTAAAATTGAGCACTTTTATCTGAAGTAGGTACAAATGCTACTGTTACATAAATATCACGCATAATCTAGTGGCCGATGAGGTACAATTTGGATTAAAAAAAAACAATGGTTGCCTGTAAAGTCGGTTTTACGGGCGAAGATTTTACGTGACAACGGTAGAATATTTATTGATATGAATATAATTAAATTGCACAATAGGAACAAGGAATTGAATGAAAATAAGAATTGCACAAATTTTAACTATAGAAATATATTTTGTTTACTAAAACATTGTACATGTAAACTTAAACTTAACTAATTCCTATTTGAGTGATTTTGTTGAGGATAGGACGATGATAGGAGAAATATGAAATGAAAGGAAGTGTTTCTGCTGTAATGTGTCTTGCGAAAGTCAAGTCGATAGTTGTTCCTTTTAACGTAGTTGACTTAGAAACGTTTGATACGCAATCAAGATTATACGTATTTTTCATGAAATTAAGAAACGAGTTGTCAGGCTTTACGTTTTTGTTAAAATCACCACACAGAAGAATCGGTATACTAGAATCAATTTGCACGAACGGTGGCACGTACTGGCTGTTGTGAATGTACGGACCGAGTCCTTGCCATAGTAACATTCCAATATCCTGCATACTAGCTCCTGGATGAATATATACAGCACCGAGTATAAACTTGAAGCTAGTATTAGCGGCGAAGCAAGTAACTTCAGTCATGCACATGTCACCCTTGGTTTTAATGACACGAGTTACGTCTGTAATCGCAACTTGGAACACTTCCGCCGTAGATGTCGATGATAATTTACGATAGATCGCCACTCCACCAGCCGCGTTGGTATCTGAGTTAGGTCGATTATTTTCCCTGGATACGCACTCATAACCCTTGATTGGAGTTGGTTCACAAGTGTCGCGCATCCACGTTTCAGTCAATACTAAATAGTCTGATCGTGGTATCACTGTATCTGTTTCAATGTCCGCGGCATGGGCACTTAAACTTTGACAGTTGATGTTCGTTACAATAAGTTGTCCAGCGTCGGTTGCGTCGTCACAGAATTTT
This sequence comes from Cordylochernes scorpioides, assembly GCA_030710605.1. Taxonomy (NCBI): domain Eukaryota; kingdom Metazoa; phylum Arthropoda; class Arachnida; order Pseudoscorpiones; family Chernetidae; genus Cordylochernes; species Cordylochernes scorpioides. Next base: position 55,502,751 of record CP092864.1, read on the forward strand.
ACGGCTTGTTTGGTAATTGTGTCTAGAGTGTGTCCACGAAGTCGTAAGTATTCATTGCGAATATCTCGAGTAGTCTGTGAGTCGTTTCCATCTCGGCCATGTTTGAAAACCAATGGAGAGTCCTTTTCTGTTATGATGTACAATCCGTCGATACTTGTGACGCGGCTCATGGCTACATATACCAATTGCTGTGGTTGTTTTGAGGAGTACTTGTAAACAATTGTAGTAAACGTCCCACCCTGGGCCTTGTGGATCGTAATTGCACAAGCAGGCACGCAAGGAAATTGTTTTCGCTTGCACTTCACTGTTTTACACAGTTGTAAACAATTGTAGTAAACGTCCCACCCTGGGCCTTGTGGATCGTAATTGCACAAGCAGGCATGATTGAATGGATTCATGATTCATGATTGAATGGATGAATTTTTAATTTTAAAGAATCAATTTGAAAATCAAAACACTTATTCAGATCGAAGGTTCAAATTTTTGCTAAATAAATTTGAAATTAAATAAAATTTGTAATTGTAAATGATGAAGTTGAAAATTAAAACATTTACTTATATTAGATGTTAAAATTCTTGCTCAACACAGTTTAAATAAAGTTTTCTTATATCTGCCACTTTTTCTTAATATTTGTAATTTTAAATAATCAATTCGAAAATCAAAACATTTATTCAGATCGAAGGTTCAAATTTTTGCTAAATAAATTTGAAACTATTTAAAATTTGTAAAATAATAATTAATTAATTAATTAATTTTAAACTAATAATTTACTTAACACTATCAACATTTATCAATAGTATGACATAACCTATAAACTCAGTTTCTCAACTTTTGTGTCAATCTAACAATTAATCAATCAATCATAGTTTACGATAATGAAATATCAGTGTACAATTATTTACCTTTATTGTTGTAGTTGTTGTAAATGACGAATCTAAGCACTCCACATTTTCACTACAGACACAGCTGACGATACTTTAACCACACGTGTGAACTTGTATTATGACGCTTTCTTGTTTTTCCAACGCCAAGAACGTTCGAGAAAGACAAAGACAGAGACAAGCATGCGCCGATTCAATGCGCCTAATTCTCTAGCGCTGCGCGCGCAGCACTCTCGTTCGGTGACTCATCGTAACGTTACCAGGCGTTACACTTTTTCATAAGTGACTCCCAGCCTCAACCTAATTTAAGACGTTGTCACGTCAATAAGAAATCACAAGATGAAAAGACTAAGTTGATCAGATTTGTCGCAAGAGATGAAAAATCTAAGAGATAGTATATTATTTGTAAGGTTTTGTAAACACAAGGTAATAAGATCAAATCCAAATAAATAAATAGTGTGTGACATTTTGGTAACAATGCTGTTACCCTAACGGCACACACTATTTATTTATTTGGATTTGGTCTTATTACCTTGTGTTTATAATCTATAATCCAAATTGTGCCTTATCAGAGTAGAAACCTCTTCAATTCAATTTAATATTTATTTAACATTTAGGTACATTTTAACTAGTAACAAAAAAAAGGTAGAAAGACCAAATCCAAATGCTTGAAATAGTTTGTTATCAATTGTTGTTTCTAATCTCTATAATCCCAATAATGTACCTTATCACCAATTATTTAAAAAATCCCAATTATAAACTTTTAATATAACTGACTAATTAACAGGAAGCACCTTTCCCTTGAACAAAAGAGGTTTTATTTGACAGTAAATACAAATGGAAGTTAGCAGCCTACTAAAATAGGTTGTTGTTGGGGAAATTGATACCTGGCCCAGTATGGTAACAAGATTTCAGGCAGCTTCGGAGGCGATTAAGTTGAAGGTTGGTAACTTACATTGCCCATTTTATATGTTAACCATTTGGTAACCATGACACACTTAAGGTGTTAATTGTTCTCTTGTGGGGCACATTTAGTTCCTAAAGGCCATTGGGGTGCTGCCCTCATTTAATTGGCAGTTGTTCACTTTTGTACCTTTTCTGACCGAGAGGTGGAGCAGCTGCGACATTATGTTGAAAAGAAGGTTGTTGAAAATGACACTTAAAAATAGAAGAGGCTAATTCTATAGAAAAATGAATTTTTAAAAATAAGTCAGTTGACATTTTTTCAGCTAGGTGACTGAGAATCATCGGCTACATTCAGTTGCATGATCTGGAGGTGCCCTTTCATTATATTCCAAGTTAAACTACATTTTTGGGATGTGTCACATTCAAATTCAATATCTCCAGGTTGTAAGTACATCTGGCTTACTCTTCCATAAACTTCCTGCTGATTTTTCCTGGCAAAATATCCAACATTTAGTCTAATGTGGGAGATGTCATGCCCACCCTCAGTTTTTCCAAGGTACATTTATTATTGTCAAAGAATTCTTTTTACTTTTATATACTGAAAAATGTTAACCGAATTTTATCTTTGGGGACTTTTTTTTACCAGATTGTCTCTACTTCATATATATATATTATTCGTGGATGGCTTTTCTTGATTTATCAAGAAATTGGGTTGGCCAAATATCAGGGAACAGGCTAAATCAATGTTTAGTTGATTTCTGTTCCACCAGATGGCGCTCTGCCTTCTGTAAAGCACATGTGCTCCTGGTCAGGATATGCCATTTTTAATATTGATTTCAACACCTGATCTTTTTATCTTTTATTTTTTTCTTTCGTTTTTTAATATATATATATATATATAGAAAATCCATTTTAAAATTTGTATTGAAGGGTAGTGATAGGGGATGTTAGAAATTTAAAATAATCAAAGTACATTGTAGGTGCACTGTAGAGATATAGGTTTCTGTTCCCACATATACACTCAGAGACAGAAGAAACCTTCATGGAGAGGGAAAGGAGGGTGCCCCAGTTGTTGGTCTGGGAACCTGGAAGTACCTCTCAGAGTGACTTTGCTTCTTGTTTGAGGCCGTTCCTAATGTGGAGTACAGATGCCCTTTGTAGACGCTCCTCTGGAGAACAAACACTACCAATTTGTTCCTTCCTGCCGGGTGTATAGCACAGCCCTAGATTGGCCCTACCAGGATTTGAAATCCTGACATACTTCACATGTGCTACCTGTTTTACTCTCTCGTTACAATGTGGAGGTAGGATATAATTTTGAGAGAGTAAGTAACCTAATGAAAATATGTATGCTATGCAAATTTAACAAGGTAAAAATCCAAATATGTGTGTGTATTCCAAATACATTTTTCTCGCCAAGTAAAATAGAATCTATCTGTAAAGGACACATCACTTAGTTGCAGAGCCAGAGTGCCTTTGTCCTTCTTATCTATATGATAAGGCACAATTTGGATTATAGAATATTTAAAACATGCTGTGGTAAAATTTCTCATTCAGTACTTTTGTCTGAAGATGGTAACAACGCGGTTACCGAAACGTCAACACACTATTTATTTATTTGGATTTGGTCTTATTACCTTGTGTTTACTTCTTATCTATAGTTTATAATTATTGAAAATGGTAATTTATGGTATTGAAAACAGACTTTTGTAGAGAGGTGTCCTCTACTGTGCTCAAGTCTGGATCTACTATCTATCCATGCTGCTACACCATGGTGTCTTTAAATGTCAGAAAACACATTATCTCTTCAGAATCATAAATTGATAGAGAACCAGGAGGCAGTAGTTTCAATTTATAGACATTGATCAGAAATCCTATTTACACAAATATGACTATTTAATATATAAAATGAAAGGATTTAAAAGCACAAATGTTTCTTTTATACATAATACAAATTTCTACTGCCCTTACTGCAATGAAAAAAATATATTGGGAGGGCTTGGCTCATCAGAGGTGAACCCTCCCAGCGGTTTCGCCAATTTAATCCACCAGACCGCTTCTCAGAGCTCTAATACTGTATTGGACGATTTTGCTTATATATGCAGCACTGAAGGATGGAATCTCAGAAATGGTTTTCAAGAAAACTATGGACATAAGCTTATAGGACAGTAGAATTACATTCAAATATATTTGCTTTGTGTTAATTTATGACTATTTAAAATACCTTTTTTTTTTCAATCTGAAAAATTTGCGTTATAAAGAGTTGGATATACATTGTATGTTGGATATACATGTATTAGATTTTAATAAATGGTAAGGTAACAAGACCAAATATTGTAAGTATTATAGTAGCCAGACAAATATATAAATTTACCTCTGCTTGACTCGTAGGATTTATTCTCATTGATCTGGAATGGTCAAAATAAAAATGCCACATTTTAAAAACTTATATGCCATCCTCAATGAATTGAAAAATAAAAGTAAAGGTCGATTCTCCCATCAAAATAAATGTAGAAACTAGACACCATCTATTGACTATCGCCACAAACTACCGTCCTTGGATCGGTGACAAAGTTACAACACTTGCTTTGGCAAACTGAGAAGCATCCACCTGGAGACTATGGCTTCGGGCTACGGCCCTTGTCAGTCTAGGTTAGATGTTTTGGCATCTCTTTTGATGGAAGAAGCAACCTTTGCTTTTATAGATAATTTTTCTCCTGGCAAAATTCCCATATACAGTAAAACCCCGCTAAGACAAACCATGGATATAACGAACCTTCCCTTATAACGAACCCATCGAAAATCCCAATTCCATTCCATTGAAATTACCATCGTTATAACGAACTTTTCACTTTTCAAACTAGCGAACTATCGCTATAACGAACCCAATTTTGGTCCCAAAATATTAAATTCTATCAAAAATACCATGCTTATAACGAACTTTTAATTTTAATTCTAAAATTCCAAAATTATAATTTTCAAAACTAATTAAAATTTTGTGTGAGCTCTAGCTCACAGATCGCAATTCAAAACAAAGAATTTAGCGACATTGGGTGTTTTTATTTACGTTCTATTTTTATACTGCGCCCTTTTATAAATTTTTCATGCCTTATTGAAAACTAAATTTCTTAACTCTACATTAGGAAAATTCCTTAAAACATGATTTAAATTATTAAAACCAGTTTTAAAAGATAATGGAAGTGCCAAAGAAAAAGTCGCTCGTACCAAGATATCACTTGAAAAGAAATTAACCATCATAAAAGCTATTGAGAGTGGTACATCGCAAGCGGAACTTCGGAAGAAAATGAAAATGAGCAAAAGTAGCATTTCTACGATATGGGGCAAAAAAGAAGACTATATAAAAAAAAAAAAATGCTACAAAGAGGAATCAATCCCAACTATTGCCGCTATCGTCAGTGTCATTATCCACTTTTAGAAGCCTTGTATACGTGGTTAGTACAAGCTAGGCTTCATTTAAAAAAATGAATATTTCTTTGCTAGATATGAAACCAAATTTTTGAGGAATATGTTAAAGCAGAAAAAAATAACAGACTTCTTCAAGTAAGCCTTTGTATCCTATATTGTAATATAATATTTATTTATATAAAATATATTGTTATACCTTTTAAAATATTATTAATAAAGTTTTTATTCAATTTTTATATATAAGGTATACTTTTCTTGGATTTTTTTGACATATGGGGGGCAGGTTGCATTTATACTAATTATCAGAGGAACTTATCAAAAAGGCAATATTTTCACATGATTTTGTTTTTATTTTAATATACAGCTTTAATATATAGAAATAGGTTAATTTAGGGGGAAAAAAGCAGCCAATATTAAGAGGTAGCCTTTTTTTTTTTTTTTTTTTTTGCGCATGTCCTTTAATTATATCCTCAAAAAAAATTTAAATACCCAAACCGTGGCTATAGTGAACCATGGCTATAGTGAACCAAAAGTCCCGTCCCAATGGGGTTCACTATAGAGGGGTTTTACTGTATATATATTGGGAGGGTCTGGGTCATCAGTTGTTGAACTCCTTAGTAACTTTGCCAGTGTTAAACTCCAGATGGGTATACCAATGTATTGGTATGAGTGGGGCCTATATATATATATAGCAGATATTTGAAAAGAGAAATTCTTGGTATTTGATGTACTCTGGACAACAAAGTAGTGTCTGTGCAGTACAAAAGCTACTAGAGGCCGGGGTGGATCCCTGCACAGCGGATGATAAGAAGCGGACTGCCCTGCACTATGCTGTATGCAGAGGCAACCCAGCTCTAGGTGAGATGTGCAGCTGCCTGCTCAAAGCTTATACAACATCCGCGGTGTGCAGCCCGGCTGCTACTGGAGAAAGGAGCTGACCCCAACCAGCGGGACATCCTGGGTAACACCCCGCTTCACCTAGGTGGGTGTTGGACATTGAGTTAGCCCTTTCTCTTCCCATACAACACCTCACAGTGTGGGTTCACAGTGTGGGTCTTCTTTGTGTTAGTTGGGCTGACTGGCTGAAAGATGGAATTGACCTCTTACTTTGGTTCTGGGATGTCTAACCCCTGCCCTCCAATCTGGATTAGAGCACAAGTTTTTTTCCTAACTTGTTGGAGTTCATTTTTTGGCTTGATGTTTTATTGGAGCCATGTTCTTAACTTTCTTCTCTCTCTTTAGTTGGTTTTGTCAATTTTTCTTAAGCACTTTGATTCATAGGCCTCCCATTTTTTAAAATTTTATCTTATTTGGTATGTGATTAGGTAAAATTTGGATTATAGATTAGAAACACAAGATAATAAGACCTAATCCAAATAAATAAATGGTGTGTGATGTTTCAGTAACAGCATTGTTACCATCATCAGATTAAAATATTGAATGATATATAAATGATTTATATTTGTAATGATTTATTATTGTAACAACGCTGTTACCAAAATGACACATACTATTTCTTTATTTGGATTTGGTCTTATTACCTTGTGTTTTTATATGCTAAGTGTCCAGGTTTCATCACTTGGTAGTGTAGCTGTGTCAAGACAGGGATTCTGTGTGCGATCTTTCAGTAAGAGTAGCCCTGTATTAAGCCAAAGTTCATCTACATACATTGGATGGATATCTGCCATGCATTTTGAGACTGACCTATCCATTGAAATAATAGAGAAAATATACTCCCTGTAAAAAAATATGTGGATATTGTTTGCAAGAAGGAGAAGAATATAGGCACTCTACCTATGTTGTGTTTCCATATATCAGATGTGGGCTGAACCAGCTGTGTGTCTCTCCAGCGGCCTGCACCAGCCACATCGAGCTGATCACCCTGCTGTTGAGAGCAGGTAGGTACTGTGCTACGTAGATGTCACCCAGACTGACTGACTTATACACTGACAGGTACTGACGTCACAGCTGTAGACCACAGCGGCCGCTCCCCGCTCCAGCTGGCTCTCTCTAAGCTCCGGCTTCTACGGGCTGAAATGGCTAGGACCTCAGCCCATGTCAAGTCCGAAGTCATTCAGGTACTGCTCAACATCCCAGCTCTCTCCATTTATTCACCTAAATCTCTCTAGGATGACCAATCTTCCATAAAGTGACAACTTATCTCCGGATATCATAGGCTAATTTGCACTGTATCAAGCCTTTATAACACAACCCTACTAGGAGGGCAGTATGGCACCATTGACCCTATAAAATACCACATAGACCCAAAGACTAACTTACGTCAAGGCAAGTTACCTAAAGCTGGGATAGCTGGAGCTCCATTGTCATAAGCTATGGAAACAGTAGAAATATTTATAAAATACATGTCCTATGTTTTATTGGTTATTTAAATGATGAACTGCACAAAACAGGATATTTAAGACTGTTCTTTTAACAGGGACCCTTGTCTTTTAAACTCTTCACTACAATGGCCTTCAAGTAAACACATTAATTCTCATTACCTTTGAACTTTATTAAGTCAAACTTTGACTACCCAACTATATGCTTCTACTAGATGGTCTGTTTAGTGTTTCTACATTAGTGTTCCATTGCTGCTGAGATTGTCTGAATTTTGATGAAAGTCCAAAATGTACTAAAAGTTCCCATGTAATCAAGCTAAGCCTGAGCTTGTTGTATCATTACTCCGGTTCTTCTAATTTTTCTTCCTATCTGATAAGTTCTTGGGGAGCATCAACTTGGGCCTCCATACATAGGTGGTGGTGGTTTTACAGTACAGCCTAGGTGTTATCTGCCCTTAATAACAATCTTGGAAAAATCTCTTCACCAAGTCTCTTCAAAGCCTGGTCCATAATTAGGTGTAACCAGACCCAATCCAAAAAGTAAACTGTTATTTTAATAGCACCGTTGTTACTATTCCCAATTCCAACTGGTAAACAACTGGAAGCCAAAATATATCACAACCAAACCTAAATAATTGATGTGATTAAAAATGGTAGTTGGTCATATTACCAAATAGGACCACTGGCAGATAGATGGACAGAATGAAGACAATATTGGTGCTTAGTCAATATATAGAAATATAATATCTACTTGAGTACAATATACATCTATATTATAACCCACATGATACAATATTTTTAAAAATTATGTATATTTATAAATATTAAAAAAGGTAACATGACCAAATTTAAGTAATTAAACTTTATATAATGTTATAAACACAAGGTAATAAGACCAAATCCAAATAAATAAATAGTGGTTGCATTGGATTCAATTTGGATTTGGTCTTATTACCTGTTGTTGTTGTTGTTTCTTATCCCCTTGTGTAAAGATTACACGAATTCCATGAGTTCATGCTCCTCGAGCTGTTTTATGATGAGCAGCGGCCTCTCCCAAAGGTCCTGTTTAGTGCATCTAATGCAAGCCAAAATGTGTTCTGGAGCTGCAGGTACCAAACTACATTTTGGGCAAGTGGGATAAATTTTGTTATTATTTTCTATCTTCAATGGCTTGAGATGGCCTGTTCTAAATCTTGTTAGTGTTGTTTGATGCTGTCTATTTCTGATGTTCAGAGCTCCTCCTGGGTTCACTCCACTGTACCAACTGTGCTTAGGTGGGATCCTCCAGTTCTTATTTATTTTTGTTTTGGCTACTGTTTCTATTTCTTTAAAAGTAAGTTTATTTTTCTGTGGCAAGGGTTCTTTTGTGCCTTTTTTCGCTAGCACATCAGCAGCTTCATTGCCTTCAATGCCAATGTGTGAGGGTATCCATTGAAGGTGAATTTTTGAGGTTTTTGAGAGTTTTTGGAGATAACCAATTATGTTCCTGCTTACTTTGTCTCTGAGTTCCCCTGTGTGACTCAAGTGTTGTATGGCACTTCTACTATCAGTAAGAATCCAGATATCTTGATAATTAGTATTTCTGATGGATTTTAAGGCTTCATAGATGGCTATAAGTTGTGATCTGAAGACTGAGCAAAAATCTGGGTTTCTTCTGTTCATTTTCTCAATGCCATTTGTGGTTTTGATGAGACAGCCACTGCCAGTGTGTCCTAGCTCGTCTCTGCTACCATCGGTATAGATAGTTATTGCATTTTTAGGAATGTTATTAATTATTTCTAATGATAATTGTTTTAAGTATTCTGGATTTTGGTATAGTTTGTTGGTGGGCTCATTTAAAGTGGCATTAAAAATAACATTTTGTAGTGGTTTGCATGGAGAAATTTTTTCTGCTAAATAATTTTTTTCCACTTTATATTTTAAAAATTCATTTCTTTTGGCCAGGTGTAGAGGGCCTTCTTTTTTGAGTCTTAGATTGGATTCCCAATTAAGTATGTACTTGGAAGTTCTGTGTTTGTTTCCATAACTCTTGATTTTGTTTATATATTTTGGCAGATTGTAGCTTCTTCTATCCTTTAAGGGCATAATGTCGGCCTCGTAAAGTACAATATCATTAGGGCAGGTATTTCGAAGACCTGTAATAATTCTAGCTGCACTTATTTGTATCCTTTCCAGTGATTTTAGATTTGTTTCAGATGCTGTACCATAGATTTGATATCCATATTCCAGGATAGGTCTAATTAGAGATGTGTAAGTTAATTTTAGTGTGGTTGCATCGGCTCCCCACTCTCTTCCTGAAATATATTTCAGGATTTTTAGTCGGTCTCTTCCTTTTCTAATAACTTCTTCAATATGTTTACTGGAGTTAATTTCTGGATCCAGGGTGTAGCCAAGATATTTAGGATGTTTATTATATTGTAATTGTTGTTCTTTCAGAATAATTTTTGGCCTTATTTTGTATAGTTTCTTATCGGTAGTAAAAAGACAGGTTTCAGATTTTTGGGGGTTAAATTCTAATTTATGTTTATTAGCAAATTTTTCTAGGTGGAGAAGAGTCTTGTTCAAATCCCTTTCAGCTTTTTTCCAGTTAGTGTCACTGCTCCATAGAATAATGTCATCAGCGAAAAGTCCAATATTGGTTTTATGTGAAATTTTTTCTTCTATGCCTGCAATAAATAGGGTGAAGAGAGTTGGGCTAAGGACTGATCCTTGTGGTAATCCTTGGTACAATTTGAAGGTTTTAGATAGAGTTCCATTATATTTGACCCTGATGTATCTATTTTTAAGGAAATCATTTATCCAAGTGATAGCTTTTCCATCAATTTTGAAATGCTTGTATAATTTTGTAATTAACTTGTTTTTCCATACTTTATCAAAAGCTTGTGTAAGGTCTAAAAAAGCGGCTATGGTGTGGCTAGTTGGTTTTCTGTTTTGTGCATCTTTTACCTTTTGTGTGAAAAATAAGAGTTGGTCTATTGTCCCATGTCCTTTCCTAAATCCATATTGTTCTTTTGGTAAGAAATTTCTTGTGTCGAGGTGGTAGGTGAGTCGTCTGAGTATAATTTTTTCCATTAATTTGCAGCAAATACTTGTGAGGGAAATAGGTCGGTCGTTTTTTGGGTCATCAGCAGATTTGTCAAGTTTTTTAATAGGAATTATTGTTGCAGTTTTCCAGTCTTAAGGCAATTTTCCAGTTTTCCAGGAGTTATTGAAAATATCAAGAAGTTTTTCTTTGCCATTTTTGCCCAAGTTTGATATCATTTGGCCATGGATTCCATCTGGCCCAGGAGTCTTGTTTAGGTCAGTGTTTTCTAATGCATAATCTAGCTCTTTCATATTGATTTTTTCATGGAAAATATTACGAGTGCTAGTGACGTTTTTTACAGTCATGGATAATCTTTCGGGCCTTTTTTTCAACTTTCTTATCTTTTATTTCAAATTTGATTTTACTACTTATTTGATATGAATTACCTAAAAGATTAGCAGCATTTTTGTCATTAGTTGCTGGGGTACCATCTGTATTCTTAATTATATTTGTGTTTTCAGTTTGTGGCTGGGCTCTGTCAATTTGTTTTGCCAAATGCCAAAGTTTTGTATTAGGGTTTCTTGGGTTCAGGTTTTCACAAGTTTGTTTCCATTTTTCCCTTTTCATATTTACGTATAATATTTTTATTTTTGCATTCACAATGTTCAGTTCAGTTCTACAATTCGTTTGGTTTTGGGTGCACTTTTTTTGTAGTTCATTTCTTTTAGTTATAAGTGTTTGAATATCTTTTGCCTGGTGTGTATAATTTGGAATCCATTTCTTAATATTACCTCTTGGTATCGAAACTTTGGCTGCTTTAATAATAGTGTTTTTTAAAGATATCCAATTTTGTTCCAGATCTTTTATTCTAGTGGGTGCTTTTCTAAAGTCTTCATTGGTGTTTTGCTGGTAAAGATTCCAATTAGCCTTTTTGAAGTTCCAGAATTTTTCTTTAATTGAGCTGGTTTTGGTCTTGGTGCTAATTTCTATCAAAATAGGCAAATGATCACTTCCAATACTTTTTAATATTTGCCATTTGCATTTGTGGAAAATGTCAGGACTGGAGAAACTTATATCAAGGGCTTGTGCGGTATTATAACTGTAGGAATGGTGGGTAGGATTCCCATCATTTAAGCACATGAAGGCATTGTCGTCAAATAAGTTTGAAAGTATTTTGCCTCTTGAGTTTGGCGTGGAACATCCCCATAGTTGATGTTTGGCATTAAGGTCACCTACAATAATAGTGTTGTCTGTAAGAAATTGAGCCATTGTTCCATCGTCAATAAGTTTATTGTTTGGTGGGTGATACATATTGAATATGTTGATGGTTTTGTTTTGATTGAGGTAGACTTTGATACCTTGGGCTTCGAGGTCTGATGTGTTTGGAATATTAATGGCTATGTCTTCATAGTACAAATTCTTGATTAAAAATGCAAGACCACTCCCTTCTTTATTTCTGTCTTTTCTGAGGATATTGTAGTTTTTATATTTGAGATTGTACTTTTCATTTAATTTGGTTTCCTGTAGGGCTATAATTTGTATCTTTTGTTTTTCAGCTATTTCCATTATTTCTTCTAATTTTATTTTTGTTGCTGTTGAGCACAATCCATTGATGTTGCACTGCAGAATGCTCAATTGCTTGGAAGCTGCAAAGTTAGAAGTTTGTGGAGACTGTATTATACTTATCGGACAGAACCCTCTACCTAAGTCCTGAACGCGCCCCTGTTTATTCTGCGCGATGGGCGATGCAGCATGCAAATCAACATCTGATCTCATGGAATGGGGTATAGGGGTGCAGCTTTCGTTGATCATGGCACCATGATCCAGGCACACTTTGGTGAAAGTCTGACTTTGCCTGTAGTTTGAGGCCGTTCCTAACATGGAAGCAGACGCCTTTGCTGCCGACTCTAACATGAGTACAGACATAGCTCCTCCGTATCCCTGGAGTGGGACCCTTGCTGAGGTCCATCAACCGGGCCAGTTGAAGTCAGGATTTTTAAAGAGGTCTACTCCTCTTCTAACAATGCTGCTGTTGGTCCACGACTGCTTATTTGTCAGAGTTATTCTGCTTGTTTTGGTCTTATTACCTTGTGTTTATAATCTATAATCCAAATTGTGCCTTATCATTTATATAACCTTTTGATGACAGTGTTGTTACCGAAACGTCACATGCAGTTCAATTATTTGGATTTGGTATTGTTAACTAATGTCTCTACTCTATAATCCTTATTGCTGAAAATTAGAAATATATTTTTGGCTCACTACTTTTCTTTTTAAAAACATATATGTGACAATATCGTTGCGGAATTTCTTGTTGTTCGATGAGAATGGTGAGGATTGGTTGAAACGCAGTCGTTTGAGTGGAAAGTGAAGCATACAGTTAGGAATAATCAGGACACGTGATGGGGTTTGAAAATAAAAGGCAACTGGTTTGGAGGAAAGAAAGCTTGAGAAAGCGGAGCGATTTTGACTATTAACTATCGGATCACATGGTGATGACCGACTTGACTATGGGATGAATTGAGAGAGAGATCTCTAGAGCAGAGGTTACCTTGGTGAGAGCAAGTCGAAGACTCGATCCGAACTCGGTGGGAGCGAAGCGACTACTAACTATCCTAGGTTCTCGATTTAATACCAAGAGTTTTCTTCTTTCCCATTGGCGGGAAGCTGTCACGTGGGCTTTTTTCTATTGGTTGACCTACTTAGGTGTTGTTCCCTAATTGGTAGGAAGATGTCACATGGCCGTTTTCTATTGGTTGACCTACTTAGGTATTGTTTCCTAATTGGGCCTTGCGGATTTCTTTGGCGGAAGATATAACCGGCCTTGCCCAGGAAATACTGGTCGTTAAACTTAGCTTTTATGATTTCCGGGGTCGTAAGGTTGACTGTGACTTTATTAATAGTTGTGTTCTCTTCTAAGCCTACTTCCTAGGTTTTTTCTCTAAGGCGTTCTATCCTCCAGTTACCTTTGTTCTTTTATTAAATCTTTTTAAAACATACATTGTACATACATAGTAGGTCGGAGGTGCATACAGTTATATACAAATTATGACATATATACATGTAATGTAATTAAAATCTATTTTTACTGTCCTTATACTGCAATGATTAAAAATTGAAATAGGGAGGACATGGCTCAATCAGTGGTGAACCCTCCCAGCAGAGTTGATGATGATATTTTAAATGTAAATTGTACCTTATTATATATGAATATTAAAAATAAAAAATGCATATCCTGACCAGGAGCACATGTCTTCTTCTTCTTCTTCTTTCTTATCTCCACTCAATCATTAGGGTATCAAGTTGTGACCCTAAAAGTTATCACTTGGATAAATGATTTCCTTAAAAATAGATACATCAGGGTCAAATATAATGGAACTCTATCTAAAACCTTCAAATTGTACCAAGGATTACCACAAGGATCAGTCCTTAGCCCAACTCTCTTCACCCTATTTATTGCAGGCATAGAAGAAAAAATTTCACATAAAACCAATATTGGACTTTTCGCTGATGACATTATTCTATGGAGCAGTGACACTAACTGGAAAAAAGCTGAAAGGGATTTGAACAAGACTCTTCTCCACCTAGAAAAATTTGCTAATAAACATAAATTAGAATTTAACCCCCAAAAATCTGAAACCTGTCTTTTTACTACCGATAAGAAACTATACAAAATAAGGCCAAAAATTATTCTGAAAGAACAACAATTACAATATAATAAACATCCTAAATATCTTGGCTACACCCTGGATCCAGAAATTAACTCCAGTAAACATATTGAAGAAGTTATTAGAAAAGGAAGAGACCGACTAAAAATCCTGAAATATATTTCAGGAAGAGAGTGGGGAGCCGATGCAACCACACTAAAATTAACTTACACATCTCTAATTAGACCTATCCTGGAATATGGATATCAAATATATGGTACAGCATCTGAAACAAATCTAAAATCACTGGAAAGGATACAAATAAGTGCAGCTAGAATTATTACAGGTCTTCAAAATACCTGCCCTAACGATATTGTACTTTACGAGGCAGACATTATGCCCTTAAAGGATAGAAGAAGCTACAATCTGCCAAAATATATAAACAAAATCAAGAGTTATGGAAACAAACACAGAACTTCCAATTACATACTTAATTGGGAATCCAATCTAAGACTAAAAAAAGAAGGCCCTCTCCACCTGGCCAAAAGAAATGGATTTTTAAAATATAAAGTAGAAAAAAATTATTTAGCAGAAAAAATTTCTCCATGCGAACCACTACAAAATGTTATTTTTAATGCCACTTTAAATGAACCCACCAACAAACAATGCCAAAATCCAGAATACTCAAAACAATTATCATTAGAAATAATCAATAACATTCCTAAAAATGCAATAACTATCTATACTGATGGTAGCAGAGACGAGTTAGGACACACTGGCAGTGGCTGTCTCATTAAAACCACAAATGGCATTGAGAAAATGAACAGAAGAAACCCAGATTTTTCCTCAGTCTTCAGATCAGAACTTATAGCCATCTATGAAGCCTTAAAATCCATCAGAAATACTAATTATCAAGATATCTGGATTCTTACTGATAGTAGAAGTGCCATACAACACTTGAGTCACACAGGGGAACTTAGAGACAAAGTAAGCAGGAACATAATTGGCTATCTCCAAAAACTCTCAAAAACCTCAAAAATTCACCTTCAATGGATATCCTCACATGTTGGAATTGAAGGCAATGAAGCTGCTGATCTGCTAGCGAAAAAAGGCACAAAAGAACCCTTGCCACAGAAAAATAAACTTACTTTTAAAGAAATAGAAACAGTAGCCAAAACAAAAATAAATAAGAACTGGAGGATCCCACCTAAGCACAGTTGGTACAGTGGAGTGAACCCAGGAGGAGCTCTGAACATCAGAAATAGACAGCATCAAACAACACTAACAAGATTTAGAACAGGCCATCTCAAGCCATTGAAGATAGAAAATAATAACAAAATCTACCCCACTTGCCCAAAATGTAGCTTGTCACCTGCAGCTCCAGAACACATTTTGGCTTGCATTAGATGCACTAAACAGGACCTTTGGGAGAGGCCGCTGCTCATCATAAAACAGCTCGAGGAGCATGAACTCATGGAATTCGTGTAATCTTTACACAAGGGGATAAGAAACAACAACAACAACAGTTGTGACCCTTGATGGTATTTGACAACTATCATGACTGAGTGAAGTAGAATGCGTCTTGCCTTTGTCATTAAGACTGGGAGCACTACTTAGTGGTAGGCCGACTTAGCTCCAAAAGAAATAATGGCTCTGACATGAGGAACAGACGCCATTTGTAGCCGCTCCTAACATGGAGTACAAACGCTGCTCATTCTGTATTTCTAGATTAGGAGCCCTTACAGGGTACTATCAGCCGGGGCAGCTGAACCCAGGTTTTTTAACAAGCTTGTTACTGCTCCCCCTTCTCCTTTTTCATCCGGGCTTGGGACCGGCAAAGGCGGAGCACATGTGCTTTTCAGAAGGCAGAGCGCCATCTGGTTGAACAGAAATCAACTAAACATTGATTTAGCCTGTTCCCTGATATTTGGCCAACCCAATTTCTTGATAAATTGATGGCTTTTCTTGATTCATCAAGAAATTGGGTTGGCCAAATATCAGGGAACAGGCTAACTTTAGTTGATTTCTGTTCCACCAGATGGCGCTCTGCCTTCTGAAAAGCACATGTGCTCCTGGTCAGGATATGCATTTTTTAATTTTTAATATCAACACCTGACCTTTTTATTATTTATTTTTTCTATTGTTTCTTCACATATATGTAACCCTATCGATGAACGGCCTCCATCACATATAGTGAAGGGTCCCATTCAAAACAAGAACTTGCTTCAGTTTGTCAGTCACTCATCATAAAGCCCTATCTGAATATCCAGTTCTGCAGATCTAGAATCCACTGGAGGATGTGTTCAAACATTCCTGGGATCAAACTGAATGGGGAGACAGGATCTGCTTTCAGCAAAACATTAATAAAGAGTTTTCTTTAGTTAGTTTCCGTGTCTCTCATGAATTTTTATAAAATTGTAGCATGTGTGTGGGTATATATACAAAATGATGTGTGTGTGGGGCAGGTGGTGAAGATGATGCAAGTGTACCTGGAGAGACAAGGCAAGAGCTCAGAGGTCAGCCAGCTCTCCGCCTTCAAGACCAGATTCCTGAGTCGGAGCACAAAGGAAGAGGTATATACAAAATCTCAATATCTCCATATTTCTATCTATGTTTCTTTAAAGGTATGTCTTGAGATTTCCCCAGTTGTGTCATTAATTTAGGAAGTAATTCATCCAAATGAAACTCCAAAGCTGTTAAAAATTGCTGGAAGGTTTCAAACATTCTGAAAAATGTGCTTTCAGCTTCACATGTGTGTTTTTGGTTCAAGTTTTACATCCTTTTCTTATCAAGGTACCATTCTCTCCCTTAAGAAGAGCTATCACAAATTTACTCAACATTGAAGCATGTCACCAGTTTCAAAAAGGTTGGGAACCATGCCCCTACTCCATGACTTATAGAAGACTGTATAGAGGTTGTCACCTTTTCAAGTCTGTTTTCCTATAAGATCTTTTTAATGCATTGAGAGCTCATCAGAGGGCAACCATATTTATGACTGTCATCTCTCAAGAGAATTTGAATTCCTCTCCACATGAAGCACTATAAACTCAGATGTCGCAACATACAGCTTTGGTAAAAAATATACAAGTGGACTTTCCCCAAAATAATAAATTTGATTTTAAAATTTCCTTTTTTTTAGTTTATATTACTAGCAAATGTCTTTGCCTGGTTTTTACTTGAGTGAAAGTTAGCCTAACTAACATTGTTTTAACATTGGCATCTTATTAGTAGAAGTAAAAAAATACAATTATATATCATCGTAATTAGTTCTCTATCATAAAATAGTTTTATTGGTTTAATTTGAATAGGCTTTGAATGACCCATATTTCAAACTGCATCTTCATCTGAAACACAAGGTAATAAGACAGAATCTAAATAAATAAATAATGTGTGACATTTTTGTAACAGTATTGTTACCATCATCAAGCAAAAGTACTGATTACCATTTATATACCCTTCAGTACTTTTTGTCTGATGATGGTAACAATGCTGTTACCGAAACATCACACACTATTCATTTGAATTTGATATTATTACCTTATTTTTCTGATTGTAAAAAAATTGTACCTAATTATGCATCTTCATCTCTTTACCTACTTGTTGAATTTATGAATTTTTCAATTAGTAGTTTTATGTGGAAAAGAGTGAAATTGGAATTTAAGCCTTTCTTATGTATGACCTGGCTTTCTCCATTAAACCAACATTTGTCAACATCTACAGACCTGAAGCAGCAGAAGACAGACATGTCTAGCCACTGAACTCACCGACTCTTAAAGAAGAATTGGAAGAGATGGAGTCTTTTGTATAGTTCTTGCTTATTTAGTTGTAAGATTTTACATTCCTCATTGATTCTGTGTGGGGAGGACTTGGCAGGACTGACTAGTACATCACTGACCACGTAACATTGGCCAGGACATCACTGACTCTAACATCACTACAGCACATTACTTCGGAGGCCTCATTAACTGCTTATCACAGACTCTCACATTCCTGACTGTCACATCACTGACCATGCAACATTGGCCAGCACACAACTGATCAGCACCTCACTGACTGTCACATCACTACAGCACATCACTTTGGACTACTTCTACCCACCATGATTATCATGGCCTGTACCACGTGTACTAGGGATAAGCAAAAAAAAAAAAACATCACTTCGGAGGCCTCATTAACTGCATATCACAGACTCTCACATCCCTGACTGTCACATTACTACAGCACATCACTTTCTAAGGCTTCATTATCTGCATATCACAGACTCTCACATCACTGACTACACATCACTGACTGGCACATCCCCTACAATCAGGTCATTAACCACTGTTTGTATGTGCAGGTGGAAAGTGATGTAGCTGGATTACTCGCCAGTCTCTCCCACCTCACCTTGTGCCGGTGACCTCTTCGCCTTAGCTTACAGTAATGATGATGAGGAATAAATGTGTGTGTGTGTTTTTGTTACTCTGTAACCTCCTTGTCATATTTTCTCTTCTCCCCCACACACCTTGGTTCCATTTCTCTTCCTACAAGGCAATCATGGGTAGAAGTTATTGTTGGCTCAATGTGCTGCTCCATTGTAATATATGGTTCAATGTAGTTTGTGAGATTATTGTAGGTGTACCAGTTGGCTAGAAGATGAAAACTGATAAGTAATAAGACAAATGTGGAATGTGTTGAAAGGATGCAAGGGTCATGGCTATGGTTTTCCTCAGGCCACACAGGAGACTGCCTGAACCACTCCAGGATCTGGTTATCCACGGATGGCCAATCCAATGGTGCGACTCAATTAAGGTGCTGTGGTGAGATTTGACCAACGTCTATCTTTCCACCAGCACGTAGTTGAAGTCTGCGCCAAGGTCCGCGGCATATTGCCACATTTGACCGCAGCCGCTAATCTCAACTTTGGTTTTGGTTACTGCGCTGTTTCGGTTACCCTTTGGAGGGAACAGCCAAGGCAAGTTGAGATAAAGAAGGATGGATGACAGCTGCTGAAATGTCACAAATAGTGAACAATGGGACAGTTTGCCAAGTATAGGCTAAGAAGAGACAAAACTTATTCTCTCTCAATAAAATAATCCTTTAATATTTAAAAACAATATATTTTAACTATAATTCTTAAAAATTTTGATGTTATTGAATCATATATCTAAAGTATAAAGTAATTTTTTTTAAATAACAGATTTTGGGAAGAATATTTTTTGTGTGTAAAACACAAAATAATGAAAAAGTTACTATGTCATATACTTTCTTTAATTACAATTGATCCTGGGGGGTCAGTGGAAGGCTGGTTAAACTGTTTGGTTTTCGACCACTAGGACCCGGGTTCGATTCCCGCATTGGACACTTTTTTCTGTTAAAAAAAAAAAGCTCCAATGGCCCCCGATTCTTGCAAAAGTCCAACCCCACCAGCGAGTGCAAGTAACCAAACGGGGCTCTGGCATTTGTAAGTGCAAAGTCGAACTGCTTTTCACATGTGTAGACATGTGGTACGCCTACAGTAAAAGCAGTTGCTAACTACCCACCATGATTATCATGGCCTGTACCACGTGTACTAGGGATAAGCAAAAAAAAAACAATTGATCCTTGTGATTATTGTAATAAAAAAAATAAACTTTTATCCTTCACTCTTTCCTTTATACTGACTTTCATATACACTTAAGGAAGTTGAAGTCTTTGATGTCACTGGTTTTTTGAAGGAGACAGAGGCAATTTTGTTCACACTTGGTTATCTCGTGTCTTCAATAACAATCACTAATGTATCAAATATCTTTCAGAGTTATTGTCTGGATCTCGATATACATGCTGTAAGGTACAACTTCCTTAAGTTTTGTCCATGAGTGTATATCAGATATACAACAACCCTCTTTTCAATATTTTATTTTCTTAAACAGTTTTGAAAAAACTCCTCATTCACAATAGCTCCATAATGTTGGAAATTAAACAAAGGACTTCTTGAAAAACAGTACAGCATAGAATCATCAGAAATGTCAGGAGCAATAAAAATTTGATGCTTGTGTCGGTAAATACTTCATACTAGCAGAAGTTCCCGGGTTTTACTCGAGTGAAAGTTAGCCTAATGAATATTTGATTGAAATTATTTTATGAAAATTAGAAACTTATTTTAGATGCGTAAGATTCTTTTTGAAATTAAACAATTTCTACTGTCCTTATTGTAATGGAAAAATTAATGGAGGGCCTGGCTCATTAGTGGTGAACTCTCCCAGCGGTTTCGCCAGTTTAATCTACCATACCGCTGTTATATTGCATTTTTCGGTCTTCCTTTTATAGTGATACTGTTGCTAGACTCTTGGAATGGGTATTTTTTTCTTGATATTATTTTCTCGGAGTAATATACTCTCTCTACTGACTCAATTTGTATGAAGACATTTATATAGAAACTAGACGAATGACCCGGGCAACGCCCGGGTTTACACGATTAAATGTATTATTCAAACACATAAAACATAGCAAATATAGCAAGAGCCGTTATTTTAAACGGCGAATTAGATCAGTTATAGCAAAAATGAAAATATATATGTAAATATGTGAAATAGTTATAAATTAGAAAACTTGTAAATATAGTTAAGGACTTGCATTGTAATTAAGAAAAAGCTTCTCGTCTAGAACGCTCAGGCGACCTGCCGGCGGCGCGCGCCCAAATGCGCACGCACAGGGAAGTCACGTGCTCGCCGGCAGCCAACGGGCGCGCGCCGCCGGCAGGTCGCCAGAGCGTTCTAGAGGGCGCTGCTCGTGAGCTAAGTCGAATAATTCGAATATATAGTTTTAATAATTGATTTATATATTTTTTAAAATAGCCTATCGTCATCCCCGTTATTTTTTTTACCTATGTATGGAAATTTTGGTTTGAATTAGTGAACTACTGCGAATTTGTATACCGGACATACAAACCAACAAACAAACATACAAACATTCATTTTTATATATATAGATATTCTATAATTTGCTGATATATTTTTTGGATTTTTAAAAAGATATATATATGATATCTAGATTTAGAGAGAGCATATATAAACACTACACTACACTATGATCTTAGCCAAAAAGCTGAGAAGCAATTTTTTATATATAGAGATGACCTTGGCTTCTTGTCTTCTACTCGAGTGAATGTTTTGCTGTTAAAATTTTGTTCCTGCCTTCTAAAAATGAACTGGTTTTGCCTGTGGTCTGTTTTATGAAATTTTCCCTGAAATAATTTTGTATCTGATGATCAAACATGATACAGCAATATTGTTATCATCATTTTCTGAATAAAAACAACTAATTTTTCCAGAACTTGGTATATTTCAATTTTTTTTTGGCTTAAAATGCGACAAAAAACTCTTCCATATTTTTCTCTATTTCGTGTTAAAATTTCAGCCAGATTAAGTCCTTATTGAGGATTTGTATAGCAGACAAACATACTTTTCTATATATGATAGCTTAAATAATAATCCTGGTATATGTTTTCAGTGTTTATAAAGTGGTGAAACTATAATGGAAAAATTGGTTGATTTTTCATTTAGAATCCATCTTACTGCTCATGTACTTGGCATTAAAAATATTTTAATAAAATTCTTTAACATATTAACCTAAATTATTTTTGATGCGTATAATTCTTTTTAAAATAAAATAAATTTCTACTGCCCTTACTGCAATAATAAATTAATGGGAAGGCCTGGCTCATCAAAGGGTTCACCACTGATGAGCCAGGCCCTCCCATTAATTTATTATTGCAGTAAGGGCAGTAGAAATTTGTTTTATTTGAAAAAGAATCATACGCATCAAACATATTTTAAATTTCTCATAATAGATGGTGCACTTATATTAACCTAAGCTAACCTAACCTAACCTAACCAATTATTTATAATCATTTACCATATGGGCAAAAAATGAATAGCTAAACCCCCAATCAGGGACCTAAAAAATGAAGTGAGTGGGCGCTCTAAATGTATGTTCTAGGGCGAAGAGAAAAATTAGTTACAGAGAGATTTTTACTCCACATTTAGTGGGGAGAAACTATAATAAATTTGATGTGTAGATTATAATAAAATAAAATAAGACCTAATCCAAATAATTTATTAGTGTGTGACATTTCGGCAACAACATTGTCACCATCATCAGACAAAAGAATAAATGCTTTTGCATTTTCCATTTATTCTTTTGTCTGATGATGGTGACAATGTTGTTGCCGAAATGTCACACACTAATAAATTATTTGGATTAGGTCTCATTTTCTTTTATTATAATCTATAATCCAAATTGTGCTTTATCATCATTGATGTGTAGATAATGATGGCCAACACTCCTATTTATTTAAAAAAGACACTTCAATCAGTAGTATAACATAAAAACATATATGACATGATGCATTAGCGCGCCATCTGTTACACTGATAGACAAAACTTAAGGAAGTTGTACCTTATAGCATATATATATCGGGATTCAGACAATAACTCTGAGAGATATTTGATGCACAGTGATATATATCACTGTGCATCAAATATCTCTCAGAGTTATTGTCTGAATCCCGATATATATATGCTATAAGGTACAACTTCCTTAAGTTTTGTCTATCAGTGTTATCAAAATTGGAACTATTATAGACGCGTATGATTCTTTTTAAAAATAAACAATTTCTACTGCCGTTACTGCAATGGAAAAATTAATGGGAGGGCCTGGCTCATCAGTGGTGAACCCTCCCAGCGGTTTTGCCAGTTTAATCTACCACACCGCTGTTATATTGCATTTTTCGATCTTCCTTTTATAGTGACACTGATGCTAGACTCTTGGAATGGGTATTTTAGAAGAACTATGGACATATATGACATGTGTAAAATATAATGTTGGGACACCCACTCACTGAGAACATTTAATGGACTTTGAGGATGATATGTGGTACAATGTAGTTTGTGGGATCATTGAAGGAGCACCATTGATCATTGAAGATGAAAACTGATAAGCAATAAGACCAAATGTGGAATGTATTGCAAGGGCAGTAAACCTAGGATGTTCTAGCATAACTATTGAGGGATGTTGGAACCAAAGAGATTTTGCATACACAAGGGTTTACAGAGTATGTTCTTAATGTCAGGCAATTCTCATACAGTCCGGAGTCAGACAGTAGGCATTGACAACCAGGATTCACATACATTCATACAGTTCTTAATTTACCCTCCAAATCCTGCATAAGTCCATTCCTACCAGTGAATGTGAGTAATTAAGTGGAGCTTTCTAGTACCTTGATATCCAAAAAGTCGAACTGCTTCCCTACATGTTATATAAATAGTAGCAAACCTCAATCCACTATGATTATCATGGTCTGTATCATACATACTTTAGGTAAGTGACCATTGTCTGACATCTGTACAGTGTCTGTCAGGGTGACTGACACTTTGTCCCACTGTGTGTAATCTTGATGAAAGCCACTTTCAAAGATTTTCAACAAAGTTCAAGATAGCTCATACATGTATGATTGCAAGATTTTAATTGTAAGAATGGGATTTTGTAATAGAAATCTTTAAAAAAAATTAGTTTATACAGCTCAATTAAAAAAAAAATCCTTGTTTTTAAGGGGAAATAATAAAAACTCATCTAATCCAACTATACAAGATATTCTTTAAAATAAAGGATATATCAAGCCCTGATTCCGACGACCAGGCCTTGATGTTTAGTGAGGAGCTCATCACCCAACAGCTGTCCTCCTATACTCTACTCCACCAACTCGCCATGTGTAAATAGCCAGGACAAGGTGACTCGCGAGCTGTGCTCGAATGTAACACCTGTAAATTGAGACGAAATAATTAAAAAAATGATGTTTGTGAAATTGCACATCTATCGAAAGCTTCACTCAGCCAATATCCTTCTTCAATACATTATAAGTATGATGTGTTGTGTCGGAATGTTGCGGATTCAAATCAGAGCCCAATGAAGGTTGAGACTTGATTTATAGAGCGATTGTTTATGAACTGTAAGGAAAGCCGACGGAGGTTATAAGCCAAAAAATCTAATTCGTTTATTTTCTCTAATATTATACTAAGAAGGTGGCTATGCAGTGTTGATTCCATACTAGAGTATGATCGTACTCCACGTTACGATCAATTAACCTTCCAACCCACTAGACTATCGTTCTATCTACTAATTACAACTAGGTAAACATAAGTAATTCCAGCGATTGGACTTTTTCAAATCAGAGAAGAACCTGGTTCTTCTTCAGCTGCCAGCTAAGATACGTAAACGATTTAGTCCAATCAGTTCCGCGAAACCTTTTGTGTTCCAAATGTAATAAAAGAAGATTCTAAGCGATAAGGCTTTAGATAAGTATTCAAATGACTGATGCAGAGAGTTACGGCACTGAAGTTCCACTAATTTATTCCTCAATCATTGAACCGAAAAGACATGGTATGTATCAATGTTAAAGATAGATGTGTGTGTTTATCAAAAGAAACAGATGTTCTATATTAATAAGTGTGTGTGCAATCGGATATTAAGTCACATTTAATCGCCATTTTTGTTTTGAAAATGTAGTAAAATAACAAGAGTGTATCAGTGGTAAGTTGTTAACTGTGTAAACAAATACATCCACATTTCTGAAGTCATCTTTATCACATTTTGTTTCACAAGTAATGTAGAGGTGGGCTGACTGTTAGCGAGACAAAAATCTCGATGCAATTCCAATATTGAAGAAACCCACCAGTTTTGAATTCTTTGATATCCCAAGTGAAGAAGCTAGCAAACATGAAATGTTTTACGGGCAAGGACCAGCTGTTATCCGAGTAGTACTGGATGCATCTAAAGTCCTGAAGCTGTGGCAGAGGCACCATATTCATTGTACATATTATTATGCATATATATATATGAAAAAATAGTACAAATGTGATATTGTGCTGGGATAAGGTGTATAACTTAAGAAAAAGGCATCTCCTTATCGTGCAATCAGTTGCTGATGGCAGGCGCCATCTATCGGAATTTTTCTTAAGTTATACACCTTATCCCAGTACAATATCACATTTGTACTATTTTTTTCACATTGTGTAGCGTTCTCACGCAATTCTGGCCTTAACTACCCGTTTCATGATTTTTCAGGATGCCTTAATGACCAATTTTTTTGGTCGTTGAGGTACAGCTTGCACCACGCTGATGAGGGCCAACAGCCCGAAACGCGTCCGTGGTTAGCTTTTCTTGATTCATCAATAATAGGTATTTGGCCAATTCCGGAATAATTAAAAATCAACGAGAATAGTTGATATTTATTCCGATAGATGGCGCCTGCCATCAGCAACTTTCAGTTGCACGATAAGGAGATGCCTTTTTCTTATATATATATATATATATATATAGTGTAGAAACTATATAACAAAATTATAACAGTGATTCTAATTTTAAAAACTTAAGGAGCAAACTGATAATAATGATAACTTATATCAGTTAGATTTGATTAGATTAGCAAGCTAAATCTAAATTAATTATAATAATAAATATTTATTTAATTTTATAGTCCAGTTTTGTATTAAGATTATCTTCACTATTATGATCATTTAAATACAAATTATAAAATTTGTAAAATGTTATTAATTTGTAGATAGAGAGAGAAAAAAAAAAAATCCTTTACTTCTATTACATCCTCAAGTTAATTATATATTTATAATTAATAACAATAAAAAAATTAACAAAGTAACGTCTATTACATCGGCTTTTACACGTCATTCAGACATACTCTAATCCTATATATAGAATAATCGAAGAGATAATATATATAATAGTTAGAAAAAAGAGAGAAAGACAGAACCATGCACTTTTAATCAAACTAATAATAAGGAAAAATAAAAAAAAAAGAGTTTTATAAAGAAGGTAGATAAGATTGTTAGTATATATATATATTTTTTTTTATGATTTTATATTTTATTCTTTTTTTTTTTTTTTTAAAAGATTTTTAAAGGTTTTTTTATTTTATAATATGATTATAAATAGTTGTATTTAGTAATATATCTATAGTATGAATTAACATTTGTTATAAGTTTGGATATTATGTTTTGAAACCCTAATGGTAGACCAGACATACACAAAAAACTTTAAATTGAAATAAATTGGAAAAAGAGATCTGCTGGAACGGGGATCATCAGATAAAATTCCAGCGACATTTCAACCCCTTCTTTATTATGTCATAGATCTCTTTTAAACCGTATTTTATGTGTTAATATTAAGTTGTTTCAGTGAAATATTTAAATGAACATATAACAGATACAAGTGTTAACAAATCCAAACTGTAAACCTACCTCGGCCGCTGCGTCCTCCATTGTGTATATCTATTTCTGGCTGGCACATGTCGCGGGAGGGGAATGTCCCCCCACATTTCAAATTTAGACCATTTATTCAGAATTTTTTTGAACAACAAGAAAATTAAAGAAGATAGGAAAAATAGTTAAAGGAAGAAAGCTAAGTTTTATAATCTTTACAGATAGTTATATCAAAATAACTGATTTAACACTTATTCATCTTTTAATATTCCTTTAAAAAGGCAAATTATAAGAGTTTAATAAAGCTATTAATTGTGCAAATTCATCTTTATTTAACTTCCATTTTCCTCCCCAGAAATTGGAGATTAAACAAAAATGAACTATATACTTTAACACTTTAAAAATCTTGTGAAAAAATCTTTTAATCAGTTATTTAATAAAAGTTTAATTAACTGTTAAAGATTATAAATTTGTATTAGTTAATATTAAGAGAAATTATAGAAAGTTGATTTCATAAATGGATATTTCCATTTATTTTTTTTTAAATATTTTATAATTGATATACTGTTGAAATATTTTACTTGTTTGATACTAAATTTGTTTTTAATAAATTCCATGTTTAAATTTTTAACATCTTCTATGAAATTATCTAATATATTATTTATTCTATAAAATCTTAGAAACTGACCATAATATATACCTTTACAGCAATTTAATGATATATTAGAATTCATATTACAGTATTTTATAATATTGAAATTATAATTACTCTTTTTATTATAAACTCTAACAGCACTATTTGTAAGGTCTATATTCAAGTCTAAAAAGTTAACTTTTTTGTTTCTATAAATTTTTTCATTGTTCTTAAGTTTCAAGTATTTAGGATATATTTCAGGTATTAATTTTTTAAACAGTGGATTATTAAATATTATTATGTCATCTACATATCGGAATATTTGCCAATTAATATTATTTTGTAGAAAGTATTCTCTTTCGTACCAGAACAATATTAAATTTGCTAGTAACGGACTAGAAGAAGTACCCATGGGAACGCCTTCTGATTGAATATATATTTTATTTTTAAATTCTATATAGTTAAAATTTAAAAATGTTTCCAGTAGAGTTTTTGCTGTTTTAAGATCTAATTTAAATGTTTTATATCTGTTATGAATAATTTTAATGTAGAAAGTTTTTTCATTAATTAATTCATTAAATAAATTGGTTATTTTATTATTTAGATCTCTTAAATTTATTTTAGAATATAGGTCCTCAAAGTCAAATGTGTGTACTGTTTCAATGTTTGTCCAATTGTTCATTAAATAATTAATGATTTTTTTATTTGAGTCGATAAATTTATAATTATATTTATTAGTTAATTTATTTATAATAAATTGTAGTGTTGAGGCTAATTGTATATCAATATTTTTTATGACTGAATTTATACCAGATGTGATTGTTCTGAAAGAAATAGGTTTTTTGTGTAGTTTAGGAATTATATAGAACTTTGGTATGTTTGGATTTTTGTGGTTATTATAAATTTTTAGTGAATTTTCAACATTTTTGATGTCTTTTTTGATTTTTGTGCCTGTAGTTCTAGCAAAAGTGTATTTATGATTATTATCAATTTCCTTTTTTAGTATATCGTGGTATAGATTTTTACAAATTAAAGATAAATTATTGGGACATTTATCTATAGGAGTGATAATATAGTCCTTCTGTAAATTAATTATATTTTCTTTGAAAGAAGGAATGTCTGAATTGGGTTTTGTGTATTTAAGTGTATTATTATAATAATTTATAATTTCCTTTTTAATATTATGTTTCCATTCCAGAAAAGTAAATTCTGGAATACTGTATTTTATACTAGTTTTATTTATGAAAATATCTATATCTTTTAATATAGATTTAATTGTATTATTATAATTGTGTTTAATTTGAGGTATATATTTATACCCTTTATTTAAAATTTCTTGATATTCTGGATTTAAAAAAGAAAAGTTGCTAGTTAATATATGACCTGAGTACTTATATTTATCAATATAGTTGTTGCAATTACATTTAATTTTTTTAAAATTTGCCAAATTATTAATAAATTGGTTATAATTGCAAACTAAATTACCTATATTTTTATTGTATCTCCAGATTGTTTTAAAATTTAAATTTTTTATAGGGAAAAGATTATTGATGATTTGGTTATTAAAAATATCATTAAATTTAATATGATTAAATAAATTGTTATTAAATTTAATGATAATATTAATGTTATTAGT
The DNA here is from genome assembly GCA_030710605.1 of Cordylochernes scorpioides. Classification (NCBI taxonomy): domain Eukaryota; kingdom Metazoa; phylum Arthropoda; class Arachnida; order Pseudoscorpiones; family Chernetidae; genus Cordylochernes; species Cordylochernes scorpioides. The sequence goes on from CP092864.1 coordinate 55,531,478, forward strand.
ATTTTGTTTAATTTTTCTGTATTTAAAGATGTCGTGTGTGATATCTATTAATCTGTTAGTCAGATTATGAATTTTAATATATTCTATGAGTTTGATAAATTTATTATTATTTAGTTTAAATAATGTTTTAATAAATTTATCGACGAAGTTGTTAGTGTACATTTGTTTTGGGTCCAGTAATTCTTCAAATTCAATGTAACCTAATTTATTTGTAGTTTTACCTCTAGTTTTATTAGGTTTAGTTTTAAATTCATTTTTATATTTGCAACTGATTTCATAAGTTGAAATTTCTTCTGTTTGTGGTTTGTATGTGTAGTTTAATTCGTCGTTAAGTCCATAAGGGAATAATGTGTTGTGTTTATAAATGTAGTTGTTTTCTAATAATAGTCGTTGTTTTTTGTTTTGACATATGTCTAGTATTTCTATCTTAAAGTTGTTAAAAGTATGTAATTGATTGTGTTCTTTCATATATATATTACCAATTGATTTTTTAGCGTGGTTTCTATGTAGGTTTATTCGTATATTTAATGGATTACAAGTTTGTCCTATATATGATAGTTGACAAATTTGGCATGTTAATTTATAAATAGTATTCACTAATTTACAACTAGTTGTTTGAAAAGTGTCATGGTTCTTAAGAGAGGGACAAGTTTGACAATTTTTTCTTAGGCAATTCTTAGCGAGTTTAAATTAACATAAAAGAGGTGCTAACACTAATATGTTTGTAGTTTTTTTTAGTTTTTTTAGTTTGTTATTCTTATGAATTTTTTAAATATATTTTACTTAATTGTTTTTGTGGTGATAAAATTTGTAATAAATTGAATAATTAATCTATAAATATATAGATATTACTGTTTGTTATCTGTTATATTTTTAAGAATAACTAATAAAAAAAAACATCTTTAAACTAACAAAAACACTGAAAAAAACAAAAGTTCTGAAATTATTTTTTTTTCTAGAATTACTTTTATAATTTAATTTTTAATAATCAAACAATGAAAGATAATTAAAATTTGTATGAAGATTTATTTATATTAGAATATCTAATATAATTTAATTTGTATATTATGTTATATATAAAAAAAATATATCATAGAGCAAGCTCATATGAATTAATATAGTGTAGAAACTATATAACAAAATTATAACAGTGATTCTAATTTTAAAAACTTAAGGAGCAAACTGATAATAATGATAACTTATATCAGTTAGATTTGATTAGATTAGCAAGCTAAATCTAAATTAATTATAATAATAAATAGTTATTTAATTTTATAGTCCAGTTTTGTATTAAGATTATCTTCACTATTATGATCATTTAAATACAAATTATAAAATTTGTAAAATGTTATTAATTTGTAGATAGAGAGAGAAAAAAAAAATCCTTTACTTCTATTACATCCTCAAGTTAATTATATATTTATAATTAATAACAATAAAAAAATTAACAAAGTAACGTCTATTACATCGGCTTTTACACGTCATTCAGACATACTCTAATCCTATATATAGAATAATCGAAGAGATAATATATATAATAGTTAGAAAAAAGAGAGAAAGACAGAACCATGCACTTAAATACACAAAACCCAATTCAGACATTCCTTCTTTCAAAGAAAATATAATTAATTTACAGAAGGACTATATTATCACTCCTATAGATAAATGTCCCAATAATTTATCTTTAATTTGTAAAAATCTATACCACGATATACTAAAAAAGGAAATTGATAATAATCATAAATACACTTTTGCTAGAACTACAGGCACAAAAATCAAAAAAGACATCAAAAATGTTGAAAATTCACTAAAAATTTATAATAACCACAAAAATCCAAACATACCAAAGTTCTATATAATTCCTAAACTACACAAAAAACCTATTTCTTTCAGAACAATCACATCTGGTATAAATTCAGTCATAAAAAATATTGATATACAATTAGCCTCAACACTACAATTTATTATAAATAAATTAACTAATAAATATAATTATAAATTTATCGACTCAAATAAAAAAATCATTAATTATTTAATGAACAATTGGACAAACATTGAAACAGTACACACATTTGACTTTGAGGACCTATATTCTAAAATAAATTTAAGAGATCTAAATAATAAAATAACCAATTTATTTAATGAATTAATTAATGAAAAAACTTTCTACATTAAAATTATTCATAACAGATATAAAACATTTAAATTAGATCTTAAAACAGCAAAAACTCTACTGGAAACATTTTTAAATTTTAACTATATAGAATTTAAAAATAAAATATATATTCAATCAGAAGGCGTTCCCATGGGTACTTCTTCTAGTCCGTTACTAGCAAATTTAATATTGTTCTGGTACGAAAGAGAATACTTTCTACAAAATAATATTAATTGGCAAATATTCCGATATGTAGATGACATAATAATATTTAATAATCCACTGTTTAAAAAATTAATACCTGAAATATATCCTAAATACTTGAAACTTAAGAACAATGAAAAAATTTATAGAAACAAAAAAGTTAACTTTTTAGACTTGAATATAGACCTTACAAATAGTGCTGTTAGAGTTTATAATAAAAAGAGTAATTATAATTTCAATATTATAAAATACTGTAATATGAATTCTAATATATCATTAAATTGCTGTAAAGGTATATATTATGGTCAGTTTCTAAGATTTTATAGAATAAATAATATATTAGATAATTTCATAGAAGATGTTAAAAATTTAAACATGGAATTTATTAAAAACAAATTTAGTATCAAACAAGTAAAATATTTCAACAGTATATCAATTATAAAATATTTAAAAAAAATAAATGGAAATATCCATTTATGAAATCAACTTTCTATAATTTCTCTTAATATTAACTAATACAAATTTATAATCTTTAACAGTTAATTAAACTTTTATTAAATAACTGATTAAAAGATTTTTTCACAAGATTTTTAAAGTGTTAAAGTATATAGTTCATTTTTGTTTAATCTCCAATTTCTGGGGAGGAAAATGGAAGTTAAATAAAGATGAATTTGCACAATTAATAGCTTTATTAAACTCTTATAATTTGCCTTTTTAAAGGAATATTAAAAGATGAATAAGTGTTAAATCAGTTATTTTGATATAACTATCTGTAAAGATTATAAAACTTAGCTTTCTTCCTTTAACTATTTTTCCTATCTTCTTTAATTTTCTTGTTGTTCAAAAAAATTCTGAATAAATGGTCTAAATTTGAAATGTGGGGGGACATTCCCCTCCCGCGACATGTGCCAGCCAGAAATAGATATACACAATGGAGGACGCAGCGGCCGAGGTAGGTTTACAGTTTGAATTTGTTAACACTTGTATCTGTTATATGTTCATTTAAATATTTCACTGAAACAACTTAATATTAACACATAAAATACGGTTTAAAAGAGATCTATGACATAATAAAGAAGGGGTTGAAATGTCGCTGGAATTTTATCTGATGATCCCCGTTCCAGCAGATCTCTTTTTCCAATTTATTTCAATTTAAAGTTTTTTGTGTATGTCTGGTCTACCATTAGGGTTTCAAAACATAATATCCAAACTTATAACAAATGTTAATTCATACTATAGATATATTACTAAATACAACTATTTATAATCATATTATAAAATAAAAAAACCTTTAAAAATCTTTTAAAAAAAAAAAAAGATAAAATATAAAATCATAAAAAAAAATATATATATATACTAACAATCTTATCTACCTTCTTTATAAAACTCTTTTTTTTTTTTTTTTTCCTTATTATTAGTTTGATTAAAAGTGCATGGTTCTGTCTTTCTCTCTTTTTTCTAACTATTATATATATTATCTCTTCGATTATTCTATATATAGGATTAGAGTATGTCTGAATGACGTGTAAAAGCCGATGTAATAGACGTTACTTTGTTAATTTTTTATTGTTATTAATTATAAATATATAATTAACTTGAGGATGTAATAGAAGTAAAGGATTTTTTTTTCTCTCTCTATCTACAAATTAATAACATTTTACAAATTTTATAATTTGTATTTAAATGATCATAATAGTGAAGATAATCTTAATACAAAACTGGACTATAAAATTAAATAACTATTTATTATTATAATTAATTTAGATTTAGCTTGCTAATCTAATCAAATCTAACTGATATAAGTTATCATTATTATCAGTTTGCTCCTTAAGTTTTTAAAATTAGAATCACTGTTATAATTTTGTTATATAGTTTCTACACTATATTAATTCATATGAGCTTGCTCTATGATATATTTTTTTATATATAACATAATATACAAATTAAATTATATTAGATATTCTAATATAAATAAATCTTCATACAAATTTTAATTATCTTTCATTGTTTGATTATTAAAAATTAAATTATAAAAGTAATTCTAGAAAAAAAATAATTTCAGAACTTTTGTTTTTTTCAGTGTTTTTGTTAGTTTAAAGATGTTTTTTTTTATTAGTTATTCTTAAAAATATAACAGATAACAAACAGTAATATCTATATATTTATAGATTAATTATTCAATTTATTACAAATTTTATCACCACAAAAACAATTAAGTAAAATATATTTAAAAATTCATAAGAATAACAAACTAAAAAAACTAAAAAAAACTACAAACATATTAGTGTTAGCACCTCTTTTATGTTAATTTAAACTCGCTAAGAATTGCCTAAGAAAAAATTGTCAAACTTGTCCCTCTCTTAAGAACCATGACACTTTTCAAACAACTAGTTGTAAATTAGTGAATACTATTTATAAATTAACATGCCAAATTTGTCAACTATCATATATAGGACAAACTTGTAATCCATTAAATATACGAATAAACCTACATAGAAACCACGCTAAAAAATCAATTGGTAATATATATATGAAAGAACACAATCAATTACATACTTTTAACAACTTTAAGATAGAAATACTAGACATATGTCAAAACAAAAAACAACGACTATTATTAGAAAACAACTACATTTATAAACACAACACATTATTCCCTTATGGACTTAACGACGAATTAAACTACACATACAAACCACAAACAGAAGAAATTTCAACTTATGAAATCAGTTGCAAATATAAAAATGAATTTAAAACTAAACCTAATAAAACTAGAGGTAAAACTACAAATAAATTAGGTTACATTGAATTTGAAGAATTACTGGACCCAAAACAAATGTACACTAACAACTTCGTCGATAAATTTATTAAAACATTATTTAAACTAAATAATAATAAATTTATCAAACTCATAGAATATATTAAAATTCATAATCTGACTAACAGATTAATAGATATCACACACGACATCTTTAAATACAGAAAAATTAAACAAAATACTAATAACATTAATATTATCATTAAATTTAATAACAATTTATTTAATCATATTAAATTTAATGATATTTTTAATAACCAAATCATCAATAATCTTTTCCCTATAAAAATTTAAATTTTAAAACAATCTGGAGATACAATAAAAATATAGGTAATTTAGTTTGCAATTATAAGCAATTTATTAATAATTTGGCAAATTTTAAAAAAATTAAATGTAATTGCAACAACTATATGATAAATATAAGTACTCAGGTCATATATTAACTAGCAACTTTTCTTTTTTAAATCCAGAATATCAAGAAATTTTAAATAAAGGGTATAAATATATACCTCAAATTAAACACAATTATAATAATACAATTAAATCTATATTAAAAGATATAGATATTTTCATAAATAAAACTAGTATAAAATACAGTATTCCAGAATTTACTTTTCTGGAATGGAAACATAATATTAAAAAGGAAATTATAAATTATTATAATAATACACTTAAATACACAAAACCCAATTCAGACATTCCTTCATTCAAAGAAAATATAATTAATTTACAGAAGGACTATATTATCACTCCTATAGATAAATGTCCCAATAATTTATCTTTAATTTGTAAAAATCTATACCACGATATACTAAAAAAGGAAATTGATAATAATCATAAATACACTTTTGCTAGAACTACAGGCACAAAAATCAAAAAAGACATCAAAAATGTTGAAAATTCACTAAAAATTTATAATAACCACAAAAATCCAAACATACCAAAGTTCTATATAATTCCTAAACTACACAAAAAACCTATTTCTTTCAGAACAATCACATCTGGTATAAATTCAGTCATAAAAAATATTGATATACAATTAGCCTCAACACTACAATTTATTATAAATAAATTAACTAATAAATATAATTATAAATTTATCGACTCAAATAAAAAAATCATTAATTATTTAATGAACAATTGGACAAACATTGAAACAGTACACACATTTGACTTTGAGGACCTATATTCTAAAATAAATTTAAGAGATCTAAATAATAAAATAACCAATTTATTTAATGAATTAATTAATGACAAAACTTTCTACATTAAAATTATTCATAACAGATATAAAACATTTAAATTAGATCTTAAAACAGCAAAAACTCTACTGGAAACATTTTAAATTTTAACTATATAGAATTTAAAAATAAAATATATATTCAATCAGAAGGCGTTCCCATGGGTACTTCTTCTAGTCCGTTACTAGCAAATTTAATATTGTTCTGGTACGAAAGAGAATACTTTCTACAAAATAATATTAATTGGCAAATATTCCGATATGTAGATGACATAATAATATTTAATAATCCACTGTTTAAAAAATTAATACCTGAAATATATCCTAAATACTTGAAACTTAAGAACAATGAAAAAATTTATAGAAACAAAAAAGTTAACTTTTTAGACTTGAATATAGACCTTACAAATAGTGCTGTTAGAGTTTATAATAAAAAGAGTAATTATAATTTCAATATTATAAAATACTGTAATATGAATTCTAATATATCATTAAATTGCTGTAAAGGTATATATTATGGTCAGTTTCTAAGATTTTATAGAATAAATAATATATTAGATAATTTCATAGAAGATGTTAAAAATTTAAACATGGAATTTATTAAAAACAAATTTAGTATCAAACAAGTAAAATATTTCAACAGTATATCAATTATAAAATATTTAAAAAAAATAAATGGAAATATCCATTTATGAAATCAACTTTCTATAATTTCTCTTAATATTAACTAATACAAATTTATAATCTTTAACAGTTAATTAAACTTTTATTAAATAACTGATTAAAAGATATTTTCACAAGATTTTTAAAGTGTTAAAGTATATAGTTCATTTTTGTTTAATCTCCAATTTCTGGGGAGGAAAATGGAAGTTAAATAAAGATGAATTTGCACAATTAATAGCTTTATTAAACTCTTATAATTTGCCTTTTTAAAGGAATATTAAAAGATGAATAAGTGTTAAATCAGTTATTTTGATATAACTATCTGTAAAGATTATAAAACTTAGCTTTCTTCCTTTAACTATTTTTCCTATCTTCTTTAATTTTCTTGTTGTTCAAAAAAATTCTGAATAAATGGTCTAAATTTGAAATGTGGGGGGACATTCCCCTCCCGCGACATGTGCCAGCCAGAAATAGATATACACAATGGAGGACGCAGCGGCCGAGGTAGGTTTACAGTTTGAATTTGTTAACACTTGTATCTGTTATATGTTCATTTAAATATTTCACTGAAACAACTTAATATTAACACATAAAATACGGTTTAAAAGAGATCTATGACATAATAAAGAAGGGGTGAAATGTCGCTGGAATTTTATCTGAAGATCCCCGTTCCAGCAGATCTCTTTTTCCAATTCATTTCAATTTAAAGTCTTTTTGTGTATGTCTGGTCTACCATTAGGGTTTCAAAACATAATATCCAAACTTATAACAAATGTTAATTCATACTATAGATATATTACTAAATACAACTATTTATAATCATATTATAAAATAAAAAAACCTTTAAAAATCTTTAAAAAAAAAAAAGGATAAAATATAAAATCATAAAAAAAATATATATATATACTAACAATCTTATCTACCTTCTTTATAAAACTCTTTTTTTTTTTTTTTTTTCCTTATTATTAGTTTGATTAAAAGTGCATGGTTCTGTCTTTCTCTCTTTTTTCTAACTATTATATATATTCTCTCTTCGATTATTCTATATATAGGATTAGAGTATGTCTGAATGACGTGTAAAAGCCGATGTAATAGACGTTACTTTGTTAATTTTTTATTGTTATTAATTATAAATATATAATTAACTTGAGGATGTAGTAGAAGTAAAGGATTTTTTTTTTTTCTCTCTCTATCTACAAATTAATAACATTTTACAAATTTTATAATTTGAATTTAAATAATCATAATAGTGAAGATAATCTTAATACAAAACTGGACTATAAAATTAAATAACTATTTATTATTATATATATATATATATATATATATATATATATATATATATATATATATATAATTATAATGATAAGATATGATATATTTGAAAGTATTTTACTTTATATCCATACATTGCTACGAGGTGTGTTCAAAAAGTACCGCGACTTTTGTGTTTTTTCAAAAATAATTTATTTATTCGTGAATACCTATTTTTTCCCCTTCAAAGTAATCCCCATGAGATATTATACACTTGTGCGAACGGTTTTTCCAATCTTCGAAGCACTTCAAAAAATCATTTTAAAATCTTTTTCAGCTCCTCCTTCGATGCCTTCTTTATCTCGTCAAGCGTAGCGTAACGTCGTCCTTTCATGGGCCTCTTCAGTTAGGGAACAAGAAAAAGTCACAGGGGGCCAGATCTGGGAATACGGTGGCTGCGGCATCATTAGTGTGTTGTTTTTGGCCAAAAAGTCGCGCACAGGCAACGATGTGTGAGCAGGGGCGTTATCGTGGTGCTAAAGCCAATTTTTGTTCTTCCACAAATCCGGGCGTTTCTGGAGGATTGCTTCGCGCAAATTGCGCATAACTTGCAGGTAATATTCCTTATTGACCGTTCTACCCTGTGGCAAGAACTCATGATGCACCACGCCCCTGCAATCGAAGAAAACTGTCAGCAAAACTTTCACATTCGACCGAACTTGGCGCGCTTTTTTCGGTCTTGGTTCGTGCGGCAGCTTCCATTGAGATGATTGAGCTTTGTTTTCCACGTCATAACCATAAACCCACGCTTCGTCACCAGTTATGACCCTCTGGAGCAAATTTGGGTCGTCGCGGACAGAGTCCAACATCTCATTAGCAATGTTCATGCGATGCTGTTTTTGGTCGCAATTGAGCAATTTTGGTACGAATTTCGCGGCGACCCGTCTCATGCCCAAATCATTGATAAAAATCGAATGGCACGAGCCAATCGATATGTTTAGGTCCTCAGCAACTTCTCTAACGGTGATTCGACGATTGGCCAATATCATTTTCTCCACTTCATTAATTTTTTCGTCTGTTGTTGAAGTGCTCGGGCGTCCGGCACGCTCTTCGTCGTTCACATCTTCTCGGCCTTCTGAGAACATTTTGTACCACCGATAAACGTTGCTTCGGTCCAAGGTAGCTTCTCCGTATGCCACAGTCAACATAGGAATGCATCCGCGCACTTAATTTCGTTTTTCACACAAATTTTGATACAGGTTCTTTGATCCATTTTTTAATATGTAAAAATCGAAGACGATCCAAAACACCTGCAAGCAAAGCAGCTGTCAACAATTAAGTGAACATTCAAAATGGCCGAGCTTGTCGGCATAAGTGAGAGACATGAGTACCAACATAAAGCCACAAAAAGATCGAAATTCGAATATACGTAACCCGCGAAAATTCAAAGGTCGCGATACTTTTTGAACACACCGTATTTATAATTAAAAAATTAACTGATTATAAATATTACAAAGAAGACACAATAACATATACGATATATGAAAGAAGTCTCGCGTCAATTTCTTATCTTAATAACACACAAATCTTTCACACACATTTGTTTCACATCTCATAGGACAGATAGATCTACATTTACAATGGGATGAAGGGGTTATGACAATCTTCTCAGCACAGGCGCCAAATTAAAGAAATAATATTTCCTACTGGGCCATTTTGCGTGCTAATTAAAGTGAATACAAGCAAATATTATACAACCTCGACCACTAGACCAATAGGAGAGACCTTGGTCAAACACCTGCCTGCGATTTAACGAAAACAAAAACGGCTATACCGTATATAGAGTCGTCGTTATATATTCTCCCGCGCCTCACATTCAAGCTAGATCTTGAATAAAGTTCTGCATCTGAAAAATTCCTCATATTTGGTGCTAAGATGAACATCTTACGAAATACGAAAAACTACAAAAAAAAAAAAAAAACCTCGTGTTTTACAAATCGTTTATCCAACCCATGTCTCACCTCTCTCTGCGTGGGTATCTCCAAGGCTACCAAGTTGTAGGAATGGATTTTTTTTGTATTATCCCTAGTACACGTGGTACAGACCATGATAATCATGGTGGGTAGAAGTTAGCGACTGATTTTACTGTAAGTACACTACATGTCTACACATGTGAAAAGCAGTTCGACTATTGCATTTACAAATCTGCCAGAGCCCCGTTTGGCTACATGCACTCGCTGGTGGGGTTGGACTTTTGCAAGAATCGGGGGCCATTGGAGCATTTTTTTTAATTAGAAAAAAGTGCCCAATGCGGGATTCGATCCCGGGTCGTAGCGGTCGAAACCAATGGCAATCCTTCTACCAACCCCCGGAATGGAAATTAAAATACCCAGATATGTCAGAAACGGCTGTAAATGCATGACATCTCTTGTTGCCATACGAATGTTGATTTTATTAAGAACTAGCCGAATGACCCGGGCAACGCCCGGGTTTTGCCCGATTAAATGTTTTTATTCAAATACTATTCGTTACAATTATAAATTGGCGCCGTGGATGTCACTCTTGTGAAACGTCCCGCTCCAAACCTTGTGTCTGAGAAGCGATATTTTTATAGAAAGATGATCTGGCTTTGTGTCTTCTGCTCGAATGAATGTTTTTCTGTTAGAATTTTGTTCCTGCGTACAAAATAATGAACTGGTTTCACCCGTGGTCTCTGCTTTTTGGAATTTTTCCCGATATAATTTTGTATCTGAAAATCAAACATGATACAGCAATATCGTCATCATCATTTTCTGACTGAAAATATATAGTTTTAATAATTGATTTATATATATTTTTAAATAGGCCTATCGTCTTCCCCGTAATTTTGTACCTATGTATGGAAATTTTGGTTTGAATTAGTGAACTACTGCGAATTTGTATACCGGACATACAAACCAACAAACATACAAACATTCATTTTTATATATATAGATATTACTAGAGCTTTAGCCCGGCGAACATTTTATTAAATATTAAACCTAGAAAAGGTGTCGATGCAATAAAAATAATCAAACGATTATTATTCACTGAAATTTTATACTATTACAGAATAAAAAGGTCAAGGGTTAGATCCATATAATACAGAGATATGTTAAAATACCTTATGTCAAAATAATTAATAAATAGAATTCAGAAATTCATTTGTCTTCGAAAAGTATATATTCTTTTCTTTTTTATCTCCACTCAATCATATTAAGGTATCAAGCTTGTGGAGCTTGTTGATGGTGTCTGCTGGGGATGAGTAGAGCTCATCAATGGATGAGTCAATAGAGAAAGCATATATTGTTGGAATGAATTTTTTTTCATATTATCAAATAAAATAGGAGTTCCTAAAACCTCATTCTTATATTTAATACAGAATTCCTAAGGTCACATAATGCATCTGAGTTGAAAAAAATAAAACACCGCACATTGATTGGCTAATTAAGGTCACGTGACAATGAACAGACAATCAGAGCACGCAATAAGCATGAACTCCTATATAACGCTGTACACACACAAAAAAAAAAAGATAAACGGATATAAACCGTATATTATAGTAGATTCTCATTGAAAGTATATTTTAGTTCATGCGTTTTTTTTTAAATTGAAGTTCTATTGTGAAAAATTGGTTAGACATTCAATGTTCAAAGTATTGTCTATCGCTAGTTACTACATTTTCCCATCTTTCTGGCAATTGACGTATCCCATCGGGGAAAAAGGCCGGCTCTTTGGCCGCTATCCATTCATCGATTCATTTTTTGACTTCATCATAATTGCAGTCGTGAGGATATGAAATGATTATACATCATTTTCTGACCTCTCTCTCTCTCAAAGCTGGCGACTTTGGCGGCTATCCTGTTATGATCTATTAAAAGTCGTGTTTGACCATTGGGTAGAAACGTTGAAAATATTTAGATATTAATCTAGCAATGTAGTTAGAAACGGGTAAACCCTAACCTAATATGACCGTGAAAGAGGCGTAGCCGCTAAAATGACGAAGTCGTTAACTTGAAGTGATCATTTATAATCGTTGTCACGCGCTAATCAAACACAATCGTTTAATTGACGCTGTGTGGTTTGACAGTCAGGGTCGCTAAAGAAGTGTGTTTTAAAATCTGTTATTGGCTTCAACCTTAGATTGTTGTTTTAAAACTGTATTTTCTATAACATATCAGGGAACGTGTTGAGGAAAAAATGATAGATTCGTGAAAGAATAAAAAGATCCTTTATTACCTAAAGGTATACAACTATAAAAGAAGGACAAGATATCAAATTATATGTACATCAGCAGCTCACGCCGACCTGCCCTATTCAAATAACAGCTAGCCAACAATCCAACAAGGCCGCGCTATATAGGCACAGATGTCAATTTGCATAGACAATGCCAAAACACTATGCAAATCACACGAATATTCCATTGTAGAAATATCCGGAATTGCCACTAACGGGATAATCCTAACGGGATTATTCCCTGGCCGGCATGCATATTTATATGAAAAATAGGCACTTCGGCCAGTTAGAGTTTTTTTTATTTTTCTCAACCTTTCGACAAAAATCCTTTGTCTTCGCCAGGAGAAGTAAATAAAAATAAAACATTTAGCAAGAACAATTTTTAAAGCTTTGCTAAATGCTTTATTTTTATCTACTTCTCCTGACGAAGACAAAAGATTTTTGTCGAAACGTTGAGAAAAAAAAAAAAAAAAACTCTTTCATAGAGAACGGGATAAAGTATCTCAATTTAATATTTCTTTTAAATCAGAAAGATTTCAAACACGGAGGTATGGGGACATCAAAATTGTATCTCGAAATTGATTTAAATACATTTTAAATATAAATATTTTAAACCTAATATATTTTTGTATTTCTTTTTACATTTTGAGAAGAAAAAATTTAATTTTATTGTATCAAAGTCAATATTGACCTAAATATTGTCAACTTGTTTAAAAAATGAATATTATCATTTTGATGTCCTATATATATTATATGAATGTCAAAAAAATAATTTTAAAAAGTAAAAATAAAAAAATGTCAGGTGTTAGTATTAAAATCAAAGAAGGCATATCCTGACCACGAGCACATGAACTTTTTAGATGGCAGGGGGCCATCTGGTGGAATAGAAATCAACCAAACGTTGATTTAGTCTGTTCCTTGATATTTGGCCAACATATTTTCTTAATAAATCAAGAAAAAGCCTATAAAGAACGCGTTTCGGGCTGTTGGCCCTCGTCAGCGTGGTGCAGACTGTACCTATAAGACCAAAAATGTTTTGGTCCCAGAGGCTTCTTGAGAAATCAAGAAATGGGTATTAACTCATCTTTTATAAGCAATTATGCACCTGGTCAAATCCTGTGTAGTATATAGGTCCCAAAAGAAGGCTTGTTGTTGTAAAACTTTAATGACTGGTTCTGTATTTCTGAATCCGTTTGTAGAAAGGACATTCGGCTGAATAAATCTAATAAAAATATATGCCGTATATGTATATCATATTAAAAGAAGGACATATTTTGGATCAATAAATTTATTAAAATTCAATATTTCGACGAGGCTGTTCGCCTATCTTCTTCTCGGAAAATATTGAATCGTCAAAATATTGAAATTTGATAAATATTTTGATCCAAAATATGTCCTCATTTTAATTATCATAAACGGGTTGCTCTATATTTAACAATATATATCATCTATTCGTATAGGGGGGTCGGTGGAAGGCTGGTTAAACCGTTTGGTTTTAGACCACTAGGACCCGGGTTCGATTCACGCATTGGACACTTTTTTCTGTTAAAAAAAAAAAAAATGCTCCAATGGCCTCCGATTCTTGCAAAAGTCCAACCCCACCAGCGAGTGCAAGTAACCAAACGGGGCTCTGGCATTTGTAAGTGCAAAGTCGAACTGCTTTTCACATGTGTAGACATGTGGTGCGCTTACAGTAAAAGCAGTCGCTAACTACCCACCATGATTATCATGGCCTGTACCACGTGTACTAGGGATAAGCAAAAAAAAAAATCTATTCGTATTTATATTCTTTCTGTATTTAAAAATAATTCCATTTTATTGTTTGTTCCTTTACTTCTGCATACTACAGTGTGTATTAAATATTTTTATATTTTATAATGCAGTGAAACTTGGATAATTCTAACGTCTTTAATAAACGTATTTAATTCCAATATGTATCTTGGTCCCTAGAATTTCCTATAAATATAATTTCCGTTTTTGATTACAACAACAACTGCTTTATTTGGACACTACCGTCCTGTAAGGACTCGCCATACATCATTTTCATGAAGAAAAGGAAAAAAAAAAAACATAAACAAAGGAGCGGAGAGAAAATGAAATGGAAATCAAAGTATTCAACATAACTATACAAATTAACTATGGAAGGAAATTGTTCTGTAATTTTAGTTTTTAGAGATTACCTTGTTCTCTAAGGTTTTATGGATATCAAACAATTCTATCGCTATATTATAATTTTTGGATAATTCGAATTTTTATTTTGGTCCCTTGTGCTTCAAATTGTCCAATTTCTACTGTATTATTAAGTTATGGTGTTTATCTCCATGGTTAAACCAATTCCTGAAGTCCACTTAAGTGATGACTGCTAATAATTTATGCGCGTCGTTATCAAATTGACCACTGTTGTTTAAGATGGCAACTGTTGCAAGCTGAAGTGAGAACTTGGCAAGTTATAAATAAGGAGGTAAGGCAACCTACGAGAAGTTACGACAGGTCAAGGATGTTTTTTTAAACCTTTTCTTGGACAGGCTTCGAGTACCTTGGTTATAAGGAGGAGGTCTAAGATTCTTTTTAAAATGAAGATATACGTTGCGCCTTTCATCAATATCATTTCAAACTTTCGCTCTAGTTTTTAATATATAAATATTTTTAAAAGATTGATAAATATCAATAATAATAAATATATTTATAAAAATGCATGTACAGTAGAACCTCCCTGTAAAGAACACCTAACTGCAGAGGCAAAGTGTCCTTTAGGGAGAGGTGTCCTCTTACCGAAGAGTTGCTAAATTGTAAAAATGGTAATTTTGCAAATGAAAACTGTCCGTTGTGGAGAAGTGTCCGCTAAAGGGAGGTTCTACTGTATTAGATTTAGAGGTTGAGGCAAATAGAATTACAAAAATGTATTTATGTTTTAAAGTGCCTGTTTTACGACGATACCTGTTTTCTCCCTGGACATCAATGGTTCTAAGATCAGCCTCTGATGTCTGCTGACTTCATTGTTATAATGGTTTCTTCTAAACTGATCAGTTTTGTAGATGAGGAATCTATTACCCTTGTTTGATTGTCCCATTATACTATGGACAGCCGTTGGCCCGTCCGGTTTCACAAACCTACGTGACATTGCATTCCTGGTATCGGGTCGAATACACTTACGCTTTGTTTAATCAGTGTTTCTCTAATTGTTTTTTTTTTTATCTTAGTCACAGAGTTTCTCGTTAATTAGTATTGTTCTTCGTATTTTTAATGTTTTCTCAAATAACATATATAATTCATTGCTCTCCATCCCTATCGGAGCTGTAACTGACAGATTGTAAACTTGTTCTTGTGTGTTTTTGTCAAGGATTCCCTCGGCATCTTAAAAGTTGTTCCAGTAGTTTGCATCCTGCGTATTTATTGAGGTGTGAAGAACGGTTTTGACGTCGAAAGAATTTCTCATCTTGTTGGAAGGAATTCTTGATTTCGACATGGTGGAGGAATCCTGGAGTCACTCGCGGCAACAGGAATCTCACAGAACCCATGGCCTCAAGGTCTGATCAACAAACACTTCACTTTATCTTCCCTATTCTACCCAACATTTCAACCAGAATACCAGGGAGAAGAAATAAGAAAAGACAAACGGCAAGATGACAAGACAATTTATTTGAAACAAAAACAAGCTCAGAGAGAGGCAACAAAAGAACAGTGAAACTTCATCATAACAGCAATTTGGTTATAACATTATAATTCTGAAGTCCAAATTCCAACTATTTGTAATAACAACAAAAAAATCTTGATCTCACTTGGTGATGTTTTAGCAAAGTTGGATTATAAGATGCTGAATAAAAACATATTTGTAAAATTAAAATATTCTGTGGATATATAAATAATAAACACTGTTATAATATTGCCATGTAGAAAATTAGGGAAGACCAACTTCGGGATGAGACAACAATTTATTTCAGGCAAGAACAAACTATGAGTGATAAACAAAAGATAAGCAAAAGAGGGAAATGTACAGAGTATAGCAAAATATAAACATAAAAAATAATACTGTGCTAATAAAATAATAAATACTTTGTTACAATATTTAAAAGAATCTTCACAACAGGGTTAATCCAAAATGTGTGTGTGTGTGTGCATCGCAAAGAAGAATAAGTTCTATATATTCAAAAACAATAGAAAATTATCTATAAATATTGTATAGTTTTTGAAAATGTAATGTGATAGAGCTTTTCGAATAAGTCAGAAAATGATTATGATAATTATTCAAATATTTGACATAAACAGACGATATTTTACTAGAATATATAGTTAGGCCTGGAAGGAATAATGTTCACAGTTCCATATCCGGAATATGCAATTAATCCCAATAATTTACCCGTTAATTACTATATTTATTTCTATGAAAAATAGACACATCGGCCAGTTAGAGTTTTTTTTTTCTCAACGTTTCGACAAAAAATATTTTGTCTTCATCAGGAGAAGTAAATAAAAATAAAGCATTTGGCAAAACACTTTTTAACGCCTTGCCAAATGTTTTAATTTTATTTACTTCTACTGACGATGACAAAAGCTTTTTGTCGAAACGTTGAGAAAATAAAAATACTTTAACTGGCCCTAATGTCTATTTTTCATAGAAATATGAATGCTAGCCAGGCAGCATCTATCTTCAGGATATCTTTATTTCGTTTTAAAATTAGTTTGAGTATCATTTTCCAACCCTAGAATATCAGGTAGATTATTGGGATTAATTACATATTATAGGCTTGGAATGGTGACATTGATTCCTTCCAAACCTAATTCTATTTTGTGCCAAAGTTTCGTCTGGGAATAGGTCGAATATTTAAATATTTCTAGTAATGATTTTCTGATTTTTTTTGAGGGCTCTATCAGTTTAAATATCCAAAAAAGTCGAAATGTTTCTAGAACATTTTAATATTGTTTTTATTAATAGAACCTATCTCTGAAGTTTTCGATGTATTTTGGATTTGCCCCTTTATGAATGCTTTGACACCGATAATTTCCGTTTATTATTATTATCATTATTACAATTATTGTGAAAAACCTGTGATTGCAGGTCAGTTGATCATTGAAATTAAATGGTAACGGCAAGGGCCACAGCTCTGACCAGGAGTCAAAATAGCAAATGTGAATATCTTTGTTTACTTTTACTGTTGTTATTTATTGAAGTTTTAAATAAAAATATGTAAATAGACTGACCATTCGCTACACTTTTTAGAGAAAACTTGTAACCTTTTTGAAAAATAAAGTTATCATTATTATTATTATATAGCCTAATCTGTAGCTTAAACTGACTTATCCCATATAGGCTTCGTTTTTAATTACAAACCGCTTAGATTTCCACCCAATTTGCCAATCAAAGAGTTCGCGGTTCTATTTTCAATCAAGGATAAAAAGTTTAAATAAGCTGTTTCGGTAGAGCGTTTTTCCTCGAGAAATGAGACCAAGGTTCCAGTCCAGTCTACTTTCAAGGCTCAACTTAGAAAGTGGCCATCCCCATGACAGCTTTGATATTCTGCACAGGGTACGACTTAGGGGATTGGATTTGGAACTGGAAGGCTTCATTTATAGGATCATATATATATCTATTTTCAAACAGAAATAATGTAATATATTTTTCTCTCAATATATATTAAGTATTTAAAATATGTATATAATAATGTGTATATAAAAATTGTATTTATTATTAAGTTTTTAACGTGATAATCCTGTTGAAGAACTGACAAGTACGAAAGCTTGAAAATAAAAAGTTACACAAGAAACTTAACCCTGAAAGCTTTATTTATTTTATAATATATATCTATATATAACAACTATAATATGATCCTGATCATAATAGAGGGTTTTAATTCAAGCGACAAAATTTGAACTCCATGTGTTGACAGTGCATGTATGATATAAGAGTCTCGAGTCCTATCTACCCATTCCCGGGTACAAGCCATGCTAATTGAGCATAAATAACAACAGATTGAAAATGTTGGGAATATACACTTGTGTGAAACAACACGTATGAATATAAAACAAAGCCCTAATACGGTGAAAGCTATGCTGAAAGCTGTTGTTATTACATGTAAAATATCATCTACATGGGACAACAACTATATCTCAGTCGTTTATAGAGTTTTCGTTGTTTAAAGGCCCTTTGAATAGTTTCTTTGTCTGAAATCTGGCCAAGCAAGATAAAATAGATGAAACTTGTCTCAATAAAAACGGGGTATTTAGAAAACCAACTCTCGATCACTACATGTACAAGCTAGGTGCAGAGATGATGATATCAAGTACAAGCTGCTCATTCAGCCACCACCACTGGGATTTCCGCAGGATCCCCGGGCGGAAGTGACGAGGGGTCACGTGGTGGATCGTCCAGTTAGTGGCGCCGAGCGGAATGGTGAGTGACGACCTCCCTGCCTGCCTGGACTAGAGATTCCTCTACCACACGTAGTTTATTTAGTGATCGAGACTTGGTTTACTAAATACCCCGTTTTTATTGAGACAAGTTTCTTTTTACTATATCCTATTTGGCCAGTTTTCGTACCAAGAAGCTATTCAACGGACCTTTAAACAACGAAAACTCCATAAAAGACTGATATATAGTTGTTGTCCTAAGTGCAGATGATACAGAACATGACAATCATTGTTGGCTGGCGACTGTATATTGTAAGTGCACCACACGTCTATACAAGTTAAGGCGGTGTGACATTTGCAATTATAGAGGTCCAGAGCCCCGTTCAGTTACTTTCACTTACAGGTAGGGTTAGACGCGTGCAAAAAACATTGAAGTAATATGTCCGGTTCTGTTGTTTCGATCTCGGTCCAAAATGCCAAGACGCTGATGGTCACTCGACCAACCGCGGATAGAAAGTTAGTTGTACTAGCATCACCAATACATGCTGTTCACTTCACCGGAGTACAACAAATATCTAAATTTAAAACTACAAAAATAGATAAACACTTCTTGTAAGAGATAGTCGATGTTTTATTTAAGCCAATTGAAGAGCTATAATCTCTTGAAAGCTAGCATTTTAAAATCAATAGAAACTCATTGTGATAATATTTGCAGATTTTAAACGCTTTTCACAATTTTATCTTGAAACAAAATATCTAAGTCAGAAATGCTAAGTTTTTCCACGCGTAACTTCTTCAAAAAGATAATCATTGAGCGCTGCTGCGAACAGCTGACGCTTAAATAGAAAAGGAAGGAGTTTTAAGCAGGAATGCAGTCTACAGAGAACCAACATTGTGTAAAGGCAATTCTAGATACTAGGTGAGGTAGTCCGAATTGTGTTTATAAACTGTCTATAGAGAAATAGTGTCAATAAACAGCGACAACAACGCTGACAAATGTAATCAACCAGTTTGTTTGAAGTATCGATTTATCATCGCATTCCGTGTTTTATAGATTTAACTTCCTTTCTTCGCGTGAGATAACTTACAGAACACTTTGTTTTTAGATAGAAATATCTAAACAAATTTGTTGATAAATAAATTCTCTTTTTATGTGCGGATAATCTTGCCTATGAAGCTAAATATTCTATTGACGTTATGTGGCGATGAGTTTGTTGTTGACACACATTAAATATGTTTTAACACCTTGATAAAGGTTGGCGTTCAGCCAACTGAAATATCAAATTTCTTTTGTATTTAGAACTGCGTAGTGTTGAAACATGGCGCTTGAATTTTACATCTAAAAATCGATAATCCTTCTTCAATTTTCATTCTTGCAGACTATAGGAGTGTATAGAAGAAAGACAATACTCAATATTGCTGGTAAATTTTATATTAAGATTAACATATTGTTTTGTAAACCATGTAGTTTGAAGAATCTCAAGATCTATTGATGTGCTATAATAGAAAAGATGTTACTATTAGACAACAAGGACATTTTTTATTATCGAAAGAATAAAATCGTGAAGCAGATATGTAATTACAAGAAATTCTTCAACCCACTATTTTGCCCATTTGGAAATATACTGCTTCAGATGATTATCCAAATTATGATAATGACATTTTGATGGTTTGTTGAAAGTTAGGTACTGTGGCTAGAGATAGTAAATCTACCATTTCTTGTTCCACCTGGCAATGGTTCATTCCTCTCCACCACACAAAGATATCAGGGTGTTTTACTCAATGCATACTACTCTAAGATACACGTAGAATTAGATAATCAATGTGTGCATATGCTATAAATAGACATCTTCAACTTCCTTCGTAAGGTTTGTAGACTTATGACATCCAGAGAAACTGTCACAAATTCCACACTTGATGAATATTCAAAAGTCTCTTCTCATCTGGAAACCAAATCTTTTCCGCCTAGCGAGTCCAACTTGGAGGATTCTGTTTAAATCAATGAACTATTTGTTCTCTTAAATCTATTTGGACTTTTTCATTAAAATTCGATATACGAGTAGTTGCTGCCAACTTCGATGAATCTGTTGAATATTTTCTATATATTGTGGTGGTTCATCTGGTTTTGAATAAATGATTCAATTATTCATTCCAAGGTATTTTAATTTTTTATTACAGATATAATATAAAAATAAATATCAATGTTAATTATTAGTAATTATTATTGTTACAAATTAATATCTAGTAAAGAAGAGTTTAAAAAGGTTTGATGAAAATGAGAGGATGAAAATGGCCGTTGCTGGTGGAGATCAAAACACCGTCAAAATATAATATGTATATTTATAAAATATATGCGTTGATTTAATATTTTAATCTTAATAAGACGATATGAATACTATCTTATATACTAATTATATTAATTAAGTATCACAGCACGCGTGTGACCCCAGTGTGTAATTAATATATAAAACAATCTCTATTGACTCTCCTGGACATTAATTACATAATTAAAAATGGTTTCTTAAGATGAGTTTCTTTTTATTAAAGCAGTCTTAAGCTTTCGGGCATCTTTACAGTATAACATAAATGGCATCAGGCGGCGTTCGCTTATTTATGTTCTCCTGTAGATGGGTAGATATACCTGAAACCTTTTTTTTAGACTGATTTAATAAAATAAAAAGAAACTCATTTCCAGAAAAATTCTGATTATTTAATACAACAATCTAGCTACAATATTCTCAATAAGATAGGAGATATACAAACGGTCCGAAATAAGAGTGTTGACTTTTTAAATGGTTTTGTAACCTTAACCTTGACCTGGTGAGCCCACGGTGTTGGCAACTAACACCTCTGTGTGAATTTATTCTCTACCCACGGCATCACGTTTTGTTTAAAATATTGCCAAGTGGAAAATTAGGAAAAACAAACTTCAAGATGATACAGCAATTTATTCAAGGTAAGAACAAACTATAAATGATTAAAAAAAGATAAGCAATGAGGGAAGTTTACAGAGTAGTAAAATGATACTCTGTTAATAAATACTTCGCTATAATATTAAGTCAAAACTATTTTAAACGCGCAAGATTCTTTTTGATATTAAACAATTTCTACTGCCCTTACTGCAATGGAAAAATTAATGGGAGGGCCTGGTTCATCAGTGGTAAACCCTCCCAGCGGTTTCGCCAGTTTAATCGCTAGTGCATCATATAATAATATTAAGTACCTAATTTTCTCACTATAGATATATTACATTGTTTTCATGCACTTGTAGTAATAGAAATATCGTAAAGACAGAGGCTGCCTGGCCGGCATTCATAGTTCTTCAGATTAAAGTTACTTTGACCAGTAAATATTTTTATTGTCTCGACATTTCGACATTTTGTCCTCATCAGGAGCGCACAAAAATTAAAACATTCGGCAAAATGCTTTGTTCGCTCCTGACAAAGACAAAAGATTTTTGTCGAAACGTCGAGATAATAAAAAAGATTTACTGGTCGAAGTATCTCTAATTTGAAGTAATAGAAATATGTTATTCAGTATATTGATTGATCACTGTGTGTGTGCTTTTTACAAAGGTGATTTATAAAAGAGTAATTTTTAAATCCTGTGATGCTTATCTTTTGTGATAAATAGCTTCTGTGATGAGATCCTTTGAGTTTTTCCTTTAATAGTTTTATCGATTTCTGTTTCTTCTTTAGGTATCTTCCGAATCCCTGGAATGCCATATAGACATATGTATTTGCGTCTTTCAATATTAAAAACCTTTTAACTGTTATTTATACAATATTTGAATCGAATATTTGTCGCTATAATAGCCTATAGATAGTTAAGCATTCTTACAGTAATTTTATAACAATCTTTGAATTGAAGGTTGTCACACAATATTAGGCAGGTTTAGCTAATTAAGGGTGAACCTTCAGGATGGATTTGGTCAATTTGATCTACCAGATCAACACAAGTATTCTATTGTCTGGATGGAATGCAATATTTGAAAAACTGGGGTAGTATAGGTGTTATAGGATGAAGCTGTAGTTTCGAAGTTTCAAATAATTTGTTCTATTATAAAATAAATGAAGCTTCCAAGATTAAGTTTCTTGTGCAACCTTTTATTTTCAAGCTTTTGCATTGCCGTAAGGGAAGAATAAAATTGATTCATTTTTAAAAGAATCATACCCATCAAAAAAAGCTAATATTTATTATATAGTTAGAAATATTCAAGGCAGTCTTGAAGATGTCCCTCTATTTGTAAAACCTTTCTCAGATTTGAATCGTTTCCTGATATTATATAAGCATCAAGAAAGGCCTTTGCACTCCACGTAAGTCAGGAAGTTAGGTATTTGTTCTATTGTCTGGATGGAATGCAATATTTAAATAACTGGGGTAGTATAGGTGTTATAGGATGAAGCTGTAGTTTCACGGTTTCATATAATTTATCAGTTAATTACACTTACAATAGGATATTCTTATCATCTTAACACCGTCATTAGTAACAGCTCTATATAATTCCTATCGTACAGTGTACATAGGAGAAACGATAACATTTAACACTGGATCTCCAAACTTAGAATGTCTAACGGCCCAAACAAAGAGCTAAACATGGTTAGAAATATTTATTCGATGCATTAGCGCGCCTTGTGTTACAAGAAATTTTAACTATTTTTTGACGCGTATGATTCTTTCAAAAATAAATCGTACGATTCAAAAAATAGGTAAAATTTCTTATATGGTTAGAAATATTCAAGGCAGTCTTGAAGATGTCCCTTTATATGTAAAACCTTTCTTAGATTTGAAGCGTTTCCTGATATTATGTAAACATCAAGAAAGGTCTTTGCACTCCATGTAAGCCAGGAAATGAGGCCCATACAATATATTCCAGTTTGAAACTCAGACAGCGGTGGATGACAGAACCAGTTTGCTGTCATGTAGGAAGGCAGATAACTGGGAAGCTTCAGGCAGGAACAAGTTTGGAGATGGTATCAGCTAGAGACACTGTTTGGGTTTTTATTGTTGAACAAGAGCTCTCTATTTACTTTCTCTTTTTACGTTGTTATGTACGTAGATCTTTATTATATAGGTACTTAGTATTTTTATAAACCTTTTGAATTGTATAAAGTTTTTCTGGAGTAATAGAGTATTTCTCCTCTTTTTTTCTCTCTTTCTCATATAGGTAGGGTTGATGGCGTAACAAAGCAGTGTTTGACGATAGTTATTGACGAAATTTCCTATTTTTGAGAATATTTGATAAAATGCCTTTTATAATTTTCATTTTTTAAATAGAGTATATATATTTAAATCTTTATCAATATTAAAAACAAATTTTAAATTATATTTCGAAATTCCATGCATTTTTGATTGAATGTCAAATTTAATTCTCTATTATAATATATAGGTGTTTGTCTTGGGTAAAATAGCTCTATTCAAATAACTGTTAGCAGGGTAACAAGTAAGTTTTGTGACAATTCTCTAAAGGTTTTATGTAAAAAATGGTTGTGTGTATATGAGCAATCAATACTGACTGTCAGTTGCGAAAGCTGTCTGTAGTTTCCATTTTCGGCCATCGTCCTCCCCACCATTACGGTTCCTTATGCAACAGGCGTGTGCTCGGTCATCAGCGAATTCTATCCCGGTTCCAATATGTGAAACGAAAGGGTATGGACCCAGAATATTCATCTAATCTTCCTACCAATTTACATGACATGATCAAATTTATTTCTAATCTCAGTTTTGTTTCTCCAACAACGACGCTTTTTTGTTATCTATATAGACTTGCCCCCGCGTTATTTTAAACCACACACAATTTTGAGGATATTTTTCTAACATTTCTTTTTGAAAATAATATTCGCTCTCAAGATAACAAGGCGCTCTTATTCCTATGTTATTGGGCTTTTTTGACAGGAAATTTCATGGGTTTCTTGTGTTATAGAATCGATACCGCTTCAAATATGGAATGTGTCATCATGACCTAACCATATACGTTACGCCATGTATTTAATTAATCAAGCCAATCACACCAGCAAGCCCTTAGAAGTTTGTTACATTCCCTCAGGCTAACAATGATCGAATGGTGACTGAGTTTTCTTTCCACCATGGGGAAGGTCTTTAAACTTTTTCTTCTTAAATATGGTGTCATTTTTGAATTCCCAATGTGATAATTTCTTTATTAATATATACAGTTACCAGCGTCATAACCAAGCAACAATTCTTAATTCTGTCACCGTTTGCTTTGTGAATGGAATTAAATACCCAAATATGGCCATTTCTCATAACCATCGGTAGTTCAGTGGTAGAATGCTCGCCTGCCACGTCGACGGCCTGGGTTCGATTCCCAGCCGATGCATTTTTTTATTTTACAATTTTTAAAACTCATTTATATATTATACAAGAATGACATCCACGGCGCCAATTTATAATTGTAACGAATAGTATTTGAATAAAAGCATTTAATCGGGTAAAACCCGGGCGTTGCCCGGGTCATTCGGCTAGTATTCTTATATACATGGCAAAAAGAGGCACCCCTACCTTTAATCCTTCTGTACATACCAATACTAATCCTATCCTCCTAGGACACCTTTCAATCCTATCCTCCTAGGACACCTTTCAATCCTATCCTCCTAGTAGCTTTATGTTGTGTTGTGGCCTTAAAAATGGCCCTGCCCCTTCACCAGCTCGAACATCTTTTTTTGGTAAATTGTACCGATTTGATAACTCTTCTTGTAGGATGTTATGGAATCGAAGCTGCCCCTGTACTGATGAGAGCCATAGCCCGAAACCATGGTATACAGGTTGTTGACTTTTATCTGAATTTTCCAAAACTGGCATTGCGATAAAACTTTATCACCACAATAAAAATTTCCCTGGGGGAATTAACATAACGCATTGTTCTAATGCACAATCAAAAAGAGAGAGGCCTCTCTTTGTACATGATTATTATCCTCTCTCAACCTTATGTTGTATATATATATATGTCGTGATCGAATGGAAGGGTACAACCGTTATGCATGCAATATTCAATAATTAGTTTCAGCCAAGTGAGCAGCGCACCCGCGACGTGCCGTAACATTCGCCCGCGATGACTGCTACGTTTATTTTTGTACAGTTTTTATAGATGGATGAATTTGCATATTTGAATTTTAACACAAGCTTAACATATTTACAGTTTAACATACTTATTTTGGCGAAAATAAATTATACATTTTGAATAGTATGCAAATTATGACATACATATATTTGGAGATGTGGTTAAAGGTATCATATTTTCTCTAACCTGCTGCGAGCGAGGGAAAGCATAATATTAAAGCGGCAAAAGAGATGTGGGATGAGAGGTGAAGTTGTAAAATAGGCACAACATTTCTAAACGTGTTCACCTCTATTACAAGTGCCATCTTGTACCATCTCTCCAGAAGACAGAATCCAGCGGCTAGCCAGATCATCTATATGCCCAAACTGCGTCGTTGTAGTGGCGTGTTCTTACATTAATTAAACGTATGTTTTGAAACTTTTAGCGTGCTGCAAAACATAAGGATTTCATCAATTTCTGCTTAGCATGGCTGGACAATCTCTTTTCCCTGAATATATGTTTTTACGATAAGCGTACCCATATTTTCTTATTAAAATATAGTTTTGTTTTATACGCTTTTTAGAAAAATCTAATATAATATTTACGTTTTTTAGAAAAGATACACAAGAAAACGCCCAATCTAAGCTGTTTCAACTGTAGGATGGACTCTTGCCTCCTACCAAAGTGACAATTTGATATAAAGGTTTATATAAATAGAATTATAACTAAAGTGTTTAAAACTCTTTAAAGATTTTTTATAATCGCCTATTCTATCTCTAAATAAAGGTTTATACTTAGCTACTTGTCATTGTTTGTCCTAAGGCCTTTTAAGGGATCTTTAGATCCTATTGACTCACGGATATTTGTTCTGAAAGATTTTTATAAAGATTTTTATATACATCGCCTATTTTATCCTTAAATAAAGGTTTATACCTAGCTACTTGTCATTGTTTGTCCTAGGGCCTTTTAAGGGATCTTTAGATCCTATTGACTCACTTATATTTGTTCTGGAATATTTCTATAAAGATTTTTATATACATGGCCTATTCTATCTCTAAATAAAGCTTTATACTTAGCTACTTGTCATTGTTTGACCTAGGACCTTTTAAGGGATCTTTAGATCCTATTGACTCACGGATATTTGTTCTGGAAGATTGCTGACTGTTCTCCCGGAGGTGGATGACGTTGATCCCCTCTGTATGGTCAGGTCGCCTTGGCCTTGTCGTCAATCACGTCACACTCACTGGTGCCGTCACGTCAGCTCAGCAGTCAGAGAAATATGCGAACAGGATCTATTGATGCAATATACAAGTGATACAAGTATTGATCGAATATATAAGTAGTGGGTAGCTGGTGACCAATCTCTATATGATGTATTAGATATGGTATCTTGGGAAAAAGAAAAAAAGTTTGATCAGGCATATAATAGAAATGAAACTAATGATTTTAAGTATAAGACTTCCATAAACGTTCAATTGACTTTTTCACACTTTGTATTTATTGAAAGCTCCTGGATTCTCAAAATGATATACGAGCGTTGACTTCATTTTCAAATTTCCACTTGCATTAGCACACATCAAGGATGTGAGACGATCTTTCATCGGCTTGTGACCAGGCATTATATTCTCTTCAGCTGTAATGTAGGTCCTCTTAGGCATCTTTCTCACAAAGGACTTTTCAGTCGCAGTGAAAACCCTGTTGGAAGTAACACTCGGGAAACAAAGAGCTTTTTCGAACTAGGCAGTGAATGTGTTAGCTTCATTAGCATCAGATCTGCAGACTCTCCATGCCTCGTATCACTCTAGTGGACCCTACTTTTCATCTTAAAGTTTATAAACATTCCCATGTGCTTGCTCTCTGATATATATAAATATAATGTACATTTTGATTACGTAAGTTGAAATTCATTAATGACTGATATAAAATATGCTATTTTGATATAAAATATGCTGCTAAATTTTGACAAAGAAGGCATATCCTGACCACAAACACATGAGAGATGCACATGATTTATTTATATTATTTTTTCACATATCAAAATTTGTAAGATAAAAAAGTATGGATTTATATGGTTGTCGTAAATTAGCTCAAAATAAGGAATAGTTAAGCAAGTGGACTAATTAAAAAGTGATGCTGTACTATCCTCTTTTTACCGAAGAATTTGAAAACAAATTTCAACTGCTCCTACTAAAAGCATTGGTATGCACATAAGGTGAATTATCTTGAGCATGCAATTCAGACGTGGAAAGGTATGAAGCAATAGGATAAGCTAGACAAGCCATCGCCTGAGCAAGAATACGTCGCTAAAAAAGGCGGAATTAGCTGAATGATGGGGCAAAGATGAGGGCAAACCTGTTGAGAGGAATGGAGTAGGAAGTTTGTGCGTTGGACATCTTGCGCAACTCGGGTGGATGTCCTCGGACCCTGCCTGGGCAGATGGTCTCTGGTGGCGGCTTCCGCCTACAGTATGTTGTACTAGGTATACGTCACACTTGGCCTTCTTTAGAAATGAGCACCTTTCTGTGATATAGAGAGGTCAATGCACTAACCATTCACTTCACGGAGGCTTATTTTTGTACACACGCTTGTTTTTACTTCCAGTAAAGCGTGCTCTTGCACCTGCTTTCCCACTATGTACTAAGTGCAATTCTCAACCTGCAACCCCAAAACATATTATTGACTGTATTGACTCATCCATTGATGAGCTCTACTCTTCCTCGGCAGACACCATCAAAATTCTAAAGCTTTACAAGCTTGATACCTTAATATGATTGAGTGGAGATAAGAAAGAATAAGAAGAAGAGGAATAGAGAGGTCTATACACTTACAATATTCAATGCACGGAGGTTTATTTTTGTACACACGCTTGTTTTTACTTCTATCTTCATAATGTTTTCTTGTTCTTTTTAAATACACCCATGGAAAAACCTTAAGGAAGTGGAGTGTCCTTGATGTCGCCGATCATGTTTTTTTTTTAAAGAGACAGAGGCAATTTTGTTCACACTTGGTTATCTCGTGTGTCTTCAATAAAAGATACCGTGTATCAAATATCTTTCAGAGTTATTGTCTGAACCCGATATACTTTCTAAAACGTACAACATCCTTAGGTTTCGTCTCTATGAGTTTATATATATTTTTTACAAAGTTGTTGACACACATTAAATATGTTATAACACCTTGATAAAGGTTGGCGTTCAGCCAACTGAAATATTGGTAAAATAAATTATTTTTTGGTCCGATATATGTCTTTTTAATTAAAGATTTATTATAGATTGCTCTATTTTCAAAACGAATCTATATATATTTAGTTACAAAATTAAAAATCTAAATAAATAAATGATGATTATTACAGTATTAGAATTAATCACAGAGCAATATTGAGGGCTTTAAAAATATATATACGAGTTAACATTGAAGATTAAACTGTGAATCATGCATAAGTGGCATTTTAAAGGTGAACCGCTTGCTTGCTTAATGCGCAAAAAAAAAAGCGATTTTTTCAGTAATGCATTAAGAGTCTATTGAAATTAATAAAATCAGTATGGTACAATATGTATGTTGCTCTGACATGGAAATTTTATATTTTAAGACTTTATAAATAGGTTTTATGTCTTCATTAAATCAAAAGTAAAAAAGGAGAGAGTGTGTGTGTCTTTTGGCGAATTGTAAGCAGAGTTTTTAGAGTGTTAACTTTTTAGAGTGTTGCCGTTTCGTTGATGTAAGTTACATTTTTGTATAGTTATGCTATTTGGTTTTTGTAATAACTATTTTAAAGATCAATTTACTCTGATCCATGTATCATTGAAATTTTAAGAATATTATGATCCTGTAAAAAAACGGTCAACTTAAAACTATAGGAGAATAACACAGCACTAATGCAAATGTATTATGGTATTTTCTATTTACATTTGTGCACATTTACTTCTATTTCTGACCAGCGCACGTATGTTGCGAGTTTAACTTGAACTTTGGAACATTGCAGAATGATGAAAATAAAAGACATAATTAAACATTCACTGATCGCTAGCTCTGTGTAATGTAGTTAACTTGACAATGATGGTTATCTTTAGAATCAATTTTGTAGTTAGCAATGAACTCAGCGGGAACATTAATATTTAGCTCTCACCATCTCTAGTCCAACAATGAACGCTAACTCTAGGAAAGATTTTGTTGCTAGCCCAACAATTAACATTAAATCTATAATCAATTTTATATTCAACCCAACAATGAACGCTAACTCTAGAATCAATTTTTCATTTAACCCAACAATAAACGCTAACTCTAGAATAAACCCTGTAGTAATGAACGCCACAAATAAATGCCAATTCTAGAATCAAATTTGAAGTTCACCCAACAATGAACGCTAACCTTAGGAAAGGTTTTGTTGTTAGCCCAACAATTAACACTAACTCTATAATCAACCCTGTAGTTAACACGACAATGAACTCTAACTCTAGTAAAAGGTTTGTTGCTATAGCCCAACAATAGACGCTAACTCTAGAATCAACCCTGTAATTTTACACAACAATTAACGCTAACTCTAATATTAAATTTGTAGTTAATCCAAAATTAAAGTTAACTATTTTAAAATTTAAAAATATTTTCTCACAATGAGTTTCTTTTTATTTCAAAACGCTAGCTTTCAAGTGATAACAGAAACGAAATGCCACTACAAAAATATTAAGAACAAATATCAACGGTTACTCTTAGAATCTCTCATTTCCAATGAATATAACAACATAAACAGAAAGATAGATTTACCATCACAATACCGATATCTCAGAAGAAATCAATAGATCAATTTTATAGGTTCTGGATGCCCTGAAATGTAAATAGACATATTCAATAACATGGTTTAAATTACATATCAATTTAAAATTTCAGTTGTAAATATCCACGCTGTATGTTTTTGTAAATATTTCTTGTAAGATATAGTCAATGTTTTATTAAGCCCGTTGAAGAGCGATTATCACTTGAAAGCTAGCGTTTTGAAATAAAAAGAAACTCATTGTGAGAAAATATTTTTATAATTTTGAAACTTTTTTCACAATTTTATCATGAATAAAGTTAACTATATATATAGATTCAATTTTATAGTTAACCCAACAAAGAACGCCACCTCAAGAATCACTTCTTAAGATAACCCAACAAAGTCGCTAGATGTATATTCAATCATGTAGTGAACCATACAACGAAGTTTGCTGTGGAAACAATTTTATACTTAATACAACAATGATCGATGGAGTCGCCGTAGAATATAACTTTGGCAATAAACCCGTCAATAAGCGTTGACTTAATAACCATATTTGTAGTTAACCAAAGAGTGGGAAAAGTAAAGCTTTTATATCAATACAAAAATTATATTTATATATATGTATATATGTGAAAAGAATGTTTTAAAAGGTATATCCTGCACTACGCTGACGAGGGACAACAGCCCGAAACGCGTTGGTAGTTGGCTTTTCTTGATTTAACAAGAAAATGGGTTGGGAAAATATCAGGGAACAGGTTAAATCAACGTTGATTTCTGTTCCACTAGATGGCTCTCTGCCATCTAAAACGCTCATTTTAAGGATATGCCTGTTATAGAAAATAAATCGTGCTGTCCCAACTGCGTGCAGTAGTTTTTACATCAGAACATGTGTCACAGGAAGCCATGGTTCCTCATTAAGCAAACATGGGCAGCTCTTGCCCAATGTGGAAGGATGTGATTAGCCAATCAATCCTTGCATATTTCCAACCTGGAAAATACGGTGATGAATAAGTGACAGAATGTGTTTAGCATACAATTGACAACCATACAGCTAGGTGAATGTCTTCTCCTCTAGCCGTCACTGTTGGAGCTCCAAACTACAATACTATATTGACTTGTGGCAAATAAATTTACTTGTAATGTGTTTCTTTTCAATATTATCATCAAATATTATCTCTACACACCCAACTGCCTTTATATAAGTTATTGAATGAGAAGTCTTATATATAGCTCATCAATAGTGAGCCCTCTCAGCGGTTTCGATAAATTAAGCGGAAGATCTTTTCTCGAAGCAATACCTTGAAATATATAAGCTTATGTCTATAGTTTCACTAACACCCCTAAACTACCTTCCATAGAAAATACAGGGTATATCTAAACCAATCCAATACAATATTAGAGCAGTCTAGAGTTTAATTTGGCGAAACCGCTGAGAGGGTTCACTATGATGAGTCAAGCCCTCTCATTCAATAACTTATATCATTATAGTAAGGTCTGTAGAGATAATATTTGATGATATCATGAAAATAAAGACATTGACAGTAGATTTATTTGTTACAAATTTTATCGACGGATGATAATTGAATTTATAAACTCTACTTACTCTCTGGCGAATATCTATGTTTCTCATTCGTGCGACACTCACGGCTTTGGTCCATAGTATTATGTTACGACATTTGGTACATATGCTCTTAGGAATCAGGCTCAATGTTAAATCAATGGCTTTGGAAAAGTATCTGAATGAATAATACTCTATAGTACAATACAATGCCGCTTACGATTGTAGAACGACATTTGAAATATCCCGCATGTGTTTCTTTTAAACGAAAAATTCCCATTCCTATCCCTGGACACTTTTATTTTTCTGTTTATCATTACTCTTCACAATTCATCCTTTCATACTCATTTCCTAAGGTTAGAAATAATCGTTATTTCTCCTTAAAATAAATTTCGATTTTTCGTTTAAAAGAAACACATGCGGGATAATTTTCAAATATCGTTCTACCAATAATACTCTCACCAAAAAATACAATGCATCAGTTGAATGAATTGATAGTTAAGTAAACGACCTTAACTGTAATATTTGTGGTATTGCCAACAAAACTGAGTATAGGTGCGGCCTTTTCTGAATTATGGTCTTTTTAGATTTTCTACCCTTTGTAGAAATGTAATTTCAGGCTTCCATCAGTTTAAATATTTTTGAAATTAAGGTTTTAATTGATGATCAATTCGGGAGAACAATTATTTTTCAGACTCATACCTCTATATCTTCTGTAACCATGACGATGGGATAAACCATTAGCTATAACGCTATCTATCCCGCTTATTGCGTTAGTTTTGAAACATCTCGGGCCAAAGTCATCTTTCGTGATTCCCCGCGTATATAACGTATCTCCTCAATAGTTCCATGGACCTAGAAAACGTTTCAACAAATTTTTGTTGTAGTAAACTATAAGAAAAATGTTCTACAAGGTTGTCTCAATAGTTCGTAAACACTTGCAGAGAATTGAAATACCAATATTATTCGCCATAATATTATTCGCAGTTTATGTATGTCATCTTTGTATTATGTATAAAGTAATTATATTTTGTATTATTATGTTATGATACATTAGCGCGCCATCTGTTATGAAAATTCGAAACTATCATAGACGTGTATGATAATTTTGAAAATTAAACAATTTCTACTGCCTTTACTGCAATAGAAAAATTAATGGTTCACCAACTTATAAGCCAGGCTCTCCCATTATTTTTTCCATTGCATTAAGGGCAGTAGAAATTGTTTCAAATCGTTAAAAAAAATCATACGCGTCTTTAATAGTATCATTATGTATTCGCCGTAATAATATTGTAACAAAGTATTTATTAGTTTTATTATTTTTATTAACAGAGTGGTCATTTTTATATTTATATTTTGCTACTCTGTAAATTTACCTCGTGGCTTATCTTTTATTTATCCTTCATAGTTTGTTCTTGCCTGAAATAAATTGTTGTCTCATCCCGAAGTTGGTTTTCCCTAATTTTCACGTGGCAATATAATCCGCCAAGTAATAAGACGACTAATGTTTTAAGAAAAACAAGAATTTTTGGGACAACCTTATAGTGGCTTCTTTCTATCCAATGCTGTGTGCCGGTGATGCGAGGTATCTACACGTGGTAGACATAAAGGTAGACAGCAGCAGGGAGAAAGCCCCAGAAGGTGACTGGCCTAGCGGTCCACCCAGTCTCCACCCGACAGGGCGATGCCCGGCGTGACAAAGAGATGATATCATCCCAAGTCCGGAAGAGTGGTCCACCGACGCTCTTGTTTAATTGGCTACGGAATGATGACTTAGCAGGTTCTTGGTCACTTGTCTGCGGATATGACACATTGCCATGGCTGGGAGACATAGAGTCTGTCATTGACCCTCATTTCACCAATCATCTAAACTTTCAATATATAGGAATGGGAATAAACAACATATAGTACTTTCGAAATTATTATAGACGCGTATAATATTTTAAAAATAAAACAATTTTATACTGCCCTTACTGCAATGGAAAAGTTAATGGAAGGGCCTGGCTCATGAGTGGTGAACCCTTTAAGCATTTCATTGCAGTAAGGTCAGTAGAAAATTGTTCAATTCATAAAAGAATCATACGCGTCTATAATAGTTTGGTATTCCCATAACAGGTGGCGCGCACTAATGTATCATACAATATATTACTTTAAAACCAAAAGTTGCGGGAGCATGATAATCATGCACGGAAAGATGCACCACTTCTTTTAAAAGTCCCTTTTAAAGCCATCCATGTACTGATGAGAGCCAAAGCATGAAACCATGGTATACAGGTTGACCTTTAGTCTGAATTTGCCAAAACTGGTATTGCGGCTCATTCTTTTGTTATCATTAGTAAGGTTTTTTGCTAGGATGATAATAGAATGCATTGTTCTGATATATATTTGAAGAGAAAGGCTCCCCTCTTTCTCAGTATAATATATTTACACAAATAAATTTACTGGCAATGCGCTTCTTTTAAATATCATCAAATATTATCTCTACAGACCTTAAGGACTCTAAAGGTCTGTAGAGATAATATTTGATGATATTTAAAAGAAGCGCATTGCCAGTAAATTCATATGTGTAAAATTTTAACGATAGATGGCAATTAAATTTAATATACTAATATAAATAATATATTATATTGGAAATATTGAAAAATATTTGAAATCTGTTTTTTTAATTACTATTTTGTAACTACATCACTAATCTAAATTGGTAGTTGTCCAAAATAGTCTAAAAATATTCTCCAATGTTTGTTTTTAGTCCGCAAAGGGAGACGTGTTTCCTTTGCACATGAAAGAAATAGAGACTATAGAAAGGTCTGTGAGATTGGCTTTGTTCTCACTACACACACACATCTAAACATTCAATATATGAACAAATGAAAAAAGCTCAGGTTTTCCGTTCAAAGGTCAAAATAAGCAATTTTATTGTAATCTAATAACGCAAATTCATGAAAGGACTTTTGTGGCAAATTCGCTTGTATGAATTCGAGCATTTATTTTGAGAAATTTGAGAAGATTCCCGGCAGTCTGCATTTTTCAACAAAGAAGAGATCCTTTTTTGCAGGCGGCGTGAATACCAATTTCCCATAAGATATCAAATCAATATATTCGTATGTTTGTTTTTGATGATGGCGTGTACATCTGCCGCATCAAGCCCACGCGGCACATCTGACAGCGCCACATGGGTTAAGGCAGTAGGATTGAAGCAATAGAGAGAGAGATTGAGATTGAAATAATATAAATAAATAAGAATATATACAGAAAATTGATAAATATATATAAAATATACAATCTTCATTGATGGCTCCCACCGCAGGAAAGACTCCACCACCGATGGACTGCGAAAGTTCTCTCCCACAGAGTAGGCAGGTCGATGTGTTGTGGCTGGCATTACCCAACTCAAGACCAAGATGGTGCTTGTAGATGGTAGACTTCGCCACACTTGTTAGTTTCACTGCCTCGGGATGGAGGCCGACGCCGAACAGCCATGCCCGAAGGTCCAGGGGCACTTCGCAGGAGGCGAACACCTCCCGGAACAGGTCGCACGGCTCGGCAACTCCAAGAGAATGGCGACGAGATAAATGTTCTTTCCTCCATCACAGTGTCGATGGCAACTGGATGTGCCGCGCTGTGTACTGCCAGCTACACCAGGTTTCCAGTAACTTTAGCTGAACTAGCTGAAAGATTTATAGCGCTCCTCGTTATATATAATATATTAAACCCTAAAATTCTGGTTCTTTATTGAATATGAAAACACAAAATCAAACCAAAATTACCCTCTAAACTACAATATTGTTTACAACAAGTTTCAAGTCACATTTCAAGAGGCAACTATAATATTCTACTCTTGGCCAGTTATTAATAGGTTTATTAATTCGTAAAATTTTGTTGAGTCTACAATATCATTAGAAAGGAATAATGGACGTGGGCAAATAGAAAGACTGAGAAGTAACTAGAAGAGATATAGAAAATTCTAATATTGTGTGCTAGAGGATGACTCAAAAGAAGATGTTTTATTGCTGATTGAGGAAAAAGAGTAGAAGGAAATATTCTTGGCTTCAAGTCCTAGGAAAATTATTTTAATTTAATTTAGTAAATATAGGGGTTTCAATGCTTGTGGTAGCAACTTTTTATTCGTTCCAAGCTTCCGTCGAATAGGATCCTAGTCAAAAAGAACGTTGACGCCGTCCTTCGTCGCGTTTTACTGGACAAGATCTCTTCATTATCGTCAGTTTCATCTTCAAATCATTGTATACTCCTGTAGAAGGGATACCCGAAAACTCGAGAGATCGTTAAAATATAAAACAAGAAACTTATCCTCGGAGGGGCGGTGTTTTATTACAATCTTCAAAATGTGGTGAAATAAGAACAAGAAAATTTAGATATAAATGCTTTCCTGTTAAAAATTTCTTTATTCTGAAAGGTACTGGATATAATAATAATTCCATTGAAAATATAGCTCAAAAATACAGAGAAATATCAGCTCTGCCAAAACTTCAAAAGGCCACGAATAAATACTAGAGCGTAGACATATTTAATAGTTCTAAACTTGCACCAAGAAATGCTGGTTCTGTGAAAGACCATGTCCGTTAACGAAGGGAGAAAGTGTTGTGGATATGGACGGCTGGTAATGAGAACAAAGAATTCCTCCAGCGGCCCGGAAAGAAGGGGCTCCAACTGTGAGTCATCCTGGATTTTCTCGGCCCTCTTTGTGACGGATTCTGGATATAATTGGCCGTCACATGAGATTCTGCTGATAGCGTTCTATTTTACCCATTCCACGTACGGGCACATGGTGGGTTGGAATTGTCATACTCCAAGTTCACCATATAATTTCACATGGAAGAAATCAACAGTGTGACTTGGAATTTACGAGTTCACGTTAGGGGACTTGCATTCACTTAAGCTATATAAGGACGTCCTCAATCTGCAATTCTATCCTAGTCGTGGTTGTCACGAAAATTGTCGTCAATTTGACAATGTCAAACTAAACACAATATTAATTTTTCAAATTTTCAAATCTGGGGTAAATATAGCTAACTTACTGAGCTGACTCTTCAGAAGTTAGATTTCTTCACTGAAAATGGCGTGGCTACACAGCGCTGTAGTTTTGCTTTTTTTGGCCTCTCTTTTATCACCTTGATTTACCAACCTCCCACCCCCTTTGTAGAAAATAAGAGATAGAGAATTAATAATATATACACGCAGAAATAGGACCCCCTTACACATATGTCATTTGAATATATACGTAAGAATATATATTGTGGCGAAGAAATACTTTATTTAACTATTCAATGAAAGTATTTAACAGATTATGACTTCGTATTTGTGAAATCATCATATATGTTGCATAGCTTGATAGTTTAATATTCTCTAGCGGATTATAGTTTTTTTGGGGTTTGTTGATAATTGTCGACTAGTCGTGCTGAGGTCAACAATAAATACGCGCATATATTAAGATATACAAAGACTCTTTTTCTACGCTACATTATATAGGAATCTCCTAACCTGAACAAAAATAATAAATGGCGCTCTGCCATCTAAAAACACGTGGTCAGGAAATGCCTTCTTTATTTTTAATATCAACACCTGACTCGCTTATCTTTTTTTCTATTTTTTTAAAATGTGTTAATCGTATTTACGCAAATTTGACCTTAAATACCCAGTTCTTGGTTTCTCAAGAAGCCTCTGGGACCAAAAATATTTTTGGTCGCAATGGTAGAGCCTACTCCACGCTGACGAGCGCCAACAGCGCGAAATGTGTTCGTGGATGGCTTTTCTTGATTTATCAAGAAATTGGGTTGGCCAAATATCACGGAGCAAGTTAAATAAACGTTTAGTTCATTTTTGCTTCACAAGATGGCGCTCTGCCATCTAAAAAGCACATGTACTTGTGGTCAGGAAATGCCTTCTTTTTTTTTTTTAAATAATAAAATGCGCGGGTTTTATGGTAAAGAGAGGTATATATGTTACGTTAAAGAATATCTTCATTTATCAGTGTACATGTCTTGTTGTGTGTTCCAATGCGCGGCTGTGCAGGGGGACGACTCCCTCTACCAGACTGCGGTCAAGACAGTCTTCCTGGCTGGGCCCAAGGACAGACTGCCTGAGCTGGTCCATTACCTGGGGGAGGTAGGTAGCTCCTGTACACGGCAGCTGTGGCTACACGATGTCTGAACACATGGGATTGAGGCTTGGTAAACAGACGCCTAACACAATAAGCAGTCTTGTTGTATAGAATTTGTACATAGGGACGGATATGTTGGGCACTGTGGCTATGTCTTGATATGGAAGCATCTGTACACATGCCGACAACTTGATCTGAGGAATTTTTATAACAGGGACCACATCCTAACGATATGCTAAACAGGTGGGGCTATCTATATCTTGGCACAGAAGTACCTGCACATAGAGGCTGAGACTGTATAAAAGATCTTACACACCGATCTGTCACAAAGTTGCTTCTCTTTCGAAATTACTTCTTGCTATAGACATTAACACAATTATCATCATCACACCATCTTATATTAGAAATTTAAACTATTTTTGATGCGTGTATGTTTCTTTTAGAATAAAACAATTTTATACTGCCCTTACTGAAATGAAATAATATTATACCATATATTACGATTAACTAATATACTATCACTACCACAGGGCTCTGTCACATTTGTAAGTACAAAGTCGAACTGCTTTTCACATGGGTAGACATGTGGTGCACTTACAGTAAAAGCAGTCGCCTACTTCTACTCACCATGAATTTCATGGCTCTACCATGTGTACTAGGGATAAGCAAAAAATATTATCACTTTATATATATCACTTTATATATTATCACTTTATATATTATATCACATATAAAAGCTAGAGAAGAGTGGACTTCTATAAATTGTTTTAAGGAGATAAGCACAACCACTGAAACAATATTACAGCGGTATGGTATTTTAAATTGGCGAAACCACTGGGAGGGTTGACCACTGATGATCCAGGTCCTCCCATCATTTATTCATTGGAGTAAAGACCGTTAAAAGTTGCTTTATTTTAAAAATAAACATATATAGGCGTCAAAATTAGTTTGAGTTTCTAATTATAGACATGGATGAGTAAAATATGTACTGATGTTATTTGATAATATATCAAAATTTTAAAAATAATTTTGACGACATCGTAAGAAAAAAAAGTCTTTATATTAAATTTTTTTTTTCACATGAACATACACGGGCTTTGTCCGGTAAGGTCAGTAACATATTTACTAAGTAACCTATGTGTCTAATTCTAGTTCGAACAAGTGTTTGTTTCAACTTGGATTGGTACAAATGTTTGAGCCATAGGCATATTAAGCAGGCAGGTGTGTGACCTATTTTCACAATGTTTCTCTCAAATAATATAATTGTTAAATTCCTGTTCTACTTCAAAATTTCTCAATATGTCTACACTTAGGAAGTATTTTACCTTTTCATTTGTAATCTAACTATTTGGAGTTTTAAGTTATTTTATTTTAGGTCATTCTTATTCGGCAGGTTTATTCGGAAGTGATTTTGTAATATTTGTTATTTAAAAGTTTCAATTAGTACATTTGTCAATATTACCAAACTACTCTCTGTTGTAAGGTTGCAATGGCTTATTTGGGTGTATTTGATCTGAAAGGTTGATGTTGTCCTAGGTTTTCCACGTAGAAAACAAAGATGAGAACTTGGAAGATCTTAAGAGCATATCTACAAAGGTAAGTTGTACCTCACATCAAGCTCTATATTTCTATCTATTCATACTTCCGTTGCTATGTAACATGGCAATAAAGGTGTAAAATCACAATATATCAATTAAGGTAATTTCGATAATACTTGTTGGGGACTTTAGTACGTGGCTTCAGGAATCCGAGTTACCTCAAGATAGAGAGAGACAATTTGACAATTGACATAGTTTTATTGACCTCTTGTCAATACATGTCACAGTCCGCCGCTCTATTTATGTGATAGTGAGGAATTTACAATGAGGATGATGGTTATAACAAAAAGGATTAAAATATACAACTACTTAGTCTAGCCATACATATTGTTACAAAACCAAATCAGTGATAAACATTTTAATTTGACCGCGTGAAGTATTCAAAATACAGGAGTTGTTATTTGAATATCTCGTGCACACATGTTTAGAAAAAATCGGAATATATTTGTTTTTTAATAATATATTGGGGTGTTAAAGAAACCGTATAGCTGTAATAGCCTTACACAAAGTAGTTAAATAAATTAAAATCCTCTGGAGTAACTTGATAAAGAGAGAAAAATCAAAGATAAGGAGGATAAGTTTCTTTTATGAACAAACAAGTATAATCTTCAACTTTACCCCAAAAATCAACAAGATACTATAGTTAATCTTTCAAATTTCACACCTTCTGTAGAACAGCTCAATATCCTTTCACGAGGTCTTAAATATAGATATCCATCTAAAACTGACCGAATTTCAATTATCGCAGGCGTAGAATCATCCATTACCCGTTTAAATCACCAACAGAAGTACAAAGTTAGGAAACATGTCTCATCCGTTCTCAATAACTCAATCCAGGATAATAGCCATAATAACAAAACATCGTTAATCAAGTCCCTCTCTAGAAACAAAAACATTGTTATTACAAAATCTGATAAAGGCTCAAGAACAGTCATCATGAACACTAAGGATTATACATCTAAAATGAATGCAATATTAAATGATCCACTTATTTTCACCCCTATTTCATTACAGGAAGAGAATTCAGCTATTATTAAATTTAAAAAAGAAATTAATAATCTTGTAAAGAAAAAATCCATCACCACAGAAGAATGCAAATCCTTTATATCGAACATTTATGGAAAAGCATACATATATGGAATGCCAAAATTGCACAAAGACAATATTCCACTTAGACCTATAATAGCATATCATTTATCCCCAGCAGCTCCTTTGTCTTCCTTCCTGGCCAAGTTACTCTCTCCTATGCTCAGGGATGGTGGGGCTTAGGCATCCATATCTTCTACTCCGGATTTCTTGAGCCATATTCAACAGTCACCGGTTCTACCCAACAGCATCATGGTATCCTTTGATGTGGTGAATTTATACCCAGTCTACCCCATCCACTTATTATAGATTGCACAACACAATTCTTATCAGACCATAATTACCCCATTAACACCATTTCCAGATTAATATCCTTGATCAGTATTAGTTTAAATAACAGTATATTTAATTTTAATCAAGCATACTTTAAACAAACAAAAGGTACACCTATGGGTAGCCCACTATCTTCCCCTCTATCAGAAATAGTTATGCGCCATATGGATAAGCAAATAGTTGAACAATACCACTTAGAGATTTTATCATGGCACAGATATATTGATGATATTTTTGCAATAGTCAAAACCAGTTCACTTGATAACATTTTATCCACATTAAACAACTTATACCATGATATAAGTTTTACAGTTGAAACAGAGAATAACACTTCAGCTTTCTTAGATATACTTATCACAAAAATAGATAATAGATATACCACAAGCGTTTATTACAAACCGTCATTTTATCCATCATACATACATTTTTCTTCGTATTGCCCAATTAGCCATAAAATTAACACAGTCAAAGCATTAACTAAGCGCATATTCACTCATTGTACACAGATATATCAAAACAGCAGGAAACAAATATCATATTATCACATTTAATGACATTGGGCTATCCAAAAAACTTTATTTTGAGACACTTATCATAACCCTTTACAAACAGCTGTTAATCATAGTTATAAATCTATTGTACTATTCCTTTTTCCCTCAGAGCCTTAACATATCTAATTATTAAAAAACTTTGGTATCCGCACCTTCTTTTCCAATACTCCTAATTTAGGCACTATACTTAGAAACCCTATCACCAATAACAGTTTCCCCTTAAAATCCATACACTTAAAGAATGCAGTCTACTCATTAAAATGTAATAATTGCTCTAGCTTATACATAGGAGAAACTGGTAGACA
>CP092864.1:55583933-55614671 GCA_030710605.1 Cordylochernes scorpioides
TGCAATCGGATTTTAAATCACATTTAATCACCATTTTTGTTTTCAAAATGTAGCAAAATAACAAGAGTGTATCAGTGGTAAGTTGTTAACTGTGTAAACAAGTACATCCACATTTCTGAAGCCATCTTTATCACATATTGTTTCACATCTTTGTTTGACTGTTAGTGAGACAAACATCTTGATGCAATTCCAATATTGAAGAAACCCACCAGTTTTGAACTCTTTGATATCCCAAGTGAAGAAGCTAGCAGACATGAAATGTTTTAAGGGCAAGGACCAGCTGTTATCCGAGTAGTACTGGATGCATCTAAAGTCCTGAAGCTGTAGCAGAGGCGCCATATTCATTGTACATATTATTATGCATATATATATATATAATTATATATTTTTTAATAGTGCAGACTGTGAACTTTTGCATGTGTTGACAAGATGTCAATAAAATTATTTTAATTGTCAATTGTCTACAGTGCTAAGTCCCGCCAGTTCCACAAAAGAGAGAAAGATATGTCTACATCAGCGCTAAAGGCCGGTTATTTAACAAACAGACAAATATCGAATGCATCCACAATCCAAAAGTCAGTTCCAGAGAAAAGGGAGATATTGAGTCTATAATAGGTGGTAAAAAAGCTTGTTGTTAGTTAATTATGAAAGTTGTTATTACATCCGCACTGCTGAACTCTCTCCAACCAGTTCCAAAGAAGAGGGGCGCGTGGTCTCCATCAGCGCTAAGTGGCTGCAGGAAGACAAATGCCCGGAAGGGATGGCGAATGTTTATGTAAAGTTTTCAACACTTCTATTTAAAGGCCAACGAGTTCCACCTACTAGCAGCGACCGAGGCTCCCATTGTTCAAAGAACTTTCTTGTCTTTGTACCCTCTTTTGTGATAGTTTCTCAAGAGTTCCTTAAATGCATAAATACTCCGCGGTATTACAATCATTAGCCTGACCGTCAAATAGAGACTGGGATAGAGGAGGAAAAAAGAAAGACGTGTTAAAAATAAGTTAAGGATATTAAGGATGAATTTTGAATAAAGAACTTGTAATCAGTTTAAATATTCTAACACTTCATCTTTGCGACATAGATTTGAAGAAAAACTCCTTGTGAAAAGAGCGATTGTGGATCACCAACAGATAGGGGGGGAAAAAGCTAAAAAATCGATGTTTTAATATTATATTTAGATGAAAGAGTGAATGCTAAATTGTAATGAAAATAAATCTCTCTCACACAACGGTAAAATTAAAATAATCTCAAAGAACCTCTCTTCACAGAACACCCAGTTGCACGGCCAAAGTCCTCTTACCAGAAAGCAGCTATTTGGAAACAGAAAATTTGGCGATGAAAACTGTCCTTTGCATAGAAGTGCCTTTGCGGGTGTGCCGCTTATCGAAGTTCTACTGTATACGGTATGAAATTCAAAATAAAATTTACGTACCTTTTCAAGATTTCGGGCAAAATGCCGGCGCAAAAATAAGGCTGTTAGGTTCTCAGTGTTGGGAACGTCTCCAAGAAGTGACTTCTCTACCGAGAGTTACTTCCATATCATCTTATCAACAGCAGGTACAACAATGATACTCAAGCCATTGTTGTTGAAAGATCACCAAATAATGGAATTGATTTAATTTGTTTTCTGACTTGCTGAAGGAATAAGAAACAACACCAACAAGTAAATTTCGAAACTGAGCAGAAGATGCTGCAACTTTCCTGTTGGCAAGTCCATAGAGATGGGTCAGAAGTTTCTAAAGAGTTTCTACGACATGTTCCAAGTAACACAGAAAGCTG
Source organism: Cordylochernes scorpioides (assembly GCA_030710605.1). Lineage (NCBI taxonomy): Eukaryota > Metazoa > Arthropoda > Arachnida > Pseudoscorpiones > Chernetidae > Cordylochernes > Cordylochernes scorpioides. Next base: position 55,585,713 of record CP092864.1, read on the forward strand.
TAACTTCTCGCGAAGTTTCGTCGATCTAAAAACAAACAACAGAGTTAGTACAGTAATTGGTGCTTACCCCCAGTTACAGGCAGCTGTTTATCCTCCACACAGCAGCGATGAAATAAAAGGACAACTGACACACGAAATTTCCTTCATCCAATAACAGAAATAACACAATAAAACTTTCCACTAGCGACCACCTACATGAAGGACTACTTTCAACAATTCTAAAATAGATTATCTTGATACAATCCATCCTTGTTGTATATATATTAATTAATTGTTCACAGAGTGTGTGTAAGCTCACAGGTAAATAGGCTCTAACCGGAACAGAAAAAAGTTCTTTTGTTTAATATTAGTTTCCCTTTTATATTTTGTTATCTCTCTTGTAAATCAATAAATATAATGTTTAATTAATAATTATTGGAATCAGTTTCATTAATAATTCTAAGAAAAGTCAACAATCCTTCAATGAACGTCCACCTTCAGGAGAGACCAGAGGTATCCTTTTTAGATATTTTATGGAAGGTTTTACTATATAACACGTGAAAAGAAACATTATTCTAATTTCTGAGTATAGTGTTACAAGAGAAGGAATCGACAGATTTTATTTCGACGAGATTCTCGCCGTTAGCTTTAATTCCTTCTTCGATATAATATAGTGTAATAAAGCTATACAACCAGTTTAACCGCATAAGTTTCTTTTTATTTATGAAAAATCATTTTTAATTTCAAAGAGAAATAATTTAATATTTCTAACTTTTGGATGACGTATGAAAAGGTTGAATATATGAAGAGTGATGGTCTATATATGAATGGATGACGTATGGAGGGTGAAAATATGAAGAGTAATGGCGAACGGAAAAATAAAAGTGTCCAGGAGCGGGAATCGAACCCACAACCTTCTGCTTACCGGGCAGGTGCCATGTCCACTAGGCTATCCTGGACGATATTTCTCCGTTCGTAACTAATATTTAAACTGACTAATAATACTTATAAATGACTGCGGCGTATAATTATAAAGCTATACAACCAGTTTAACCGCATAAGTTTCTTTTTATTTATGAAAAATCATTTTTAATTTCAAAGAGAAATTATCATGATTCACAGCAACACCGTTTGGCTACTTGGACTTACCAGTGAGGTCGAACTTTTGCAAGAAGTGGAAGCCATTAAAGTAATTTTTGGTGTCCAATGTGGGATTCATTCCTAAGGTGTGGTTGTAGAACACCGAGCGCGTATACCGCCAAACTACTGATGGCTGGACTGATGTCAACAAATTCTTCTATACGCTATGAAATTTAGCAAAATATTTCGTTCAGAGAGATTTTTCTTTAAAATAATTTTATTATCTCTTTTTCACATTCTTATACATGAGTATTTTAAAATATAACGCCACCTTTTAGTGAGAGAGGGGAAAATATTTATTCTTTTACATTTTTACATTCTCAATCAAATATTTATAGAAAAAGAAAGAGAATAAAAATGCATATATTTTCACATATAAGATGAAACGGATTTGTTAAAAAAAGGCCTTTTTAGCACAAATATCTATAATAATATTTAAATATATATATATATATATATGCTTTACTATGAATGTATAAGTGAAATAAATCGCTATATATATTGATAATAATTAAGGGGCCAAAACACGGTAGAACAAATGTGAAGATTTCATTAAAAAAATATAAATATACTATTAATCATCAGGTAATATGCTATTATATATTTAGGGAATGTCTATAGATCTATTAATGCAATGTTATCTATTGGTTACTAGGGATTCCAGAAGTAACGTTGTTGTTTACTGTTTCTATAGAAGTAATGTACTGTAGTTTTTTACTGGTTGGTAAAAGAATTAGGTTCTACTAGGTTAAAATAATGGCCGGTGTTTCTGATATGCTGATAAACAAGTGATCTATTGTCATGGTTTATTATGCTTCTATTATGTTCGCTAACTTTAACACCTACTCTTCTCTTTAGTGTTAGCGAACATAATATATAAGCATAATAATCCAGGACAATAGTGATGTATATAGTTGTTTATTTGTTTTGCATATTTTTCATTTATAAATTAATCTTATAATTTAGTCTGTAAAAATACAAATATTGGACCGGTGACGAAAACAAAACTAAAAATAGATGGCTTAATGTTATGTAGTTATGATATATAATTAATTGTGATGTTTATGTAATTTTGATCTTAATTGAATAAAATATATAAAGTTTAAATGTGTTTTAAACTTTAATAACAAGCACTAAACAAATAGGTCACTCCTTTATCAGCATACTTGCCATCTGAAGATATATTGTTTATTTGTAAGGAACAGCTCGCAACTGACAAAATTAATGTCCTAAATACAGGTGAATCAAGACAGAATATGCTATAAACACAACCGGAGAGCATCATCGCGTCAACTGGTATAGTAATATCTATCATACCACAGACGTCTGGAGCATAGAGAAGTGGTCGAATGTATGGACATTTTAAGTGAGTGTGTTGACAAATCCTTATATATATAAAAATGAAATGCGAAATCGATGTTTGTTATCGCATCACGCAAAATCTACTGACTCAATCATTATGGAATTTCGCATGTAGGTAGCTGAAGATTTCGTTTAACATATAGGCTATTCAAAAAACTAAAAAGTTAATGTGCTTTTTTAAAAAATAAAAAAACCAAAAAGCGTTAGTTCCAGTCTTTTACCGCTAGGGCGCAGCACTGGTCGCGACGATAAATGAATTTGATTTTTTTTAAAGCATCGGTGGTTCAGTGGTAGAATGCTCGCCTGCCACGCGGGCGGCCAGGGTTCGATTCCCGGCCGATGCATTTTTTTTATAACAATTTTTAAAACTCATTTATATTATATCTTCTATATAAATGGAAATTTCATAAGTGGTGTTCGCTAAAAACTTTCGTTACAATGCATCAATTTCGACCAAATTTTCAACATTTATGTAAAACGAGATGGAGCAGGTTTTGCTTAACATCAAAATATTTTTCCTAACTTTAAAATACATAACTTTGCTGTTATCGATAAAATACAAAAAAATTCAACAGAGTTAATTTTATTTATATATAAATACAAAAAAAAAAATTCAGCAATTCATTCAACTCAATCTAAAAAAATATTCAAAACAAGCAATTTTAAGATAACACCATATGTAAAACAGTCGGCCAAGAAAACAACAACGATATTACATCTTTCTCACATATTCACACACAATCTTGATTAATAATTAAAACTAATCTTTAGCATTGTTTATTATACTTCATAATATATAATATTCGTTAGGCAAACTTTCACTCGGATAAAACCCGGGCGAAGCCGGGTACACATCCGCTAGTAAAACAATATATTTATATAAAAAAAGGGTGTACATGGATCTGTGAAGAAAAAAAATTCTCAAAATATTTCGAGAGATTGCTCCCTCTTTATCAATTTATTGCACATTAAATTTAATCTACAAATTCTTGTAGATCACTGATAAAGAGGGAACAATCTCTCGAAGTATTTTGAGAAAAAAATGTAGTTTTTTTTTCTTTCACAGATCCAGGTACGTTCTTTTTTATATAAACATATTTAATAAGTCGCCTTTTGACTCATAGCAATATACTGTTAAAATATAAAACGACATTTGAAAATTATCCCGCATGTGTTTCTTTTAAACGAAAAATCTAAATTTATTTTTAAGGAGAAACAACGATTATTTCTAACCTTAGGGATGAAGGATGAATTGTGAAGAGCAATGATAAACGGAAAAATAAAAGTGTCGAGGGATGGAATCGAACCCACAGTGTTCCGCTTACCGTGGGTTCTGTGGGTTCGATTCCCATCCCTCGACACTTTTATTTTTCGTTTATCATTACTCTTCACAATTCATCCTTCATCCCTAAGGTTGGAAATAATCGTTGTTTCTCCTTAAAAATAAATTTAGATTTTTCGTTTAAAAGAAACTCATGCGGGATATTTTTCAAATGTCGTTTTATAATCATAAGCCGCATTATATTGTATTATAATGTTAAAATAGGAGTCTTTAATATCTTTATCCAATATTAGGAACACAGCCGGGAAGTCCATCCTGTGCTAGACAACCTTGATATAAATAAGTGAGGCGATGCAATCAGGCTAAGTGTGGCGTTATACCGCCATCCATCCCTGGATCGATGCTTCAGATTAATTTACCAGCCGCATCATTTGGCCTAATTAACTGAATTATGGATCGCTATAAATGTCCTGAAGTGGACACTAAACGAACCAATTGGAGAGAGGCGATGACACCATAAAGATAACCTAGATATCAAAGTGGAAATTTTATAGTTTAGACGACAGAGTGGTAGCTTCAGCTACACGATGCTGGAACATTCAGCAAGCCATAGATACTCTAGTTAGTGGTACCCGATCCTTAGGATTGTAGAGGTTTTGCGTATAATTTAAGGGAAGTTCGTACAAGTGATCACACTGCATGCAATAATTGTCTACAAAACTCTGGGAGCTTCTCTCTCACATGGTGAACTGCAATAGGACATGTAGCAACACCATGGAATTTCCCAACCTGTGGTAGATCAAGACAATCACCAAATATGGTGGTATAATCAATATGAAATTTAAAAAGTTATAGCCAATTATATTTTATCACTATAGATGATTATAAAACCATTGTATTTATAATTTGTGTATTTATATATTTATGATCGTTTCATATATTTTTACGATGTTTTTTTAAACTTTATATACACACACATATATATATGCCTTATGTTTTCTCTTTATATATTAATTGTTTACGTATATTTTTGCTGATGTTTATGTGATCTTTATGCATTGTATAAGTGTTTTATATTCGTGGCACATGCGCTTTTGATATATGACATAATGTTCGTATACATAATTATCCGTGGTCGTAGCTGCCCGAATGTATATACTTTGATTAGAAAGTATTTTTATTCAACCTTACTTGAAATTTTGCTTCTAAGAAATCAGATATATCCATTGCAATCTTCAAGCCACTATCTATATTTTAATGTGCCTTCACAGGCTCTTCGGGTAACCCCGGGGCATTGCCTGGGTCACTCGGCTAGTATGTATATATTCTTTATATGTAATATACAGTATAGATATACACTCATGAACAAAACATAAGGAAGTTGTAGCTTTTACCATGTATATCGGCATTCAGACAATAACTCTGAAATATATTTGATACACAGTGACCTTTATTGAAGACACACGAGATAACCAAGTTTAAACAAAATTGCTTCTGTCTCCTTCAAACAACAAATAGACAACCGGCGATATCAAAGACTCTCCAATTCTTTAAGTTTTGTCCACGAGTGTATATATACTTTTGCATAATTAGATAATAAAAGGCATATATTGGATTTAATAAATCCAATTTTATTAATAAATTTAATTTTATTAAATTCAATATATGCCTTTTATTATCTAATGAATTAAGTATGGATTGCTCTATTTTCAAAACTTTTGCATAATATTTATTATTATATTATTTCATACATTTTTTGTTTGCTGTAAATACACTTTATGTTTCCATCTACACTTTATCAGCCAAATGCTCCAGCTTCGCTTAGCACATTTATTAAAAATGCTTGAATATAATGACATAATGAATTAATTATAATTAATGGAGTGGAGAGAGAGGTACCACATGAATACCCCATCCTCCTGTACATTGTATTCTATACTAAGATCTGCCCAACCACTTCATTTGCTGAAACAAACCTTTGGCTGATTCAGCCTATATATCAGGATGTTATGAAATCTTTGATAAAAGAGTTGAGGCTATGGTTTGCTTCAAGAGTTCCAGCAACAGAATATTTTTATAAAATCGCATCCGACCCCTGTACTGATGATACCCTGGTGGTTGGAACTGGTTTTGTGGAATATTTACATATTGCCACGTGGAAAATCGGCAAATAAGGAAAACGGGACGCCTCGGTGGCTGACCACTCTCTTTATTATTATTATTTTTACCTTGGGATAAGTTGTTATATTATCTGACTCTCTCTCCCTATAAATACCTCTTGTAAAATAATAAATACTTCGCTAAATATCAACATGTACTGTGCAGAAAATATCAAAATGAATTTTATTGATACATTCCTTTTCCAAATTACTTTACTAGGCGCTGCTCAAAAAGAGCAACCTAGTTTATGATATTTACAACAATGAATTTTCTCCAATGGCCCCTGATTCTTGCAAAAGTCTAACCCCACCAGCGAGTGCAAGCAACCAAACGGGGCTCTGGCACATTTGTAAGTGCAAAGTCGAACTGCTTTTCACATGTGTAGACATGTGGTGCGCTTACAGTAAAAGCAGTCGCTAATTACCTACCATGATTATCATGGCCTGTACCACGTGTACTAGGGATAATAATAAAAAAAAAACAACAACAATGAATAATATATATGAAGGTTATTTACATATTAAAACAAAGTGTCCAATACGGGATTCGACCCCGGTTCATGGGTGTCGGGATAGAGGGTTTTAACCACTCATCCACCGACTTCTTTATTGTTTTTTTTATCGTTCCAAAATCACTTTATTAGATACCGCTCAAAAAGAGCAACCTAGTTTATGATAATTGCAACAATGAATAACATGTGAAGGTTATTCACATCTTAAACAAAATGTTAACGCGGGATACGATCCCGGTTCATGACTGTCAGGAATCGAGGGTGTTACCCACTCGCCCACTGACTTCTTATGCGTTTTCTTTATAGATACATTCAATAAACGTATTGACGCATTAAATACATTCATTGTATTGACACATTCACAATAAATATATGGTGTGATGATGTTATAGAGGCTATAGGATTAAATCTTTAAGATATGATACTAAATGTTATAGTAAAGATAGAGGCTGCCTGGCCTAGTTCTTCAAGTTAAAGATACTTCGGCCAGTAAATCTTTTTATTATCTCGAAGTTTCGATACAAATCTTTTGTTCTCGTCAGGAGAGAACAAACGATTTTTTATCGAAACGTCGAGATTATATAAAGATTTTGTGGTCGAAGTATCTTTTAATTTGAAGAATGTTATGTTCAATAACATACGTATATGGTGCTCAGGGTTTATAATCTGATTAGTTCTATACTATCACATGACCTTGATAAACTGATCAGCGTTGAGTTCATTCACCAATCTGCATACAATGTATTTCATATCAGTGGTTACATTGAGCAACGAAGTACTATATTGAATATAAGCTCGAGGGTTCTTAACACTCTCTGGATGTAGGTAACTCCTGGAGGCACGTACTGAAGTCGCCAACTATCCGCGGGTTGGTCTTTAGACTTCATGTATAATGGTGGTAGGGTTCGATACTCGAATTCTCTCTTTGTCAGCCCCCCCCCCCCGTTTTTAAAACAAATTTATTTCAGGGTTATTTTTTATGTAGTTATTGTAATCTTTTGCCAGAAAAAATATTTATAATATAAAGTTCATTTGTAGGTAAAATAGGTGGAGCATGTATTTCACACAGAAATATGAAAGTATATACTTAGGGTATTTTATTGGAAGTTTAAGTTTTGGAGGAAGAGGAAGAGGTGACGTGGAGATTTGAGAGGTTGGTGTTGCTGGAATAGGAGACCACGGGAGCCTTGCGTACCCGCAGCTGTCTCCATACCCGGGCCTTGAAGGTAAAGGCCAAGAAGACGAAGACGCCTTGGAGTCCCGTGAGGACGATGAAGAAAGGCCAAAGTATTGGTAGCTCCGGTGCTAAGAGTCCGAATATCCAAGGAAGTCCCAGCACCGCAGACAGCTTCACTGCCACCCCGAGTCTGCCAGGCCTGCCGGGGATTGCCGGCCGTTCGGACCGCCGGAGCGCCACGGAGGTCAGCACGAAGAGAACGACGTTGGCTGACATGGAGGCGGCCAGGGGACCGACGAACCACAGCAGGAGTGCAGGGCCTTGTGATAGCCAGCATCGGCCGCCACGTCCGTAGCGGGGCGCCAGGCTGCTTGAGGGCGACAGGACCTCCAGCGCTCCTGCTGCTGATACGAAGATGCCACCCACTCCCAGGCGCACAAGGAACAATACAGAAAACGTCGGCCTCGTTCCGCTTCGGACCGCAGTGCGCGTGTGGAACGGATCGAGTCCCAGAGGTCCCACGCCAACACCGTCATCCAGGCGAGGGCTGAGAGGTAAGCGGCGTGCATGGCGGCAGCTACTGTCCGACACAAGACCCCGACGGTTGCTACGGGACCTGACAGCAGCAGCAGAGAGTGGGCGACCAGCAAGGATGATGACAGGCTCATGACGGCCTTCCCTGGGAAGGTCCGCAGAGACGGCAGTGCGCAGTAGACCACGAGATGGACACACAGGGCGGCGATAGAGAGCGGCACACATATCCACGTCAGCCAGTGCCGCAAGGCGATCTGCCATTCTTGCCTGCTGCTGCGGCAGTCCACCAACTCAGTACCGTTGGCCTTCAAGATGTAATCAGATTTTTTAATGATTTCTCCTTCTACTTCAGCCCTTCCATCTTCTCTCAAATAAAAATTACGCCTCAAAACTCCATGATCACATTCTGATGTTGAATTGAGACAGGTCAAAAGGATGGGATCCCAGAGGCGACAAGCTACTCGATGTTCTGGAGGGTGGAAATCCATCAGGATGGAGATGTCGAAATGAGAAGAGAACAAATCGATAGAAGTGGTTTTAGAGTGTAGATTTCCATGTGGGTAACAGTCCAGTTGATTTTCAGGAACTCCGGCACAAAGAGCACAGTGGTAGTTGCGGTAAGCGAGGTTGGTTTCAATGTAATAAACCCTGGCTAGGTAGGAGCGGCAACCTCGAGCATGCATACTTGAGGAAGGACATTGGTCAACTGATGGCACACAGCTTCGGCGAGGATACTTAAAGATATAACTCGTATCGATCCAACACTCACCTCCTTGAGCCTTCCACCGACGTCTGGTAGGATCATACTCGCTATTCTTGATATCAGTTTTCAGAACACTGCTGTGACACTGCAGGCGGGCTGGGAAGGGAGGGACGTGCTGTCCATGGCACTCGGCGCAGAAGACATTGCGGAAAAGTTTTCCGGACGTTGAGACGACTGGGACATCTTGCAAGGGCAAGCCAGAACCCTCGCAGCGGTCGTCCGTAGGCCCTTGTAGCGGACAAGCAGCAACAACCATGGCACTGATGAGCACATCATGGTTTTCTGATGACACAGTGACGCAGCGATACGGAGAGAATCCAGCTCTGGTCTGGGCAGCATTGCGGCAACAGTCACCGTACTGTGAGCAGGTACTGTCGCAATAGCAAGGGGGAACTCGGCCTTTCTCTGGCTCCTCGCCGCAGAGGCCCCAGGACTCCAGGTCTCTAGGTTGCGGACACAGCGTCTCCTGGCCGGAGGCGGCCGCGGACAGAAACAGAGCAAGCACCAACATCTCTGCGCGCCGCCTGGCGGATCTTCTTGCAACTACCTCCCTCCCACGCCAGCCATCTAGAGGTCGGTCCGTTCACTATTGGTGAGAACAAGATGGCATGAACTGGCATGAGCCGTTTTTACTTTGAAACTAGCAAATTGTTTCAATGGGTCTCCAAGTTGAACAAGTCCATTTCCCCCAGTGAGTGAGACAAATAGCCAAATTGGACATTAGACATTCCCGAGTGTAGAGTCGAACTACATTTTCTCATATGTGTAAATATGAACAAAAATGATAACGATGATAAGTGATATGTCTATTTTATACGTTTCTTATAAGTTTCTTTTACCAAAGAAACCTGTCGCTTATCATTATTGTATTCTTGATTCAAATATATTTCTACCGACCCAACTTTTATTTAAAATATTGTGTGGGTATGTGGGACATTTACATGAAAAGAAATAATCAACTACTCAACATAATGTTTATTAATATTATTAATAATAAAATCATTTTTAACGCCTTACCAAATGCTCAATTTTATTTTTCCTAACGAGGACAAAACTTTTTTATCTAATCGTTGAGGGATTTTTTTTCTGGCCGATGTATATTTTATTTTAAATAAGCATTGTTGTTGTTGTCGTATCCAATGAAGAGCCTCAGATGTCTCCATGCATATCTATCACAGCAGTTGCAATATCAACTATCCTGGGTGTGTAAAGTTGCTGTTCTGGGTTCATGTCAATTTTCAGCAAGGCTGAGACCATTACTGGGCATGAGAGTATGTGGGTAGGTGTTAGCTCGACACCAGAAAAAAATAACTAAACTAGAAAACTAACTATTAATGGCCTATACATATTGTACTTATAAGTTAAAAACTTGATGATGCTAAGAGATGGCACAATAAAAGAAATTGAACAACTCACATGTATCACAATTCATTAATAAATGCAATCCCACCTAGCAAACCATTTGCCATTCCCACGTTCCATTCTAAACGTTTATACCTATTTTTATATGGAATGTCTAACTTGAAGACTTATCATATCAGATATATCAAGTCCTTCTCTATTTATTGAGTCTAGAATGTCCTTTAAATGTTTAAATTATTTTATTTTTAAATTTGCGTCTCATTTTTTAGTTCATATCCTATCTGTATATGTTGATCTTCTCAACCAATATTAAATGAACATAAAACGACATTTGAAAATAATCCCGCATGTGTTTCTTTTAAATAAAAAATCGAAATTAACTTTAAGGTGAAATAACGATTATTTCTAACCTTAGGGATGAAGTACGAAAGGATGAATTGTGAAGAGTAATGATAAATGGAACTCTTCACAATTCATCCTTTCATACTTCATCCCTAAGGTTAGAAATAATCGTTATTTCTCCTTAAAATTAATTTCGATTTTTCATTTAAAAGAAACACATGCGGGATTATTTTCAAATGTCGTTCTACAATCATAAGCCGCATTATATTGTATTAAATGAACATATCTAAAATAAAAATGGGAAGTTCGAAATTAATTTAAAAATCATCAAATCCCTGTGATTCTTTTACAAGACACTCCTATATATCCGTATAATTTACCACCAACCGGGTAAAGATAATGAGTTCACAGGAAAGCTTGAGGAAAATTGAAAGAGAGTTGAACGTTCATAATATATATTCTGAGATCTTTTAATATCAAACTTGAAAAAATGAAAATATAAAATAACTATAATATTAGTTATTGGATAAAGTTTGTTGTTGTTGTTGCTTATTCCTCAAGTTGTTTAAACGATCTACTTAATCTGTGTATATTAGGTCCCATTGTCTCAGCTTTTCTATTATAGTCCTGCGGTTTTCCCAGAGGTCTTTTTGGAGGATTTGATACAAATTAATAGATGTTCAGGACTGGCTGGTTGGGAATCGCATTTGGGGCATTTCGGGATGTTTTGATTTTTCATTTAAATTTGAGCATTCTAAGATGTCCTGTTCATAATCTTGAAATCGCCGTTTGTTCTTCCCTAGTAAAGGTGTAGAAAGAAGATGATGTATAAAGTTTGAAAACATATAGAATAATTAGTACAATATTTGGATATTTCTTCAAATAAAAGACACTTCGGCCAGTAAATCTTTTTACAATAAAAGGATTAACTGGCCCAAGTGTCTTTTATTTGAAGAAATATGAATGCCGGACAGGCAGCCTCTATCTTTACGAAAATATGTGGATAATTAAAAAAAGTCATTATATAACCAAAGCAGCACAATTCTAATCCCATAGAGGCAAAGTGTAATCTCTCATAAGAAATCGTCTAAAAGGATATTTATGGTATTTTATGGTGGTCATATCTCGTTATAGAGTTTGGGTAAATCGTTATTTTCAATTTTATAAGAGTCATCAGGGAGGTCACTCATGGGAGGGTGGATTGTATCGCGCCATTACTTCCCAATAACGTCACACTTCAGCACGATACAGCGAGGTCCATACTGAGAGATCTGGGCGAGAATGAGTCTTAAATGAGCCGTTACTCACTCTGCAAGGATGGTTCAGTACTGGAGCTACATACACCTCTGAATATTGCCAATAATAGGAAATGTGTAGAAATAACTAAAATGAATCCTTGAAAAAGTTTTTTTTCTAGTTCACTTTTTAAACACTTTAAAATGTTACCTTGTCGTACCCTCATGCTGTATTGTTACGATACATTGCGTTGTTACGGTCTAATGGATATTATTACAGTCTAATGGTGCGTTGTTAGGTCTTATATTGCGTTGTTACTGTCTCAGATTGCGTTGTTATAATCTAATGCCATATTTGTTACAGCCTAATGACGTGTTGCTACGTTCTTATATTGCATTGTTACGGTCTCAGGTTGGGTTGTTACGGTTTAATAATATGTTTTAAAATCTTATGTTACATTTTTAGGATCTCATACTGCCATTTTCCCGGTCTCATGCTTGGTTGTTACGGTTTAATAATAGTTTGTTACGGTCTTATGTAATGTTACTATGATATAATTTTACATTATTGGGGTCTCATAGAGACAACCACCGAAATTTTTATTTGACGTTTAGGTCACTCGAGTGAACTAGAAACAAATGCCTGGAAACAATAGGTTAGCGTGGTTAACCAAGTACAGGTCACCAGTGTGTTAGCTGCACATTTCTGTTTAAGAGGCAAGTTTTACTAAAATGATATTGTGTTCAGTGCTGCATTCACGAATAATTGACACACTGAATGGATTTAGAATTAAGTATTTATTGTCACCAAGTATGGGTCCATCTATGAGAGAGGAAAAAAAAAAGGAATTGTATATTTTGCAAGGATAATGTATATTACACCAATCCTGAATACATTACAAAAAAATCTAAATTTTAAAAATACTTTAAACCTATTTACATAGCTAGTGGAATAAAGATGAAGCTTCTCAAAGTGTCTACATATCATTTTGATTTGAAAGCGCACCTATAAGGTATTTTATCATTCAGCTCAAGACTGTAAAACATTGCTCTTAGGAGGGATATTTGGTGATAAAAATTTCAACATAAACCATTACACAATAATATATAGTTGCATATTACATTGAAATATTGAATAAATAGAGAATTTTCTAACAGGTTGTGCCATACAGAAATTATTTGTATATTTTCTTTATCGAATAAAAGGAAATTTTAATATAAAGAAATTTAAATGTTAAATATACGATGGCATGTATTTGAATAATACACAAGCATATAAATATACGAAAATTATAATAGATTTATAATAATATCGAAAAAAAAAATTAATAAATAATTTTGGAAAAATGAAAATAAATAATCTTATGAATTTATAATATAATATGATTGTAAAATACAATCTCCAAATACATAAAGCGAAAATACCATATAATTCTTCTATAAGATGAAAAAAATGAAGTAAGCAAGCGCTAACAAAATAATACTCTGCTTCAAAAGAAAACAAAAAACCAAGTCATCTGGTCAAAATAAATAAATGTTATCACAGAAGCTTTGAGATAAGTAGGCCTAACCGTTCCATCTACAAGGATCTTTCTAGAAAGCCAGGGCTGCTATGTTCTTGTAAACTTGGGGATCGGGGGCTCTTTGGAGTTTTCTTGGGGGAGGAACCACCACCTTGCTACCGCCACCGTCTGCCACACAATTTATATTAAAAAATACGAAACAAGGAACTATATTTATCTTCAGGTACAATTGTTCAAATATTATGAAAGTTAATTTCATAGCAACCAATATGTATTATCTGAAGATGCTCTAGCCATTAGCAAGTACAATTGTTCAACTATACCGAAACACCATAAAATTACTTAACCACCATTGGAATTTTTTTTCATTTCTCAAAAAAAAAAAAAAAGGAATTATATTCAATAGTAAGTAAATTGTTGAAATATATCGAAAGACTCTCATCATAAATTACTTAGCAACCATTGTATATTTCTCTCATCTCAGGGAACTCCGTCCAATGTTGTTGTTGTCGTGTCCAATGAAGAGCCTCTGATGTTCCCATGCATCTCTATCACAGCAGTCGCAATGTCCACTATCTTGGATGTGTAAAGCTGCTGCTCTGGGTCTATGTCAATTTTCTGCAAGGCTGCGGCTATTGCTGGGCATGAGAATATGTGGGTAGGTGTTAGTTCCACACCAAGACACCAGTTGTTGCATATCCTGTAGGTTCTTGTGCCATCTGGATGTATTGTAATTCCAATATGTCCACCCAATAGTAAGTATAATTATAATCATAAATTACTTAACAACCATTGTGTATTTCTCTCATCATCTTATTTGTATGTATAAAGTGCACATTTAAATAAATTTTAGTAAAAATGTAAATACTTTTAATGATGTAAAAATATATACAATGCAAGGAATAAACTGGAAAAACCGTAGGGAGAATTCTTCACTGACGAGCCAGGTTCTTCAAATATATAGCTCTTTGCTGAAAGAATGGTACAAATTGATTTTAATTTTAAGAAATCGCTGAAAACATTCAATTTCAATCTCGGAAATCATCTTACGAAGTGCAAATGGATTAAAGGCAGCTGTTGATTAACGTTTTAGGGCGGTTATCAACACATCTATTTCTCCTCAACTCGAAAATTGTTGGCCAATATTCTTGTCCTCCCAGAGCTTCCTTTCTAGTCCCAGTCCTCTGAAGACATTATAGGATTTATAATAAAGATTTTCCCCCCTGATTTTACATTTTGAGACAATCAATAAGGAATGCTTGGAAACCCTTGATTCCTTTTTGATTGTGTCAAAATTATAGGATTTCTTAATATTATAATCCTTTCGGTAAAATTATAAATAAAATAAAATTCGCCTAGGGAAGAATTAATTTTTATATATAACGGCAATACAAGTTTTCAGGTGTAACAGCCCTTCGACAGTATAATAACCACGATACTGAGTAACGTAGTTATACCTGTCGAAGGGCTGTTGAGCCTGAAAGCTTGTATTGCCGTTATATATAAAAATGAACTCTTCCCTCAGTGAATTTTCTTTTATTTATAACATTATAGGATGTGTGTTCTCCCGAAATGTCCATGAATTCAATTCTCGGCTTTCCTATTTCCGGACTTTTTTTCATCCCTTCTTCCAGCAATGCCGTTAACCACTAATCTCTATCTTATATTTGCTTATTTCAAAATAGTAAATACAATTTGAAATTTATCTCAAAATTCCTACAAAACAATTCAAACGTTTATTGAAATTAATTTCTTTATAATATAGTATACAACAAGATGTAGGCTAACACTTAACACATTGCTCATGGACAATAACAAATATCTGGCAATATCTTATAATTCATGTATAGTCAGAGACCTTAAACGGTGTCAATTAAATATACAAAATTGACAAAAATTAAGCGGTTTCAATGTTCTTTTTTTTTTTTTTGCTTTCGAATTGCAAGTTTTGGTTTCTAATGACTCCATGTGGTTCTCTATTCATATTTTTTATCCTTATCCTTCTCTTTCTCCTTTTTCAACCGTTCTGGTGTTCAATTATTTCTACTCTAGGCGCGCGCGCAATAATAAATCATCCACATTATCCGCCGAATTATTCTATTATCCCTCTAAATCCAAAAGTTTCAGGGCATTGCTCTGAAGCCTTTCGAAGAGTTTTCAGCCCGAAAGCTAGCGACACAGATTTCAACAAAGAAACACAGCACCCTGCATTGAATCATGAGGCATTAGCGCAAATCTGTTATGATTATTCAAATTAACGCATATGTTTCTTTTTAAAATAGAACAAATTTGACTATCCATAATAGGAGGGCCTGGCTTAACATACCTTTTTAAAAATTTTAGCTTCAGTATCGGTTATAAAGGTAAAACATCTCAATGCAATATCGCAACGGTATGGTAGCTTAAACTGACGACACCGTTGGGAGGGTTTACCAATCATGAGCTAGACCCTCTCATTATTCTATCATCGCACAAAGGGCAGTAGAATTTGTTTTAAAAAGAAACATACACGTCAAAAATAGTTTCAATTCCTCATGAATTAAATCGTTGATTTTAAATATTCGCCCACTTGGAGAAGTACTGAACGCCAATCTCTTCAGCAAGTGAGGCGTTCAACTTACCGAGACTGGGATGAAGTGAGGCCCAACGTCGAGCTGGGGGAGTCACCATGAGGGAAGTCTGCAGTGTGATGGGCTCGGGGACTCCTTGCTCCTTGAGGACAGGGTCCAGGGATCCCCAGGGACACTGGTACATCTGGGAACACACGCCCACGGACTCTTACAATGGCTGTTGACCGGTATACAAATGATAACACCTTCCAACGAACGGTAATTTCAGTGAACGCGATTATTCTTGTAAAATACAACCGCACTTCAATTGAAACATCCCAGCCAACCTCCAAGAATAGCCCACATACGTGTGCATACGAGAGCATTGAGGAATACATGTTTGAAGCAGTCTTTCATGGGAGGAGTATTTACAATAACAAAGTTGTAGACATTTACAATTTACGGGTCTGATTGTTGGAAAGTGGTGTACCGTCGATTGTTGTAGATGTGCAAACTCACCAGTGAGAGTACAAATAACCAAAAAGGAGTTATGGTACATTTATAAGTGCAAAAGTTGAACTGCCCTCTACATGTGTAGATATGTGCTGCACTTACTATAAAAATAGTCGCTATCCACCATTATTATCATAACCAGTACTATGTTGTACTCGGGATAATAATAATGGAAATATATTTATTTACGGGGCTGCTAACCAGAATGGATGATTTTTGAGCCCCGATGGACACATAAAGGGGAATATATACAAAGAACTATATATATTGCACTGTTGGAGGGGCCTGAGGATGGATGGCCAGGAGGAATAATAAAAAATACACTTTTCAAAAAGAAATATAACCAGTAAATTTTAAGAATTAAAAGCTCAGATTATTCCAGAAAATTTCCTCTATTGGATTTGTCTGACCCGGCTAAAATACACAAGGAGAATGATTAATAGCATAAAAATTCTAATAGCACATTTTATAGGGACAATAGAGACACTGTATTGTAGCAAAGTATTTATTATATTTTATGTACATATTATTAATTTTTGATATTATAAATGTTTTGCTAAACTGGAAACTTCCATCATTGCTTAACTTATATCTTATAAATGTTCATTTTGTCTTTGGTCTTAAATAAATTGCTGTGTCATCCTGAAGTTTGTCTTTCCAGATTTTCTACGTTACATTTTGGTGGAGATCCTGGGTAGATTAGGGAAGAAAAATTGAGGATCGCTGAGAAGACTTCGAGGCTTTTGGTGCTGTGATAAACATTTTCCAAGACTGGCTCCAGAATTCCACCGTCATGTCAAAGTCAAGGCTTCCCTACAAGAAGACGATGTCCCTATTGACGATAAGACGCCGAAACCGCTCTTGACGCCGCAAGAGAAAAGATGCCAAGCTACTAAGGACAAAGTTTCAAGACAAAGGAAATTTTCATGGCAGAAGCACGTTAGATCCATGTCAGTATATACAATATTTGCAAGCTATGAGGCACAGCTCCCATAGGGAAGGAGCTATGTATCAAACCATTTATTATAGTTCTGTACAGATTATTATTATTTATATTTTTTATATTTTTCTACTCTGGAAACTTCACTCATTGCTTAACTTGTATCTCATAGATGTTGATTTTGTCTTTGGTCTTAAATAAATTGCTGTGTTACCCTGAAGTTTGTCTTTCCTAATTTTCTACGTTGTAATTTATAATATAAATTCAAAATAATGAATCAAACTTTAGCCAATATGATAACATCTAAAATAAACAAGACATTAGTAATATGTAAATACAAATTGACTGAATAAATTTGGCATATTCTGACCACTAACATGAGAGTTTTTTTTTTTGGATGTCAGAGCGCCATCCAGTGGAACAGAAATTAACTAAACGTTGATTTAACCTGTTCCCTTGATATTTGGCCAACCCATTTTCTTGATAAATCAAGAAAAGCCAACCACGAACGCATTTAGGGCGGTTAGCCCTCGTTAGCGTGATGCAGGCATATACCTAATTTGTTTTTTAATATCAACATCTAACCTTATTTATTTATTTTATTTTTTAAATTATTTTTTCACGTATTTCAAGTTGTTTTTGTGGTATTGAGGAACATACCTCAAGACATCTACTGATCGAATGCCCAGCATTTCAAGATTATAGAATGAAGAATGAACTAGTTGTTTGTGAACTTAACGATTTGATTTCCGATAAAAAAAGTCATATTTAAAGTTTAATTCATTTTGTAAATACATTCTAAAATTTCTACAAAATCTGGATCTCTAGTGTTTTCGTGTTTTGAATAATGTAAATAACTTATGTAAATAAACTTTTCTCCTTGTTTGGCGCAAGTATCCCTTGCGGGATATAGCGCTTTGGAAATAAAATAATTGATAATTGATATATACATATATTTCATCGCAGTAAGGATAGTAGAAGTTTGTTTTACGTGTAAAAGGAACTTTCGTGTTTAATGTTTCCATTTCTTAAATGTAGATGGCACGTTATTGTTTTATAATGGTTATCTTTGCCCTTATGAAATAGAACCTTTTAGAACACGAATAGCTTCTATATATTCAGCAAAACCTCTCATTATCGACCTATTTGATCACCTCCCTGATTGACCACCGCCTTTGTAAAATTAAATTTAAATTGAACTGGAGTGTACCAATTTTTAATGTGCGAAAAAATATAGACTTAATATTGCCTTTCTATATTTTTCTAGATTTCATGACAAATTATTCAGTTTAAAGTAATAATTTTATGCTCTAAGTATTTATTAGGAGTGAAGAGATAAAAATCTGCATATATTTAGGCTTTTTATTTCTCTCAGTGGCATTTTAGCGTAAGCTTTTATTTCCAAAGTAACAGAAAAAGTTGTAAGGATGTGTGGCAATTCTATGGTAATCATAGATTAATAATTCCATGGAGAAACTACGTTTCTAAAGATTAAATTAGAAAAAATGAATATATTGAATTTTCCACAAGGTTTAGATATGTTTTATAATGCAGCTATCCTGGGAGATTCAATAAAACTTCGCTATAAAAAGAATTTCGATATTTGATGGAAGTTTGAGTCCATATCTACAGATAAAACTTCGCTATAAAGAGAATTTCGATATTTGATGGAAGTTTGAGTCCATATCTACAGACTAGTGTTCTGTTGGGCTTCGTTTGAGCTTCGAAGCTGCTCTAAATCGACAATGGCGACCATAGGCAGATACCATAAGTCTACAGGTGGCTTCCATCTTGTGCTATGACCATTCCAAATATGGTCAACAGATTGCCATCTATTTTGATGAAAGATTTTCTTATATTATAAACGATTTTAAAGAGAGCTCTGGAAAGGAGACATTGTAGTTTGTTGGCGGCAGTGACATACCCAGCATTCGTCCTTGCAGAAGTTGACTGTGACCCGGAAATGGACGACGTCGCTGGCCGGGAACTTGAAGGCGACAAACTTGGCGACCAGCTCGTCGGCCGCCCACATGCCCGAGGTCCCGTAGCCGGGGAACAGATGCGGCTCCAGGACACAGCTGAAGTCAACAGTGGCGTGGGAGGAGTGTCTGTAGGACAATTCTATCCACACCTGGATGTCTCCGTGGCCCTAACTGAGGCCAGCTATGCAGCTGCAGGAACTATTCCCATATCTATGTGGCCATAGATTTATTCGAGCACCTCATCTACTCCTAGGTGTCCCAACTTTCTATGGAAATAGCTGTGGTCTCTTTATCTAGAGGACCAACTCCCGTATGTTACATATCTATATGACTATAGTTGTATTCCAGTACTTCACCTGGATTTCCCAACTCTGAATGCACATAGCTGTGACACATATAGCTGCAGGACCTACTCCCGTATGTTACATATCTATATGACTATAGTTGTATTCCAGTACTTCACCTGGATTTCCCAACTCTGAATGCACATAGCTGTGACACATATAGCTGCAGGACCTACTCCCGTA
This sequence comes from Cordylochernes scorpioides, assembly GCA_030710605.1. Classification (NCBI taxonomy): domain Eukaryota; kingdom Metazoa; phylum Arthropoda; class Arachnida; order Pseudoscorpiones; family Chernetidae; genus Cordylochernes; species Cordylochernes scorpioides. The sequence continues at coordinate 55,605,594 of CP092864.1, forward strand.
TGTTACATATCTATATGACTATAGTTGTATTCCAGTACTTCACCTGGATTTCCCGACTCTGAATGCACATAGCTGTGACACATATAGCTGCAGGACCTACTCCCGTATGTTACATATCTATATGACTATAGTTGTATTCCAGTACTTCACCTGGATTTCCCAACTCTGAATGCACATAGCTGTGACACATATAGCTGCAGGACCTACTCCCGTATGTTACATATCTATATGACTATAGTTGTATTCCAGTACTTCACCTGGATTTCCCAACTCTGAATGCACATAGCTGTGACACATATAGCTGCAGGACCTACTCCCGTATGTTACATATCTATATGACTATAGTTGTATTCCAGTACTTCACCTGGATTTCCCAACTCTGAATGCACATAGCTGTGACACATATAGCTGCAGGACCTACTCCCGTATGTTACATATCTATATGACTATAGTTGTATTCCAGTACTTCACCTGGATTTCCCAACTCTGAATGCACATAGCTGTGACACATATAGCTGCAGGACCTACTCCCGTATGTTACATATCTATATGACTATAGTTGTATTCCAGTACTTCACCTGGATTTCCCGACTCTGAATGCACATAGCTGTGACACATATAGCTGCAGGACCTACTCCCGTATGTTACATATCTATATGACTATAGTTGTATTCCAGTACTTCACCTGGATTTCCCAACTCTGAATGCACATAGCTGTGACACATATAGCTGCAGGACCTACTCCCGTATGTTACATATCTATATGACTATAGTTGTATTCCAGTACTTCACCTGGATTTCCCAACTCTGAATGCACATAGCTGTGACACATATAGCTGCAGGACCTACTCCCGTATGTTACATATCTATATGACTATAGTTGTATTCCAGTACTTCACCTGGATTTCCCAACTCTGAATGCACATAGCTGTGACACATATAGCTGCAGGACCTACTCCCGTATGTTACATATCTATATGACTATAGTTGTATTCCAGTACTTCACCTGGATTTCCCAACTCTGAATGCACATAGCTGTGACACATATAGCTGCAGGACCTACTCCCGTATGTTACATATCTATATGACTATAGTTGTATTCCAGTACTTCACCTGGATTTCCCAACTCTGAATGCACATAGCTGTGACACATATAGCTGCAGGACCTACTCCCGTATGTTACATATCTATATGACTATAGTTGTATTCCAGTACTTCACCTGGATTTCCCAACTCTGAATGCACATAGCTGTGACACATATAGCTGCAGGACCTACTCCCGTATGTTACATATCTATATGACTATAGTTGTATTCCAGTACTTCACCTGGATTTCCCAACTCTGAATGCACATAGCTGTGACACATATAGCTGCAGGACCTACTCCCGTATGTTACATATCTATATGACTATAGTTGTATTCCAGTACTTCACCTGGATTTCCCAACTCTGAATGCACATAGCTGTGACACATATAGCTGCAGGACCTACTCCCGTATGTTACATATCTATATGACTATAGTTGTATTCCAGTACTTCACCTGGATTTCCCAACTCTGAATGCACATAGCTGTGACACATATAGCTGCAGGACCTACTCCCGTATGTTACATATCTATATGACTATAGTTGTATTCCAGTACTTCACCTGGATTTCCCAACTCTGAATGCACATAGCTGTGACACATATAGCTGCAGGACCTACTCCCGTATGTTACATATCTATATGACTATAGTTGTATTCCAGTACTTCACCTGGATTTCCCAACTCTGAATGCACATAGCTGTGACACATATAGCTGCAGGACCTACTCCCGTATGTTACATATCTATATGATTATGGTTTTATTCCAGCACCTCACCTGGATATCCCAATTTTATATGAACATATATATGTCTCTTTTATCTGTAGGATCTACTCCCGGATGTTCCATATCTATGTAGCCATAGATTTATTCCAGCACCTCATTCCTGGATGTCCCAACTTGTTATGGCCATAGCTGTAGCAACAACCGGACTCGGGAGACATTTAACTGAATGCTTGATAATTAAGAATAATTATCAAATACCCCTCTGCCTCACAGACTAACAGGTTTACTTGGAGTTCAAGTGAATGAAGAAACAATGAAACCACGTAGTTTAAATAATCGACAAGAAGTTTGGATGTAACGCTAACCCAACGAGTGGCAACAAAATAAACTATCAAATTACAAAACTATTCTAGACGCGTAATATTATTTTTAAAATAAAACAATTTCTACTGCAGTAAGGGCAGTAGAAATAATTTTATTTTAAAAAGAATATTACGCGTCTAGTATAGTTTTGTAATTTGATAACAGATGGCGCGCTAGTGCATTGTAAAATAAACTATAAAAATATTAACAAACCGTAAAAGTTGAGCACACATTTCTCATTACATAAATCACTTCAACTACAAAGTAATTCAACCATCAGGTAAATACATGTCGATACCAAGGCTGGGGGCTGACATTGGGGGATTTAGACGTAACTCACCCCTTATGGTCGAGGAGGGTGAGGTTGCGGGAGTAGTCTGCCGGCGAGGCCACCACGCTAGTTGGGAAGAATTGCAAGCCATCTGAACACTACCATGGCTATATCAACTCCCTCGGGACTGACGCCGAGCTCAGGGACCCTACCATGGTTGAGGTTCTCCACCACTTGCAGCAGCTGCTCCCCCACGAAGGCCTCGTTGGTCTCCCGCCGCCCTCGGTCCAGGAACACAAGACGGACCCCGGTCCTGCTCACGTTGGCTGAGCCCTTGCCGTCCCTGCAATACCGAACAAGTCAGTTGAGACCACACATCAATAAGGACAACATATTTTATATTAAAGACCACCTAATTAAAGACAACCATTGTTGGTTCCCGTAGCTACGTTCAATTAGGAAGGTGTTATGTGTTTATAAATATGTGATACAATATCTGTGATAGTAATTACAATTACTTTGATAGTATGATAGGAGAGGTACCTAACTGTTTTTCTACAGATTATTCACTTCCGCCATTACAGCGATAAGTTTTAACTTTGTAGACAAGACCATAATATAACAAAATCGAAAAAAAAAAAATACATTTCGACATCATAATATTCAACAGAAGTGTGAACCACATCTCGACTTAGTAACATGGTCGGTATGATTCACTTAAAACATATTTCCATGATGTCCACAGGAACTCCAATATTACGGGGATGTTGAGAAAAAGAATGAATATAGACTTCCTAAACTTGTTATCCACTCCAGATTGGAGGGTAGTGGACGCTAAGTGGATTACAATAGCGGAAGACAAATTCCTGATCCCATCTTAAAGAGCGCTAGCACATTTCCCAAGAAGTAGAGAAGACATGTCGCCCTAGAGCTGTTTGATTGGCAGAGAAGTAACCTAAGTTTCTGAGAAAATCCTTGAAATGGCTATTACGAAATTTCTGACATAGATAAATTGCCTACTATATTAATCAAAAGTGTCCCCAAGGCAGCTTATAGCTTTGATGTTTTACTTATTCCCACAAAGGTATCTGACCAAAATTTAGACCAACTCCATTAGATGGTGATGATTTTGCAGATTGATTTTTTTCTAAATAATCTCAAAGATTTCAATTTTCAATGATTCGATGAATGACGAATTTAAGCGTAATGTTTATTTTGATTGGCGAATAATAATTGATCTATCTCAGTGGGAAGAATCAACTATTTTTAATTACAATTTGAAAAGTCGCTTGGTTGATCGATCTGGGAGTTCAGCTCTGAAATTCAATATAAAATCGAATCATAGCCGCCTTGGACTGCAGAGTTCCATAGGTGGGTGCATGAGGTTTGATATAGCTGAGGTTGTGTAACCGACCTGAACTTGCTAGATTACCAAAACGGTCAATAGATGTCTCATAACCTTTTTGCTTTGATTTGAAAACTTGTTTTCCTTTTAATGAATCATTTCCTTCTGGCAAAAAATTTCCATATAAGATTATTGCGATTATAAAAGTTAAGAACTAAAAATTTTGATCTAAATTAACAGTACCCGAAAAAACGTTCACACTGACTACAGAACTGAGCAAAGCTTCCTCCTTCCTAGAATTTTATTTTATATATTAAAAAAAGCTCAGCAAACTTGTTTTCAGCGGAAACCTGTTGTTAACGGCCAAAGCAACATAATTTCCATTACTGTACACTCATTAATGGAACCTGTGTTAGGACACAATCTGTGCTATCCATTCATTTTAATTTGGTCTCTCAACTGGCCGCCTAGGACAGGTTTTACTGTAGATTAAACTGACGAAACCACTGGGAATTCTCACCACTGATGAGCCAGAGAGAGGGAGATTTTCTAAAATTTCTATTTACGTTTTTCAGTAATGATAAATAGAAATTTAGTTGGGTTTTAAATATATCGTAGAAATAATTCCATCTTAGTTTACCGTAGTACCTCCTTTCATGTTGATGTACACTGGTGTCCAAAATATAAGAAACTTTTGTTTTTTAATGATATGTTTTAAAATATACAACGCTAAAAGCTAAAAAGTAATTTAATTAGGTATTTTAAGTCGTAGAATTTATTTATCGCAACCATTCGATTCAGTAAAATTGAAAATATGCAAATTTTTGTTTGTCTTTATAAGTGTGCTAATTGGCGTGTCGTTTACCCCATCTAAGAATTGTCCAATTATAATTTTATTTAATCCTTAGTTAATTATGAGTTTACGAAAAAATTTAGCAGATGATTTAAAATGGAGAGCTGTTGGAAGAATGGAGGCAGGGCAATTACAAGTTGAAGTAGCAAAATGGATAAATGTGAATAAAGCTGTGGTCAGCAAAATATGGAAACAGTTCATTGAGACAGGAACCATCAAAAGAAAAGAAGGTTCTGGTAGAAAAAGAAAAACAGCTACCTCTGAAGACCGTTATCTGGTCGTAACTGCCAAGCGCCATAGGGAGATGACAGCTATTCAACTCTCTAATGAACTCTTAAGTGCTACTGGAACGAGAATTTCAAGACAAACTGTTTACCGAAGGCTTCACGAAGGTGCTCTTTATGCAAGACGACCAATGGTCTGTATCCCTTTAACCTCTGCTCACAGGAGACCCCGCTTGAATTGGTGCTTGGAACATCACGCCTGGACTCATGATCAGTGGGCCAATGTTCTCTTCAGTACGAGTCAAGATTTAGTTTAAACACAGATTCTCGACGAGTTTTCATCTGGAGGGAGCCTGGAACCCGCTATCATCCCAGTAACATCAGAGAAATAGACAGTTTTAGAGGGGGCAGTCTCTTAGTCTGGGCTGGCATCAGTTCTAGCAGACGCACACCCTCCACATTTTTTCTGGGGGCACTTTAACTGCCCAAAGGTACAGGGACGAGATCCTAGAGCCCTATCTAAGACCTTATAGAGATCAAATTGGTCACCATTTAATTTTTATGGACGATAATGCTCGTCCGCATAGGGCTAGGCTAGTCAATGAATATCTCCAGAGTGAGAATATTCGAAGGATGGATTGGTCAGCCAGATCTCCGGAACTGAATCCAATAGAGCATGTGTGGGATGCTCTAGGGAGGCGTATTGGAGCTCGTCACCCCTCTCCCAGAACTCTCGTTGAGCTAAGAACTGCTCTATTGGAGGAGTGGGGTTTACTACCCCTGGACCTCCTCCAAAGCCTGGTAAACAGTATGAGGGCTCGCTGTGAGGCCTTGATAGCTGTTAGAGGTGATCATACTCCCTATTGATATCTTATTTCTTTAAGATCTGGAACCTTAGCTTTGGGTATGTTGGTAATAATTTGCATATTTCATAATTTCAAATATTTTTTTATTTTCATATAGCTAGTCAAATTCTCCATAGTTTAAACTATTTGTATACAAAATTTTATATTTGTTAATAAATTAGCTTTTGAGAAATTTCAATATTGGTTAAGTTTCTTATTTTTGGACACCAGTGTATATATATTTATTGTTTACGGGGAAGATAATTGCTTGATGCAAATATTATATTTAATTTTACTGTCCCCTATAAACGTTTGTCCATAGTATTCTTGAAAACCATTTCTGAGATTCTACCCTTCAGTGCTGCGTATATAATCAGAATCGTCCAATACAGTATTAGAGCTCTAAGAAGTGGTCTGGTGGATTAAATTGGCGAAACCGCTAGGAGGGTTCACCACTATTGAGCTAAGCCCACCCAATATTTTTTTTCCTTCGCAGTAAGGACAGTATAAGTTTATATTGTATATAAAAGAAACATTCATGCTTAAAATCCTTTCATTATATATATATATATATCTTATAAATAAAGAAAAGAGATTTTCTGCTTGTATTTAATTATCTTGAGGATTATACTATGTTAGTGCAGTCGTGGTTAAAATCTTGAAAGAATAATAATAAGAATGGTTTTGATCAGAAGTTCCTTTAATTGAGCTAAGGAATATATAAAATACATAATTTGGTAAAAGTAATGCCTGGCTTAAGGCGTAAGAATAAAAAAAAATGAAAAGATTATTTACATAATGTACAAAGCTTTTGAGCCGGCCATCGGGATAAAACAACAACGAGTTTTTATAGGGAAAGAGTGACCTCTGGCAGTCGATTTAGCAGAGTATTTTATCTATGAAATATATTTGAAAAACATATTTTTATATAACATATATATACCGACATATGCAAATGTCTTTCGCTTTTAAATCTCAACGGCCTAGATCCTCGTCAAATGGTGTCAGGAGGATCTACAGAGAGGAGACTCACCCCAGCAGGACCAGCTTGTTCGACACCACCTCCTCCTCCCTAACTGAGGGAAATGAGCAGGTCAGTTTGAAGGCGACGTCGCCCTTCCTCAGGATCTTGGGGTGACCCTGGACCACGACCTTGGAGAGCAGAGTGCCGTTGCCCTGTACCACACCTGTCTCCTCTACACGGTTTGTATGCAACGATTTACACAACAATTTTAACGCAATAATTCCAGCCATAACTACCACTACTCTTTTACACAACTACACCTATCCCCCGATTTACACGGTACTTGTTTTACACGTTTTCGTTTTTACACGGTTTTCCAAATAAGTTTTTTTTATCGCACTATACTAAATGCTACTGTGATTGAACACATGCGCTGTGTACACATCTCACGAGGAATCCTGAGCTTATGTGCTGACTTGCTGCACACGCACACTTTGTCTGTATTTATAATTTTTAAAAATTTTTAATTTTCTATTTACACGTTTTTCTCAGGAACGTATCTACCGTGTAAATCGGGGGATAGGTGTACACTCATGGACAAAACTTAAGGAAGTTGTATACTTTTTAGCATGTATATCGAGATTCAGACAATAACTCTGAAATATATAACAATGACCTTTAACGAAGACACACGAGATAACCAAGTGTGAACAAAATTGTCTCTGTCTTCTTAAAAAAAAACAGACGACCGGCGATATCAAGAACTATCCACTTCCTTAAGTTTTGTCCATGAGTGTAGGACTATCAATAGATATATATTTTAAATGAAAAGCTAAAGTTTAGAGGTTTGAATGAATAAATCGACTGCTGATAATTAGTCATTAGAGGTCAAAGTCAGTCGCAATCCATTTATTCATTCAAACCTCCCTCGTTATTTTGCTTCTAATTAAATAAAACAAAGATACGCGTTGTTGCTAGTCGTAATCAAAATATTAGCTTGCATATTTCATCAATTCTATTATTTCATAACTAATTTATTATTTGTGATACATTATACAGAATCGAAGCTATATAGAGTGAGTCGTTTTTTGGTGTTGAAGACATCTGACGTATGTTAATTCAAATTGTTTTATTAATTTAATATGAAATAATATTTCACCACTTCACCAACTCAGAGAGCCGGGCATTGTGAAAATTTGCGATGACTGAATCCCCATAATCAATTCATTGATATGAATATGATATTGTTTGATATATAGTTCAGATTGAGTTCGTACACATGTACAATAGATTCGTTTTGGTCACCATGGCATCTCAACTCTCTCGAAGTTCTTTCGTCCAGTAAATAATCACTATTGGGCGAATAATATCCTTAACTCAGTCTCAAATCGACTGCATTTAAAGATATAAAATATAAGATATTATAATATAATAAGGAAAAGTGGGTGTTTATGGTTCAAAGAGATAACTTAGAAAAGGAAGTGAGGAATGTGTCAAATCTTGAGTGATTTACTTTCAAAGTAAATTATCAATCCACATCTGTTGTGTTGTTTATCTTTTATAAACTACAACTTATATATTTATTATTTAATTATAATTATTTATTTATCACACACATTTAAATTTAGCAAAGATTAATTATATGTTTACAAAACACCGTCAGTCTATTGTTCTTAATTCCCTTTCTTATATTCACATCACTTATATATTTCACACTATTCTAATATTCCTCCCTTGTTTAGTTAGTATCTAATCATGTCCTTAAATCTAGAAGGAACATGTATTTGTCTTCCACTTCTAGTGATGACAGTCTTGTTTTCATTCTCATTAGGTGATTCATTTGGGTATAAACAGTCCATATCAGATATAGCAATCTGCTCTTCTGGTACAATATCTTCTAAGGTTGCTTCTTGTTCTGGTAGATACCTTGAAGTACTAGGAAGTTCCATTCTAATTTCTGGAGTCTTAATCAAAGTGGTATTCAAATCAATTCCTTTGTTAAAATCTTGTAAGACATTGGCATGTCTTAAATGCTTTGCATTCCTAATGATAAAGCTACCTGTCTCTGTATTGACTAACTTGAATGAATTTGGAGATATAGTCTCTAGAATGATAAATCTTTGGTTGTCATAATTTGGTGTCAACTTGCTTTTCATTTCAGTGTTTGCGACAAAAACAATATTACCTTTCTTGAAGTCATGAGGCAAGGCCTTATTCTTGCTATCAGCATATTTCTTCATTCTTTCTTTATAGGCTTGATTATGCTCCATCACTTCTTTCAGATCAACACATAGTCTGATTTCTTCAGTACCCTTTTTTGGAACTGCCACAATGTTTGAGATCCATTCAGAAGCTTCATGGACTTCCTCAAAAATGCCATCTTCTATCATTTTGTCTAGCTC